>NW_010586117.1:630697-680125 GCF_000705375.1 Tinamus guttatus
GCCAAGGTATAAAGACCTTCATATGTTGCCTTGGTAATAAATTAGCTTTTCAGACTTTCCTGTCACTTTGAATGACACCATTTTAAGTTGGATCAGGGACATAAAAACTAAGTGGAGAAAACCTCAAATTTTAGAGTTCTTTTCAAGGTCCTTTGGTGGACAGCCACCATATTTCCACCAATAGCCATTTGTCCCTTGTGAGTAAGGAACTGGGACAGCTGGTCTGAAGGGCCACATGAGCACGGCTGGTGTGAGCTCCCATCGGTCGCGGCTACAGCCACGTGTGTGACTTCATCTCACACAGGCCTCTCCGAGCGAGCCTGAAACCAGCCGCTCTGGTGCTGCTAACGACACCACAGGGCTGCGCAGAGAACAGGCACCACAGACACACTGGGGACCGAGGCTGAAACATCCTCCCCTGGGACTAGACCGCTCAACTTGGACAGGTTTTTCCAAAAACGTAATTTTAGTTCCACCCAGACACAAGCCTTTTCCCACCAGTTTCATTGGTGCTGTGACAGTTTTACTCCAGATCTGAAAATAAGGAGCCTCCTTTCTTTCTGTCCCTACTTGGAAGGGCGGCTGGCACTAGGGAGGAGACAATCTCTGTTTCTTCCTGTGTTCCTGATGCCCTAAGGCTGTAGGCAGAAGTCTTCCAGTGGCACAGCTGGGTTTGAAAGAGATGACCCTCTTCATCACCGCAAACCAACGTGGCCACTAACATGAACATGCAGCACCAGCCTCGCTGCCTACCCAACACCCCTTAGCTGGTACTAAAAACGCTCCAGGAAACGTCTAGGGGAAACAGAATGGTGATTAGTATCCATTACTGACAAAGCATCCTCGAGCTCGAACAGGCAAAGCGGCCAAGGACATGTTAGGTCCAAAGATTAAAAAAAAAAAAAAAAAGCAGACAAAACTTCCCAACATGCTACAAAGATGCTCCCAGGCTGTATTTCCTACTTGACTCGAGGGGCACTTGACAACGACAGCTACCAAACAAAACCAAACAGGGGGTGGAAAAATTAAGATTATATTCCTCATATGACCTGTGCTTAATAGTTAAAACGACTTTAAAATGTCATAAAACACAGATGCACTTTTCTCAATGAATAACATGGAAAATATACTATGCTTACTGAACTTAAATAAATTACATATTTAATTCCCTAATCCTTTAAGAGAATTATACCAGCTATTTTCCCTCTTTGAAATTAGATTATTTTTATCATACCGCAAACATAATTCTGCATAATTTAGCACACCTCCCAGGAAAAGTTGGGAAGTACAAGAAAGGTGCTGTTTTGTTGGTCTCACTGGCCTTCCTTCAGTCCCACATAACTGGTTGTCTACACATTGATTCTGAAATTGCTGGAGAGGGAAATTACAACTACAGAATTTCGGTAGCTAAATAATGAAATCTGCTGCTTAATATAAAGAGGGAAGAACAATTGTTTTGTTTATTTTTCAGAGCCATTGGTATTCCTTCTCCGTAGAGAGAGGCTTAGGGTAGATTTGAAAAATATTTATTTGGGGAAAGAATTACCAGGACAGCTACGAAAAACCCCACAGCAAATAAAGGATTTGGTTTATTAAAGACCATAATTATCATATATGTTCATATGACTTTGGTTACTAGAATTCAATTTGTTTTTGTTAGCAAGGGATTTAAGCAGTCGATGAAGCCAGGTTTAAAATTTACTTCCTTGCAGAAGCAATCTCCAGGAGCCAATAGCCACGAGCCTGAACGCAGTCTCAGACTCTTAATACTTACTTCAGTAGCCAGTCAATGATCTTCTTCTTTGTTCTGAGGTGTGGCAGAGTGTATTTCTCCTCTCCATCCTTAAAATACTTCAAAGTAGGAAATCCTGAGATGTGGTACCTCTCTGCTAGTGCCTTGTTGATGGTAGCGTCTACTGCTGCAAGGACACCCGGGCTCTGGAACAGAAACGGCCGCCTGTAAATCACAGCAACGCACCCACGCTCGTCCAGCCTGGGTGCTTCTCAGGCTCACACTATGGAAGCACAGCAAGGCAACAGCAGGAAAGAATATCTAATAACACTAATACAATCAGTGTGTTACCTATTATCTTTCTTTCCTGACCAGATTTCCCTGTCACACTTGGTAAGAACTTAAGAGCTGCTCTCAGGAGCAGCACCCCCTCCCTGCCACCAAATCCATCCACTTCTCCCAGAGAAAGGAACATCGTTAAAAGTTATTTCAAGACGAATTCACCTTTCTCTAATTTGCAGGCATTTTCACAGTCAAGGGAGAAGAGACACTGCTGGGATGCGATTTTTTTTTTTTCCTCTCTCCTTCAACAATTGTAACGGGAATCCAGGTAGCTCCACTAAAGATACCTAAAGGTTGGGGGAGATAATTTGGTTTCTTCTCCTTCATGAAATATACAAAGCAAGACTGTATCAGTAACAGTGATCACCATGGTCCTGGGACTCTGTTCTCCAACCAGTCATTGGAGGTAAGTGTTGGAGCACCTACAATGGAGTGACAGAATCATAAAACCAGGATATCTGAAAGAGGGATGGACCGATGGACCCCTTTTGTCTTTTTCCCCCCAGATCTAATTTATAAATAAAACCCCTTATTTCTGCACACTCAATGTCTTTAAATAACAAGGAAAAAATCCGTTTTGGATTTGATCACATTATGTATAAGGCCTACAGCAGAATACATAAACATTTTTCAATTTTGTTTTCATTCAAGACAGAATGTTCTTTCTAAAACTTTGGCAGGGCTCATGCATTAGCGATGAGACCGTACTTTGGAAGCACATTTTGAAGGGTCCTGTGGGAGGATGAGAACAGCTGAGTTTGTTGTAGGAAAAAAAGTCACTTTTATTACTCCAGTTATTTATTACTGATTATTTTAAGGATATAATAAAGAAAATTAGCTTACATCACTGGTTGCATGGAGAAACTCTGCAGCCTTCTCATATTCTGGTTTCATTTTCTTACAGTGCCCACACCCTGCCAAAAAAAGGAAGATCTATCCAATTAAATTGTACACGCCATGGTTATTCATTGACCCATCCACTCATTATCAAAATCCAAAGCCATGTGGTAGAGATTTACTAGAATTCAGCATGAGTTTACTTGATTCCTTTTAACATGTTAGTACGATTTAGAATCATTTCCAGACTGGTCACCACCATTTAAGCAAAGAATTTAGTTTACTAAAAAATAACAACTTCCCTCCCTGCATTCACACCCACACTTTTTTGCTACCATTACACACTATGAACACAATCAACTCATTAAGCTCATCACTTCTGGCTTGCTTTGGGGGAAGATACAGCATCACCTATTTCCGTTTCCAAATCTTTATCTATTCTATTTCTTAAATAGAAACAACACAGCCTCTCACGTGATTTGCTCAATTTAAGCTGAGGCACAGCTTAATTAGGTAATGTAATTTGAATTAAACTGCACTGATAATAAGTCCTACTTTATATTGGTGCAGCAGGCCCCTGTAGCAGAGACTTGCACTGATTTAATCACATCAGTGTAATTACACCAGCACATATGTTCCCAACATAAGCGAGGCCTGTAAAGCTGAGATAATGGAGCTCTCCCGCTTGTGCAAAGTTCTCCAGAGATCTCCCATTACTTCATTGCTAAGTGCTGACATTACAATAAAGTAAAATGAATGCACGAGCGAGAAAAGCAAGCTTGAAACAAGTTATTTGGGTGCAAGTGAAACTGCTTTCATCTGGTGCGAGTCCTTCCAAGCTTGCAAGCAAGCTGCACGCGAGCGAGCGCGGTTTCAGCCGCCACGCCAAGCTACACTTGAGCAGCACCAGCGCGACCCGCCGCGGCCCTCGGGGCAGCCTCCGTCATCGCCCTCCCGCAGCTCCTTCCACACCTGCCAAGCGCCACCGCGGTGCCTGCAGGACGGCGACGAGGACAGGGAGCAGGGACAGAGACCTGGCGGGGGTGCCCACAGGTAAAGGTGACCCAGGGGACACCAGGCGTTCGCCTTGCCCCGTCGCGACACGGCCCTGGCCGGGCCGTGCTCCCGTTCACTCCACGCTCCGGGCTGCTCCCGCTGGAAAGCGCGCTCGGAAGCCCACACGTCGCTGAGCTTTTCAGAGGCGTATCTGAAACTGCGGTCAGAAATCCGTTTCAATAGAGCTTCAGCAAAAGGGCTGCCACAATTTTTATACCATTGTTTAAAAGAAAATAACCCAAAGACTCTGAATGTCAGCACTGCGTCAGTTCCCACTAACGGGATGAATGACACAGGCAGCAGACACAAAGCTACACCTGAAGTCAAGCAGACAAGCATGTTTTATAGAGCACAAGCTGAAGAGTGTTCACAGCCTAGAAGTGACAGGACATGAAGGTGCAAGTCCCCCGAAGCAAAAGGGGACTTCAGCAGAGCTCCGGCTGCTGCAGCACATCCCCAAACGCTGCCTTGGCGCTTTTGTAAGGACAGTCATGGCTGCAGCCATGGCACAGATTATGCAACTGAATGCAGTCTATAAATCCCACCTAAGAATTGAGGAAAATACCCAAGTGGTTTGTCCCATACTGAACTCTCATTTGAAGACCGGCTGAGGTCTGTGCTGGTTAGCAGTTTATACAGCAAATGCAACATTAAAAAACCCATACCCTTCTCGTGAGCAAAAGCAGGGTTTTCACGGGGTAGAAGCAGCAGAACAAACTGATCTCAGAGCTGCAGGAGGCCGATTTGCTCCTCACCTGGTAGGGAAGGCTCACAGGGCCCAGCCTCAGGTGACGGCCACAGACATGAACTTGGGAGGAAGCTGGAAAAGGCTGAGGACAACTTAGGGTCTCAGTACTGCTCTTGGTTAACAACATGAAAGAGGGAGGCAAAATAATTTGTCACCCATAGAAAACTTGCAGGTCTGTGGCTGTGGAACAAGCCCACAGCTCTGACACCTGCCCAATTTATTTCTCCTTTTAGAAGCAGGGAGCTTTATCCATTTTGTGCTTTTTCCCATTCTTAATAAAGACCATATTGGCTCAGACACCCGGGAACTTGACCGAGTTAGCTAGCTCAAATGAGTTAGAAGGAAACCCTTTTTTTGCAGGGGCACCTTTACCTTGGTAGATTTTACAGAGTTTGCTCCCCAATCAGAATAAACTCCAAGCTATGCGCTCATGCTTGCTGCACGCACACAAGGCCTAAATTCTATTCCACAATCATTAATATCAAATCTGATCACAAAGCAGTAACAAATCAGTTCAAGTGGAAGTGCGTGTGTGTATGGGGCGGAGCAGGGGGAAATGTTAGGTATACTTTGCCGTGGAAATTAAACAAACAACCCAAAACATTTGAGAAAGATACTCAAAGCATCACAGTGCTAGATTCTTTCATGAACTTCATGCTAATACTTTCATAAAGCTTCCTCACTCAAGGGGAAGAAAGACCTGGTTTCTGAAGATGCTTAAGTACAATCTGCGGCTCTCCACACTTTCTCATGCAATGCTTGTTCCACCAATGACAGAAAATAGCAAGATACACTAATATGGAAAAAAAGCCACCATGTTCCACTGAATCCGAAATAGGAAAACAAATCGCAAGAGCTTCTGCCACAGTAAGAATGATGTATAGATGAATAGATGGCTCCTACCTGGCCATCTTTTAAGAAATTATTGTCATTTCCTTCTTCTGCATTCTACTGCCTGCTTTCACCTACCATTGAGTGAAGGAGAGATTTGAGTTAAAAGTCAGATCTACAGGTTGCAAATCAATTAACCTCTCCCAAGATTATTTATCCTGCCTTTCAATAATCTTCTGAGTATTGTCATTAAATTTTCAAGGCCAATGAAAAAGCCATTTAAGAAGCACAAGGATTGCCTTTCTTTTGAATGGTCCATCATGCTGTTCAGCAGCAGCTGTACACCTCTGTGCTAACCTTCTCTGCTTATATTCTCTATTCATTAAAAAGAAGAAAGAAAGAACAGGAAAATAACAACAATCTGCAGTTCCTTAACCCAGATACTGCAGTGTGCTGCTTAAGGTCTGCCGGGATCGCAAATGCAGGCCAACAGCCTTTGCAGCAAGCATCTTTGATAGGTGTATTCTTAGGAGAGACACTACTCTTAAGAGCATACTGGCATTAAAAGTAAAAATCTAAAAAAGGGAAGTGATTTGTTCAATCCCAGAGGAGAAAGGTTACCATTAACTTCAAGGGTGCCCTGCAGCCTCCCGGGACCACTGAAGCCCTTCAGGTCCTTCTTGGTCAAGGCTGCGGGGAGCAAGCAAAGGAGAGGAGAGCGCTGCAGGCCACAGCCCCGTTCCCTGCGGACAGGGCACAGGGAGCTGCCACGAGGTGAAGGTAAGAGCTGATCTCCATCCTGGGGGATGGAACCAGTCCTGGGCACAGCACACTTGCTGGACAACCCATTTGACCTCTCAATGCATCATTTTGCTCTGCACACACAGAAGGACACCTGAGTCTGCAAGGCTCCATGGTGTCCAAGGGGAAAAGAGTACACGGAGCAAGTGTAAAGCAGCAATATTAAAAGACAAGAAAAAAGTCAAAGTTTACAAAAATCAGTGCAAGGACATCTAGCAGAAAACAGGCTCTTGCTAATTGCTTTTAAAACAGATGCTGAAATGAGTAAGAGTTGTTTCTCAGCTCATTTACAATCAATGTTCTTGTTTGCACTACGTAGCCAGGCAGACAAGCAGCTCCCTCCTTCCACGCGGCTGCTGCCACACAGCTCAGCTGCACCTGGGAGCGGTGACGAGGATCTCCAGGGCGCTCCAGGGCGGCCACCCCCTACCAGGGGACGCAGCTCAACGTGCACTTCATCCTGCCCACAGCAAGGTCACACCTGAGCGCAGAGGCGAACGTGGACACACAGAGGCAACTGTAATTTCCACTTTCAAACCCTGAATTAAAAGGCTGGGTAGCAGCTTCTCTTCCAGCACAAGAAATTGCACAGACATCAGGATGGTGCGGGGAGCAGCGGAGAGGTAGGTCGCTGTTATTGGCCCACCACTATAGACGGTGGGTCAAGGCAGATGACCATTATTATGGGAATCAGATTGCTTCATGTCTTCCCCTCTAGAAAGGGTGTAACAACAGGGTCACCGCCACACTTTCCTCCTCACCTGTAAGATACATATTGTTAACAGACACTCTTCTCTAGGACATCTTACACGGCTTTAAGATTTCAGGGACAGAACTGAGTCTCTTGCACAGAAAACACTGTTTTCACTAAATAGAAATGCAGCATTTTTCCCTAATAAACATCTGTAGCCTGTTTGGCACCACTGTGTAGATTCACTCTGTGCAGTTGTTCCAAATGGTTGCAAAAGTGAGCTACTAATGCAAACACTTCCATCATTAAAAATATAAAGTTTTGTCTGAAAAGAACAGGCAGAAAGGGACTCAGCATTAACTAGGCTACTGCATATGCAGAACACACTGCTGTCTCCAGAACATAAATCTCTCTGATTCTTTGTCATCTATTGTTTACTTCTTTCAGGTTATTATGGCTACATAAACAAACACCGAGCTTTCAGTCACGTCTTCCCATTTCAGCACAACCTTGGCTGAGGATCAGAAGTGAAAGAAGGTACGTGACAAGCTAGAGATAAAGGCCAACATCCAGGTAACTGCAGATAAGGAATTTCTGACGTGAAGAATCCTAGAGACAAACTAAATTGCAAATAAAGATTTTAAAGAATCATTAAATTGGTAGGCTGCTTTGATATTGCTATCATGTACCACCGATGTATCATTATCGTGCCATCTCCACATTCATCTAGAGCTGCATACCACAAATACTTCTATTAACCTAATGGGAAAACAATTTTGAAGCCCAAAACATGTCCTGCATTTAGCAAGCAGGTCATTGGGAGTTCAGGCTAAATTCGTGGAAGATTTACAGACATCTTGGAAGGAAAGAAACATCTCAAAAGCTTCAGGTCTACCTTAGTTTCCTAGACACGTAACACAGGGCTGCCACTTGGATTTCTCCATTCTTAATCTCAGAGCAGTGATTTCTCAACACAGCAGAACAGCCAGCATTTCCGTGTGCCCCGTTTTTAACACTGAATCACATACGCATAGGGCAAGAGTAGATGGGCAGGATGGGGGTAAAAAAGACTATTCCTTGAAGCTAGGGCAATGACACATAGCCCCAGTCTACGCACCACCTATTCAAGACAACGAATGTGTTCTCCTCTGCCATGAAAGTCTTTAACTCATAGAAATTTCTTCTGCATCACATCATATAACAGAGTAGCTCTAAGGTTTGACATGAGACAGATTACAATTCTTTTACCATTGTAGGAGAGCATAAACTATAACAGCTTGCATAATTTAACCTTCTGCATTGCAGACATCTGATGTAGGGATCTGATGAGAAAATCACCCACAAATTTGTCAGGGAAGGGGGGGGAGGAGGATGTACAAATAAATACTGAAAGCAACTTTTCCTCCCCGTAACCACAGGCATGCATGTGGGGCTGTGCTGGTTTCACACCTGCTTAACAGTTATAATGGCCCATGAAACTTGATTGCCTTGTATACAGGCCATAATCCGAATTTGCTTACGAGCTCACTTCATAAAGGATCAGAGAAGTTTGGTGTATCCTTCCCTTTCTTCATACCTGCTTGGTGTGGGCTGCACAGTCCAGCCCAGTGACAGGAGAGCAGGAGGGTGCATCATCCCCACCTTTAACACCACGCAGCAGGGGTGGAAAACGCCTGGAATTTGGCCATCCTTTCTCTCGCTGGTGCAACTTGCCACGACAGCAGCAACCCCATCCCAGCCAGCCTCCCTGGGAAGTGCGGGTGCTGCATTCAGTCCAACCTGGATCATCTTCTCCGGGCTAGTGTAACTGCTGCCCCGAGCATCTCAGAAGCTGCTCACCGGAAGAGATGCACAACAGCTTTCAGACAGCTAAAGCTTTTTTATTATTATTATTATTTTATTTTTATTTTTTATCCCCCCCCCCCTGTTTGCTTGTTTGTTTGAAGAGACTCACAGACCACTGCATTATGCAAGATAAATCACATCAAACTTAAAAGAGAGCTTAACCAAGCGTATTGTCCAGGAATCCTTTCTGCAATCATGCCATTTTCACAGCTCCAGCAGAATGGCTCCGTTCAGCCAGCAACAGACAGACCATGGCAGAGGGAAAATCAGAATAGAAAAAGATGAAATAAGAATGACTCTAAATACAGCGTTCAGAGGATTTAAAGAACGATGACTTTTATGACCTTCTGCATAACACAGGACAAGAAAATTCATTTAGATGCTTCTGCCTTCATTTCTGGTCATACTGGAGGGTACCCTTTTTTGATGTAAAGGCTCAAAGGGGAAAGGGAAAATATTCTGCAAAGCTAACTTCAGCCACAAGCTGTTACCTCCCCTGGCTCCCTAAGAGTGAGGTGGAGACAGAGATTTCTGCTCCACATGGTCCACACAGAGCAGCCTCTCTCTGCATTTAACTCTGCAGGGAACCCTTGCTCATCCAGAAGTTAGCCCTTGAAAATACACCCTCCTCTCTCATGGCACCAAAGCCAGCACATGGCCAGGAACACTTTTTAAGGCTAATTTTTTTCTTTCAATAAAAAGGCAAACAACAGAAAAGTCCTTATTTTCATTCCAAATCAGGCGCTTATGCTATATGTATACAGCCTGTTAGTCAAAGCTATATGGTGCAATTGGTAGAAATCAGTGCTGGGAAATGCTGGGAGCCTCCTACCATCCCTCCTGGGTGGGAAAAGCAGCCAAAGAGGGGGGCTCAGCTGGTACCAGGAGATATGAATTACACTTCCTACACCAACTTCGAGGATCACAGCCTTGAGTAGGTGTTGAAAATTAATCTTCCCTTATTGAAATGCGAGAGACTATAGCACGGCTGCCTTAAGGTGAAACTGTTGAGAGCTTATGAAAAACACCACCATACGTTTTCCTTCTTGATTATACCATATTTTTTCCACAGCCAAAATATGAGTCTCCTCCCACTGCCAGATAATCAGGAACATTTTGCTTTGGGAAAGGAAAAGAAGATGTATAATTTTCCCTCATTCTTCCCAGCCCACTAAGAAACATTTTACACTTCAAATTTCGTAATGCCAACGTCCCATAAGGGTGGTTAGACGAGGGAGGCCTGACCCCGGGCTCAGGGAAACTGCACAGCAAGTGAATGTTCGTCTCGGATGTAATTTGTACAAAACATCAGCAAAATGGATGTAATACAAAGATCTTGTTGGAAAGCTGTCACATTCCAAAGACAAAACTGAAGATTTGGGGATAGGGGCATTAAAGCAATGTTCACATTACCCATAAGAGTAAACACCACGAGGAAAGCAATGTGCACTTTTTGTTCAGAGCTCAAGCAAAAGTCATTGCCAACTGCAGGGCACTCACCTACTTGTGGAAAGCAGAGTGAGGCGCTCACTGACCACAAGCAGCCTGGACCTCACAAGATACCCCTGCACCATCGGCACAGTACCTCAATACCCAAGCAGGGGATTAATTTATGAATAACTCAGACAGCATCACTTGCCAAGTCATCATCGGAAAGGGCACAAGGAGCAGACAGACAGGACAGCAATCTTGCACTATAAATTTCTCTGCTTGTTATTTGCCCTTTAAAATAAGTTCCCTATTCTCCCTTCCATAGCATAATAAAAATTCAAGCCATAAATTACCAAGGAAGATAAACTTGATAATGAAAACTCTGCCGGTAATGATTCAAATAGCAGAGATATTGTAAGGCACTTTCCAAATGTGAGCTCTGCATTATATATTAAGTTCATCCAGGCAAGGAAATTAATTTATTTCAGACGAAATAAACCTGGCTGCTTTAATTCTTAAAACTAATTCTCACCGTTAACAGTCATTAGAGGCAAGCAAAGTAAACCTATAAAAATAAGTTATGCTTCACTCCTGTTAGGACTTAAGGGCTTACAAATACACTGAGGTCGAGTTGGCAGGAATAGAGTCACCCAGTCCACGCACACAGAGGCCACAGCAAAAGCCCAAGAAAAGTCTCAGTGCTTTGGTTGGTGCCTCTGTATTTCATGCAGATTTCATCTCCAGTCAAGCTGTGCATGTTCAGTCAAAACAAACACACCACCCTACCGAGCTGACATTAATCCATCCCTAAGCAAGACTTTCACTAGACAAAAAGGCCAGCTACAATTACAGTAGACCTTTAAAAGACCCTTTGGATGAATAATTAAATAATCTGCTAAAACAGCGTAAGGAGGGGGGGAGAACAGGGCCAGCCTTCCTTCTGCTGTCACCTTTCAGCTGACTCCACACTTCCCCAGGAGCTGGGGGAACCACCAGTCTCAGTAAGATGGTAAAGGACTTTTTAGGAGAGAAGGATAGCAACAGTAAAGGGAGAAATGAAGCAGCAAACTCCCAAAGGAACTGACATTCCCTTCACACCACCTGCCACACGTTTATGGGAAGATATTTTTCTGATTAGAATAGCATTCCTAAATGTTGCCTTTAATAGAGAACTAATCACTCCCTACTGGAGCCTAGCAGGCAGCAATGCATTTTGAACAAACCTCCCAAATTCAACAGAACCCAAATATCTATGGTTCAGCTCCATCCTTTCCTCTTCAGCATACTCTTATCAGTTCCCAAATTCACAATAAGAAATTCAGTCAATCTCTGCTTCCAGCCCCTTCCCATTCCCCAGTGACTCCAGCAGGTCTTGGAGGTAATGTGGCCACAACAGCACTGAGAGGCTGTTTTCGGTGGTCTTCCTGTCACAAAGCTAAACCTCAAAAAGCCAAGGGTCCCCGGCCATGGTCCATGCACGGATTCCAGCCAAGCTGTGCGCCACCAGCCCCAGCAGCCATGGCTGGGTTTGCACAGTGCACCCTGTCCAGGACACGTGGTCCTTCCTCAACACCACGACCAAGTTGTTCAACAGGCCAATGAACACGGAAGGCACAACCCTACATCCTTCATGTCAATGAAGCCTGTGCAATTTTCTTTTCAGTTACCATATGCCTTCCCATACCAGTCACTGCAACCCCAGAGGCTCCCAGAGTTCACATGTAAACCACTACATAAAACTCACACACAGGTTGAAATGGCATCTCCACTTCTCAGACTGGAAACAGAGACAAAGTGAGGCGGATCACGGTTTCATAAACTGAAGGAAGGAATTAAACATATATAACCCCAGGCCGAGGCTATCATTTTTAATCACTGAATTATGCCTTTTTAGGACTTCAGTCTGCTCAAAGAGCACGAAGTACTTCAAAATGGCAATCATCTTACACAAACTGTGTGATACACAATCAAAAGATTGACAGGCAAGAGGCAATAGACTGTCCCTACTGCTCTCACCCCTTTCATTAGGTATCCCATCAAATTTTACTGCTCAATCTAGTTATTAGAAATTTTATACTCTCCTCTTTCTTATTTACATTAAGTACCACTAAAACCCCACATTGATTTTTATTTCTAAATCCTCAAGAAATGTAGGTGGGATGGTCATTAAAAAGAAAAGTTACTATGTCAGGTTCTTCATTTTCCTAGTTTGCTATATTTTCAATAACTCTTGCTTTAACACATGTGCCCAAAAGCCCTACTGAAAACTGTTACTGTAATTAGTTTAATGAGGCACATCATTGCATGGATCTGTTTACATTCCCCAAGATTTCTTTTGTTGATTTTTGAATACGTATCCTGTTAAGCAACACCCTGTTGTAGATTTATGTGCTTTTAAATATTGATTAATCTAGGCCGAGTTTTACGATCCTTATCTTGCTGAAGTCAACAGCCAAAAACTTGTTCATCTCACTAGAAGCAGCATCAGGAGCCAAGAATTTATCTGGTTGAAGTGATTCCCAGAGCATGCCAGGAAGGGAGTTCAGCTAAGAAATACATACATACAATGAATGGAAAGTTGGCACAAATTATGCTTGTCCAGGAAAGTTTATTATACATTAAAAATGCATTAAGGCAACATTAAAGTCAAGCATCTCAAGGATGCAAAAAGTCAGAAAATGCAATGCCAAACTGAAGCTGATCTTTTCACCTGCGTATCCAGACTCTGAACACTCCTCACGTGAGTGCCCTGGCACAGCAATTCAGACTTCAGGCAATTGGGGCATTGCACCCTGTCCCCAAATTCAGAGACAGGCACTTCCCACCAAGAAATGATACATAGCCAGGCCCTGCCTACAACCTACGTGATGGTCCAGCAGGAGTTTCCCTTGCACAAAGCTTTCTCCAATTACTCTGAGGAAAGAGGACTTACACGGGCTCCAACAGGCACAGATCAAGCCCACAACACACACCCTGACACGTGCATGGTCCCTGTGTTCAGACTCACAGAGTAGTAAATCTAGTGCCATCAGCTAGGTAGGGCATCTGGCAACCTCTCAAACATCACAAAATTTCCAGTAATCCTTTCACTCTGCAGCTAACAGGCACAAAACTATCTGCCTGCCTTTTCTCCTGGGATTACAGCATAACTGAATGGTGGCCACAGGAACTTTCAAATTCAAAGCAATAGGAAAAGTCCAATTTAAAAAGCAGGGCTTATATTGAGAGTGGATTTTCAAAGCTTATAAAAAGACCTTTCAGGACACTCAAGAACAAACTCCTGAATGAGGGTTCCATCCTGCCAAGCTTTCAACTTAAACTCCCGACCCTTTTGCATAGTTAAAGCACACTTTGAGAAAGTGGTCTTCTCCCTGTCCTCAATGCTTTTGCAGTATCATAAGCCTTTCTCATACAAAGTTGTCTTCAACCAAGGAAAGAAAAAACTTCGAAAGTTGAAAACGAAGACAGCAAACATGGGGACATTCGAGCAGAAGGGAGTTCTGCTACTGCTGACGCTGCTCCCGGGAAGCTGAGACCTGCCCACGCAGACACCAGTTGGGTGCCTGGCTCTTTCCTGAAGGTGCCCAGCTTGGCTGATGCCAAGCCCAGGGCCTGAACACAGACTTTGGTGGTCTTCTCCACTTGAACTAAAATGATGCCATCAATAAATGTAAGTTCAAACTTCTCAGGAGCAACCACTAGAAATGACAAAAAGAGTCTCCTCACATGGGTTCTAACAAGAACAGTTTTCCCACCTACCTACTTTTGTCTTCATTCTAGAGTCTATGCACTCAAAGGCAAATGGCAGGAGTCATACAAAACAGTTGTGTCACAGGACACAGCCAAAATTTTAAAGTAACGAGTGTATTAGATATGGTGAGGACCAAAGAAATCAGAAGGTATTTCCATCTGTTCCACATTCAATGCTGTTTATTATTTGGATAAGCCAAAACTCTTTAGCCTTCACTGGTGTCAACTACATTTGTTTCCGTTAAGGGCTGGCAAGGTGGGAAAAAAGTGTCTTTGACCGAATCATGAATCAGGTGGGGGAAAAAAAAAAAAAAAAAACTTCAGAGATTTTATTTATTTATGAGGGGCTACAGGTGCCACACTGCTGCTGACCTGTGCTGGAAGGAGTTTTTGTTGTTGTTTTTAAGGCTGCACAGTAAATTAATTCTTCAGCCTTTTCAAACCATGGCCCTTCTGTAGAGGCTGCCAACAGAAGTACCAATTAGCACTAACTGCAACGGAGCTTGCTTTCACAAGGAACCAACTGGGGTCTGAAAGGAACATTTGTAATTGTAAAACTTGGTTAGAGCAAAACCAAAATATGCACACAAAAATCTTTCTTTTTTTCATATAAAATGAACAATAGCTTCCCATATTCTAGTCTCTCCACATGCAACAGTATCAAACAAAACCAAGTTCACTGAAACCAATGACAGTGTCTGCTCAGGGAGATATCTAACCTGCTTCTTGGCTACACGCAGGAAGCCCCCATGTTGTATTGGGTTAATTGGCTGGTATTCTTAATAATGGGCCCACAAAGTGGCTTAAAAGCTTGAGTCTTAATGGATGGGAGGGAGGAGGGAAGAAGGGCGTGAAGTTTTTTTTTTTCAAAGCTTACTTGATAAAACAGCTCCCAGTGCAATTAAAAACTTGTACAGCTGAATACTTGGTTATAGAAAGCATCAACTGTGTAATTTATTGGGCTGGCTTATAGCGGGAGAGAAATTATCTGAGGAATTTCATGGACATTTCAACAGCATCAAAATTGCAGTGCATTTTATCATGTCAAGATTTATTCTTGCACTCCTTTCCATTAGGAGGAAGCAAGAAGAGGTGCATCAGGGCTGCAGCTTCAAATCAGATTCCAAGAAAACATTAAGGAGAAAGAATGGGGGCTGAGTATCTCTCACCTTCCTTCCTTATGTAGGAAGGAAAACAGTGATAGCTCCAATAACACACTAAGGGCATCAAAGACTTGTTTTTTCTAACCCTAGGTTCTGCAATTGCCAGTTACATAATGTCTCTGAAAAGAGCTAGGCAGAAGACAGGTTTAATATAAGTGTAAGCTTATGTACAAAGCAGAAGCATTGCAGGAAAGAAAAAAACCTTACTGTTTAGTCCTTTAAAAAGCAAATGCACACACCTGGTAGAAGTAGGGCCGTGCTACACTTTTTCCCTCCATTACATTTGGCATCACTACAGGACCGTGGACTTACCTCCGAGGGGGGAAAACAACCCCAAGCAATCAGAGGCTCTTGATCATTCCCAGCTAACGGGGGCTGCCTACGAAGATCTGCACTCGCTGAATGCATCAGGACAAGTTAGAGCTCGTGGTGGTGCTAGGAGGTTACTCTGCATGAGGTACAGCAGCAGTTGCACTCTAAAGCGTTAGCAGTGTCATTGGTATTAATGAAACAGAATGAAAAGCAACTCCTATGCATGAAAAGCAGATACTTTCAAAACCTATTTCTCTACTGATTTTAATTTCAGTCCACAACTTTAAACATCCTTCGGCAGCATTTGAATTGACTCATCAGTGACTTGGTTAGACTTATTTTGTGCAAGACCTGAGATCACACTTTGGAGAGAAATGCTGCAGAAAAAAAGCAGAAAGGGAAATTCACGGAGCTTTTGTTCCTCTGACAAAACCCAATCCAAAAAAGACAGCAGGTTCCAGTAATTCAGCAAGTTTTTAGACATTACTTTAAAAATTGCATTTCATTCAGCAAGTAGGTTGACATGGACATAAGGGAAAAAAAAAAGTTAAACAAACAAGCAAAAAAAAACCTATGCTTTGTTTGTGCTCAAGTATTTTGAAAGTCTAAGTCCCACCAAGCCCCCATCTCACTAAAACATTTAATAACATTTGACTAATAATATATACCAAATTCAGACACATTCAGAACCCAGCTCTCATTCTGGGCATCTAAATAAACTGATCAGCCTATAACATGGACAATAAGAGGCACATATGGACATGGAGCCTTTGCTTTCATTGCTGCCAGAAGACTACAATACAATACACCATTCAGGTGCCTCTGTGCCACGGTATATAAATAGCTTTGGTTGGTGTGATCCAATTCCATAGTGGGGCCAACCCATGCTTATTCACAGTGATCTGTCTTCTGCCACAGCCTCAGAAAAAGGACTGTTAAAACAACTGTGCCATTTTGTATTAGCAAATATGACCAATTCATGAAACCATTTCAAATCTTTGGAGGGCAAGGGCCCCTTATTTGCTCTCCTTTGGTACAGCAGTACCAAGTATCTTCCAAGAGATCCCAGTTCATAACCAAAGTCTCTAGGTATAATAGCATCACACAAAAACACACTTCAGAAGCCTGCGAGAAAGTAAACCACTTCATCAGGTGCTGTGTGATGAATAGCTACACTGAACACAAGCTCAGGATGCTCACATACACCTGGGATAATAACATGCCCACCAGCAATTGCAAAAGTCTGCAAAATGCTTGAATAAAAGGGAGCAGCAACGCACGCTCTTCTGAGATAGCTAGGGAGGAAGAGCGCCTTCAGACTCGCAGCTGCCCGAGTTATCATTTACCTACTCTAAACATTCAGATTTGCAGAACATCCTCTTAAGAGCTTTAACAAAGGAGTTTCAGAAGGTTAAAAATCCTGCTTCATGTCCCAAGTGACCTGCAGAGTGAAAGCAGGATGAATTCATCCCCTCCACCCACTCACCCACGTTTCTCAGGGCCAGTGGTAATGACTCAAAACAGCCTATCTGCTATTTCATGTCTGTTCTAAGCTCTTTCAGAAAAGCTGTAAATCTTTGATATCAAGAGGAGAAAGCTGCATGTAACAGACTTTCCTGATACATTTAAATCACACGGAGCTGCTCTAGCTGAACCAAGTTCCACTAGACTGCACGTCATGCAAAATGCAGCGACATCTTTAATTGGGCTGGTAAGAGCAAATGATTGTAAATAATTACAGTGTTATCCCCAGGGACGAGCACGAGGAGCCACAGGCATGGAGACACAGTTGGCCATAATCACCACAGTGCCTAAGCCTGCAGGTAGGAAGTATTTTACCAGGGATATATTTGGTTCAACTCTCTCTGCCCCACTAAGGAGGGGGAAAGGGGAATTTCCTAGACATTTTTAATGCCAGCCTATTAATGCCTTAGCCAGCCTATAACGGAACTGTAAAGTGCCATAATTCTGCCTCTAGCAAAAGAGCTTCTCATGAACACAAGATTGACAGTACATTAAAAACAAACAAACCCCACTCCAAGGCACGTGAACCCAGCACAGTGACAGAGGGTTTTACGTACTTGTTAATTCCAGACCAGTGTTGAAATCCCCCTGCTTATTCTTAATTACATGGAAGTGTATCCTGACTTCTTGGCCTATTTTGTATGTTTTTCTCATGACTTTTTAAAATGAATAGTTAGTTTAAAAGAAGATACTCTCACAGTCTAAGCTTTGTCAAGGTTACAACAAAGAAGATATCCTCTGTCTTTAGCACTTCTTTTACTACATTAATTTATGTGCTAATATTCATAAAGTGACTCCACTAGCAAATTTAAGTGCTTGGAGAAGATCGTTTAATCAGGGAGATAACTGTTTATGATAGCTGTCTGCTGTTAATTAGTTTGCAAGCCCACTCTCTGCTGAGGATGCCCGCAGAGGATTCTTACAAGCGCAGATCTCTTGCACATTTGCAAGCTGGATTCCACACGCAGGCATGTCACTACCACCTGCCTCTCTCCCATAGAAGTTTTCTGAATGTAATTTAAATGCATTAAGACATACATGTCCCAAATTTTCAGGTTGCCTTTAAGAATGGAGTTGTTCCAATAAGAAACACTCTTTATTCCAATTTTGAGCAGCTGGAACACATTATCAGAAGACCGCAACAGCCCAATTTCGATTTCTTTTGAAACATTTGCCAAAAATAATACTGTACCTTAGCACAGAATGCCCCTTAATACAGAAAGTACCTGCTTACAAGTGCCTCACCTCTCCAAAGGGTTCACACAGCATTGTTATCCCTAAAATTTTATTATTCTTGTTTAAAAAAAAATAATAATGCTATTCAGCTTCATAACTACCTTGGATTTGCTAGAAATTTAGCTGTATCTGTGTGTATTTGTTTAATTGGGCTTTCTAAAGGTAAAGGTTGGTAGGACCAGCCTGTGGATTTCTGCCCTCCCTCCATTCTCCAAAGCTCCCAACTATTTGGCAGCAGTTGCCCTGCCAAACCAGCAAGGGAGCAACTCCAGATGAGCAGCAGCCTCTGCTGCCTCCTGCACTCCAGGAGTTCCAGGAAGCCCAGAAGAAGGAAGGATTTGGGAAATGAAGGGTGACCCCTTAGCAAATCTGCTTCATCAGTTCTGCTACTTGCGCCTTAGTGTTCAAGCTAAGTGTTTATGTCCAGTTCCACATTCATTATTAAGCACAATCCAGTTAGCAAGAAAACAGCAGTCAGTTGCCTGCTTCAATAGCTCAAAACCCTAGACATTTCATTAGGCAAAAGCAAAATTCATTATGGTGTGTTTTTCGAATCAGTCTTATGGGCAGATCTTCAAAAAAGCGCTAATTCCTACCGGATTAAAGAGGAGCAGGATTTCAGCAGCCGTGCCAAACCCCTCAGCTGTGAGGGCACAGGCAGCCTCCAGAGCCCTAGCCTTAAATCTGTGACCACAAAAATGAACATCTCTTCTCAGTGCAGCTGGCAGCGCAGCCGTGAGAGGAGACAGAAGCTGTGCACCAGCCCACATAGTGGGTTTGGGTCTGACCCTCCAACTGTAGGTACAAAGAATCTGCAGGATCAGTTACGTAGGTGCAACTAGCTAAGTTACAAGCAAACAAATTTCACAAACTGCAGTAAAGTTCTGCCATACTTCAGCACAAGGTTCAGAGGCCACCACCCCGTATATCGCAAGAGAACAGGAACCGCAGCAGAGCAGGGGAGGTGAGACACTCCAGCGCCCAGCTGAAGCACTAGCAGCAAACAAGGGGTCAAGGGCTCTTAGTTCTTAAGCTCTGTCCTAATCTTAAAGCCAGAAACTTCACAAGTGTTTAATGCCTGTGTATTTAAGAATCAATACAAACGAGAGAAGCCTGGACCTGGGACTCATGGCTCCGAGAAACCTGCACAGAAAATTATCATTGATTTTATTAGCAAGCATTTGTACCAGGGTGCAGAATAGAAAAAAGCAAACTCACACGGTGCGTGGAACATCACGAGCACAGACGAATGATCTTTTATAAACTTGTCAAAGTCCTCGTCAGTCAGGTGATAAACTACATTTTCCTCATCTGCCCAAGGAGTCTCTGGAGCCTGGGGCTGAGGTGCCTGTGGACTGCAAGAAAAATAGACACAGCTGAAAAGCAGCTCTTTGCTGCTGAACAGCAATCATTTTTGCAAGTAATTCTGCAAGAAACCACTTTGTGTAAATGCCAATATATGACATGCTATCCCTACTAAACGGCTTCTATAATTGCTCCCATTCAGAACTGATAAGCGCCGAAACCTAGATAAAAACAGGGGAAGAGAAATAAGAATCCACAAGAAGCTCATAAGGACATATCAGAAACGGAAGGGGATAGAGTGGGGAGATAAACGGACTGCTTTGTTATTATATTATAAAACTCAGACACATTTTCTATTAGTCTTTAACCTGCTCAGCAGGATGCTCCCTATTTCCACAACGTTTGCACTTAGTAGTTCACAGCAGCCATCGCAAATGAAAGAAAAAATTATTGAGCAGAAAGAGCCAATCTAACCAGGCACCTCGAACACCTACCTACACCAGGAAGAGGGCTGAGAAAGGGAGAGAAGCAATGTGGGGGCCACGATCTACCTGCCTGCAACCTGCTCCTGAGGAGCATTTCCCCAGAAACATAGGGGTTTATTCTCAGCAATGCTAGGATCCAGGCGAGCGCCCCTGTGCCTGCATTCAGTGGAGGGCTTGCACCCCTGATTCAGCAAAGCCCCTCAGCCACGTGCTTCATCTAAGAGACAAGCAACATGTTCCACTGGCTCCGCTAGGATTGCATGCGAGCTTAACTATCGTTGATGGATCAGAGCCAGAGATTAAAACACTGCTCAAAGACACACTGACAGATCTGGAAACCGAACCCAAGCTCCTCTGCAGCAGCTCAGCACTCACGTGGCAACAAAGTTGCTCGTCGCTTTTATTAACGTATTGTAATTATCAAAAAGAGAAATTGGCAGATATGTACTAAACTACACTGATTGGACATTTAATAAAGTAGTTTGTACAAAATACACCCAAACATAGGAACATCTGGAATCAGACTATGCAGCTACATTACTCTTGACAGTTGTAGTAATGAGTCCCAAATACCCTAAAGGAATTCCCCAAATTCCTTGGCAAAATCCGGGTCTGGATGTGGCCCCATCTTTGGCAAAAGCAAATGTACTATTTTTGATAAAATGCATTATTGTGTTAACTGCCTGGAACAAGAAATGGCAAGTGGAGGGTAACTCATTTATCCTGCCTTGTTCATTTCTAGGCTGAAAGCTTAGCTTGATAAAAAGCAGTAGAGACATAACAGACAAGGGAGAGCGAATTCAGTTGATGTTGGCAATAGGTATGACTCAAGAATATTAAGTATTCCATGCAAAACTGTAATGCACACCTATGATAAATGAACCAAGAGAAAAAATCAAGATCAAAATAGGGAACGGAGCTGCATTCTGCCAGGCAGAAAGAGAAAAGGAGACAGGACCCTGACTACAGAAGTTTACTACCTAAATGGGAGAGGGAACCCACAGTGCAAGGGGCTGGTGCCTTAGGTGGCAGCGGCCACAACATTTAGCTGGCAATCACTTGGCTTCCTCAACAAAGCTATAGGAGACAGCGATAATCTTCAGGCTTCTTGACAGAATGAGGGCTTTCCAGAGAGCATCGTGACACTTAATGAATTTGGAAGGGAAGTTTGTTTCTTAAGAGTACGCAGAAAGTGATGAACATGGACACAGTCACCACAATGCACCAGGAGAAAGCCGAAAGCGGGGCCTGGCCTGACCTATTTCAGTAAGGAATTAGTAAAACAGGGCACAGGATGTTTATTCAAATGGCCCAATTTAAAATGCTGTGCATGCTAATAAGCCTACACAGGAGCTGGTAAGAATCACCTCAAGGCCTGCAGCAGACAACAAGCAAAATCTAAAATGTCATTTAAAATCAAGACGAAGCAAATTCAACACCTAAATACCAATACAGGATGACAGAACTCTGGAAGAGTCATCAAGAGCTAATTAAGAACAAAGAACAAGTTCTTGATTTAGCTGAGGAGTTGGTGTTAAATAAGTGCTCAAAAGAAGTTCACGAAAACAAAATAAATCCAGCAAGAGAAACTAAGCATTTGCTGGACATTGCAGGAAGCTGTGTTGCTTGCCTGCCATCCAGGTTGATATTGCTGAGCAAGTAGGGCGATTTTAGGAAAAGACCTGTGGTACGCACAAGATAGCATCTTTCGTGCTAATAACACTGTGTGCTGGAGTGAGAACGTATGATGGTTTCTTTTTATTGCCTCTTAAAAAGAACTGAGGCTTCACTAGACAGTAGCCAGTGTCTATTAGGAAGGTAAGAGGGGTTAAGAAGCTGTAGACTGATGCATTCGGGCACTTCAGCTCCAGCAAAACACACCTTCAATACACAGCAGAAAAAGTGTTGGAGCCCAAAATTTCAGCTCTTGTTCTGAGAGCAAAAAGAGTGAAAAAAATAAAAATAAAAAAAATACAAGTCTTGACACCTGCTCCAAAGCAGCCTCCTGCCAAGGGCAACGGGCTTGACAGGGGCCTCCCCCTGCCCTCCAGCTCCACCAGCTCTGAAGCACCTCTCACATTCAAAACACAGCTTGGGAAACCAGGAACTGCCAGAACTATTCCCAGCTATTCACAAATATTCCACCTTTCCCAAAATGGCTGTTAGAACTGGCTGGGATGTTAAGAGAGACAGGCTGTTAGAACCATGACTTGGTCATGGTGCATGTCTAGTGCCTACAACTCCTGTCCTTTTCACCATATTTCTGTGTCTTTCAGAAAAGGCCTCTCCTCCTTTAAACGGAGGTGAGAGGATGTCAATCAAGATACCAGTATTATAGGAAAAAAAATAATAATATGATAATGTTTAATTCTGGCTAGAGTTATCTGATAAGCATTTCAGTATTACACTACTCCGAAGCACAGAACATACACCCTGAAGCCACCTAATTACAATCTCTGACTTTCCCAAAACCCTTGCAATACCATTCGTCTACTTGTACTGAAGATTCCTCAGAATAATATATTACGTATGTGGCAGATCTACCCTCTATACAGGCCTAACTGCAACATCATTTACTGGCAAAATCCAAGCATGCATAATTTCTGAATATGGTTTCCTTAAAAACAGTGGCAAGAGAGCTACTGCTCAGATCATGTTCTGGGAAACTAATAAGCCTGCACTGAACACTAAGTGAGGACTAACAGCTGTCTTTAACTCTGGCCTGCTGTAACATCAGCCAAAGCCCACAGTGGCTTGTTAGCAGAGATTATCATTGGAAAGAGCTTGCAGCTGTTCGCTTTGCCTCCAGTAGCTCTGTTCACTTGCTGTCACAGCGCCGATATAAAGGCAGTGCATGTTATAGGGATTATCTGGATATTACGTGGGCAGACAGAAGGGAAAAAAACACCCTGAGCATCTAATGTTTCGCATGTGGTAGCCAAGAGATAACCACATCCTCGCAGGACAGAGAGCCCAATAAAGTACAGGTGGTGAACTTGCATATCCCTGCTCCAAGGGCTGAGCAGCTCCTGAGCACTGCTGCAGTTGCCAAGCTGATCCTTCACATGTGATGGCCAAATAGCCCCGAAGAGGCTTGAGGACAACAGTCAAATTTCTCCTCCTTGATCCACAGGGCAGAACTCTCCTTAGCATCAGGAGGCACAAATGCTCAACAGGAATGCTACTACCACTGCAGCCTTGGGCCCTGGCCTGCTGGAACATGTCCAGCCCTGAACCCCTTAGCTTGCTCCTGCTGATGACCCCATGCTGTTTGCGACCACGTGCACGTCCCTACCCTGTCCCCACTAGTAAAGTGAAACATCTCCACTCTTCAGCCAGCTTTGCTAAGTCATCTGGTTGGCAATTAGCTAGTCCTTCTCATGTTTTTGCTTCCCATGCTGGCCTCATTTTAAAATTATTTTATTGGCTAAAACAAACAAGGGAGGTTTTTAAAGATGACCTAATGCCCAAGAGCTGAGGGACTAGGCTCTAGTTTCACTACCACGGGATCTAAACACTCTTACCTGACCACATGCTCCCTTGCACCACCTGAAGATGACTATACAATGCACACACTATTCTGTCCCTCTGAACTGCTAGGCCCACAGGCTCATTAAACACCCAAAATATTCATGACTGCAAACAGCTGCCTTTGGGTAGAACAAAATGCTTTTAACACCACTTCACATCATGACAGGAAACAGCTTCTTTTTTCAAAATGACTTGCAATGGGGGGTGCCATGAACTTGTCTCTACTTGAGACACTCTTAAGGCTCCATCTAAAGGCCAAAGAACCAAGGAGAACTGCTCACTTGGTATGTGCACATTCTAGAAGCTCAGCAAAACCCAGACCTCTTACAATCTATCATGTTTGAGTACCACAGATCACTGGAAATTTATGTTGGCATGTTTTAATGGAAATTAAATCCATACTATCTGCATTTATTTCAGTACACAGTCCCCTATTACACATGAAATGCAACCGTAAAATGCAAGGCACACATCCTAAAAACCAAAGTTTTACACAGTCTCTCTATCCTAGCTTAACCAATCTCAGTGGGGCAGTTCTGTTTGCTCTCCTGAGCAGAGAGAACAAGGGAGAGATGGCTGTTCCTAAACCATTACATTCTGCAAACATCAAACTATGTAAGAGGTGCAGTGCACAAAGTTCAATGTCTTACTTTTTCAGCCACTCTGCTATATCTGTCGCAGTAGCACCGTAGTTCTCAAAGTGGAACAGGAACTTTCCTTTCCTATTAAGGCAACAAAAGCAAGTTTTAGTACTTGTCCTGGAAGATAAGAACATACAATTATAGTTAAGTGTATAATTTCTAAAGTAGTAGCAAAACATAACTGACTCAAAATAACAGATTGTAGGATATCCCCGGACATTGTATTCCTCCTTTATCCTTTCAAACTCAGCGGAGTAAACATTCATCCCTGCAAGTACCTGCAAAAAAGAAAAAAGAAAAAGTCGTATTGATTCTTTTAAGACAGTAGTAAAATAACAGCTTGAAAAAGAACTAAAAACAACAGAACTTTGGACAGATACTGATTTCATTCACACTGCTGTAAAGCAAAGGGGACTCTAAAATGTACTAGGGACTCTAAATGTCTAAACTCTAAAATGTACTACATTTTTTCTAATTTTGCGTAAGAGAAGAAATAGTAACATGAGTCCAGTCCACAGAAAGCACATATCAACTGCTTTGTAACCCCTGCTTGCCCTGTCAGCACCCACCCCCTTTAAAAAAAAAAAAAAAAATCACTCACCAACAGCAATACCAAAAGGTCTCTCAACAAGCCCTACATTAATACATTATATTACCTGGCTCACAGAGATTTTCACTTTCACCCAAAAAACAGGGCTCGCCTTCCCCTTTCCTGCCTCCAGCCAGCCCTTCCTCCAAACATGCCCTTACCTGAGGTTGCTCCCTATCCTGTGCCCTACCCAAAGGGATCTTCACCCTGGAGATCTGAAGATGGGACTAGCTCTGAGTTTCTGTGGGTGCAGGATTCATACAGAGTTTGTTCGACAAGCCCATTGCCAAGATACAACTTCAAGATTAACTTAGTTTTAATGGCATCACTGCTAAAATGATTTAGGCCTTCAGATTCTTGAATCAAACTCCTCCTCCTTTCTCCTCCCAAAACAGGATTTTCTCCTTACAGCTGAAATATCACATCAAAATTTAATAATAGGTTCCTGACTGCAGAAAATGCTTAGACCAACCAAATGTGCTCAGACCCTGCATGAAATAAATCTTAGAGTATAAAATCCTAACTTGAAGGACAACCTTTTCTAAGGACACACTGGAAAGTCACCAAAAGGTACTTTGTTTTTCCTCTGTTATCCTGAGGAAGGGTAAAAAACAGCTAACTCAAAGGATAGGAATACAGAAACAGGATTAAAAATGGCTTGTCAAATCTCTTATTTTGAATCTTCTTTGCTTCTAACAACCAAGGAGCCTTCATTCATGAGCTACCTATCCCCAGGTCTCCCCTTGCCTTTTCTTTCATGTCACTACTTGAGGATAGGTAAATGCAATAGCATCAAGACACAGCGGTTCCTTTATATGGTATAAATCAGGATCTCTAACTGGTTCCCTCACATACATTATCTTACCAGACACAGCATTTGTCATGAAATATTGGAAGATTTCTTAAGTTTTATATGGGCACTCTCGGGCATTTCAGCTGCTCTTCTACAACTTCACCAGGCCCAACAGAACTGCCGTGAACCGTACAAGTCAAGAACCTGGATTCTGGTGTTGAGGGACACACTGCTATCTCAGGTCAATATGACCTTTATGCCCCAAGGACTCAGAGTAACAAAGCAAGCCCAAACTGGCTCTAACACTTTCTTTAGATTTCCTAAAATAAAACCATCCCTTCAGCCTCC
The DNA here is from genome assembly GCF_000705375.1 of Tinamus guttatus. The sequence goes on from NW_010586117.1 coordinate 656,689, forward strand.
TATTCCCTGTACCCCTCCCTGCAAAAATCCCGTTCGAGTTTAGTGAGTAAAGTTATTTCATTGCTCTGGCAGGCCTATAATGTCATGTAACATCAGGCTGGCAGAGAGCAGCCAAGCACACGTACCACCCGGGGCCAGCATCCTCCCTGCATACCTCAACCACTCCAGGTACCTGGTTGGCTAATTTGCTTTTAGCAAATGACTGAATGACCCTGAACGCAATTTAAGCCCATAACCTCTCAACAGTTCCCCTGTAGACAGGAGGATCAGTTTATCCCTTTCACCTCTGCAGTGACACAAACAGTATTTCAACCCTCCTCCACCCAGCAACCTATAATCCAGATAGACTCCAAAGCTTTCTTAGCTGGGGACATGCCTTGTGGGCTCCTGCTCTCCTCCAAATGCCCTTCTCACTTGCTTCATACTTCTCTTAATGGGGTAGATCCATGACTGGAGCATTATACCAACACTTGAATCCTTCCTAGAATGCAGTTTAACAACTAGATTAAACAAAGGCTTCCTTTATTTGACATCTGAAATAACAGCCAGAGCTTTGTGCTTCTAAAGCCTCAGATTTCCATGAAAAAGCAGCTGAGACAAGCACCAAAGGAGGAAAGCACTCAAGTGCATCCCCTAACCTGCCTTTGCTGAGCAGAGCTCGTGGTGCCAGCGGGAACTAGGCAGGTGCTTAAGCACTTTGCTGCCCACCAGCCCTCCCTGCAGCGGGTCCCCAGGCACGGAGCAGAGCACACCCTGCTCTAGCCACAGGCATCTCTCATCTCAAGGAGACGACAAGCCATCCTCGTCCTCGTTTGGAGCTGCTCTTTTTCTTCCACACTGTGTGTAATTTAATGCAAATTCTAAGCTTAATGACACACTATAAATGCCTTCCAGCTTTCCTTTCAGTAACCACACTGACAAGGAACAACCAGGCCCAAAAGAACACAGCAGCCAGCTGCAGGTACAGTTCACCTTTCTCATTTTACAACCTATTAAGTAGGCAACACTGTATTTCATTTCCTGGCTATATAACAGCAAAAAGCACTTTTGAGCCTGGCACTTCCTGACAGTTAATGACAGGTCAGGATAAAACAAACCCTCAGCTCATTCAAACCAACTGTAAACTGTCCAGCAGCACCTGACCCAGAGGTCAGCATCACTTTAAGAAAAGCCATGGATACTCCATGAGAGGTACAATGCATTTACTTTCAGAAAGGGCAAACTGAACACACACCCCACCCAGGAAGTGAATTAGGTCAAATTTAGACCAACAGAGTGGTTTCTGTGCAAGAAAGCAGGGAGAGTGGCCTAACCGGACCTTCCTCTGAACTGATCCTGCACAAGAAGCACCCTGACACAACCCATCCCTGGCCTGCGCTGCTGCCAGCACTGCCCTGTGCCAGGACCAGGACAGGGCCACAGCCTTGTCACTTAGCTGGCCAGGATCATGTCAGATCTCCAGAGAGACCATTCCCAACAGCAGGAGAAAAGAAACAAATTGGAGGAGACCTGGCGCTTAAATTCTCTGGTCTGAATTTAATAAAACGGAACTGCATGTGGCAAGGCTGGAGATAAGAGGAAAATGCAGAGTTGTTTGATATGCCTTCTCTCTCGCATTACGCGTGTAGGTGATTAGCTTTTTAATTCCTATCCCCCCCGCAAGCCTGACGATGCTCCTGCTCTGCAGGGCACGAACTGCTTTGCAAAGGACTCGGGGTACCTGCCACTGCGGTGAGATTTACCGTGAACGCTGCCTGGGCAGATCAAAACGCCCCTGAAAACGTCTCCGAGCCTTGTGCAGTACCCTGAATAAACTCGAGCAACTCCCACTGAATGTAGCCCTAAGCATATAAGGATTTAGAGAAAACACTTAAACAAAAAATAAATTTAAAAAAGGAGAACATGGGAAGTCTGGCAACATTCAGTGCTTATGCGATGTGCTGACCAGAGCTGCCCTAGCAATGGATCTCAATGCTTCATCTTTAGCCTCATCACAAATTACCTCTCCTGAGGAAATCTGTGAATTTCAAGGTGAAGGATAACAGGCAGAAACAGACCAAATCCAGGCAAAACCATGAAACAGCAATCGTATTTCTTTGGTTGTTCAGGTATTATTGGTGTAAGTTATACATAAAGTACATTATCAAATCTTGAACCGAGTACCTTTGACTTGCTTAAAGAAAACAACATGCCTTATTAGTTCAAACAGACAACTAAATTATTGTGAATGCTCTTAATGGATTTTAAGGGTCAAAACATATTTTGATTTCAACCTGCTACAAGTATTGACCATGCTGATTCAGGAAACCAATATCCCCTGCCACAACATTGTTATTCTCCACTGAACATACAGATTAATTATTACCAATCCTTTCATGAAACATTTAGCTGATCAGCCCTAGAATAGTAAACATTCCTTCATCCATACCCGACAGAGTACAGTATGACCACAAACTCAGCAAATAGGAGTTAGGCATCTAAAACTACACAGGGTTAGAGCCACAGTTTCTCCTTTAATGCTTTAATCCTTTAGCATTAAAAGTAAAGAAACAAATAATAAAACAAAACCCAAAGAAAATGAATCCTAAAGAAATCTGGAATAGCCTCTTATTTGTTTTTGACTTACTTAAAAATTCTCCACATTGAATATTTCCATTTGCAGTGCATTTGCACTAAATACAATGTGTAAAATGACTTTTTACATTTATATAAATCTTATCTTCTCACTTACATATTTACCCTTCAGTTCTGTGGCTGCCTGCTGGTAAGATGGCATCATTCTCTTACAAACACCACACCCTGATTAAAAAAAAGAAAAAAGTGTAACACACAGCTCTATTCAGGCTACTCTACAGAATCTCACTGTGTTCCAAAACACAAAACCACATTTATATATATGTAAAAAGAACTGAAACAATTTAAATATATTTCACTAAATACTTCAGATTTTTAGTTTCTAAGGAAGTTACTTTATGCTATTTACAGCTATTTTTGCATGTTTTCACGCTATTCAATTTTGAAGTAATTTCTTGGACCAAATTTGGGGAAGAACATCACCACCACCTCATATTCCCCAGGCTCTGAGCCAAGCCCAGAGTGGATCACAGGATTAAACTTGCACATATTTCAGAAGTCAAGGGAAGATACTGTGCTTGTCAATTCGAGCAGAAAGCTAGTTGTGTTTCAAACGTGCTGCCGTAACCAAGAAAGTCAGAATCGGAACTTTTACATGAGGGCAAAGAAATGAGGGACTCCAGAACCAGCCTAACTTAAAAGACTTTGAAAATTAAGTTGAAACACATTTCCCAAACACATCAAAGAAGCCTCAAAAGTTAAGAAGTGCTATATTAGTTGAGGAAACCAATAACTCGGAGGCAGTAACACCCCTTCTAAGACAAGACCTTCACATGCTGAGGAAAAGAGCAGGAGGAAGACCATTCACGTAGAGCTGGAGTGTGGCACTGTGACTGAAAAGATTAAGAACAAATCACCTCGTAAGCCAGCAGGTTTTACCCTGGCCAAATAAGTAAAATGTATGTGCACTGAAAGAGAAGGAAGCGCAGACTGTGCAAGAGAAAGGGGGCAGCAGCCAAGCACAGGCTTTCTGCAGAGATTCTTGGGTCTACCACAGGACAATAGGCAACATTTATTTTCTGGTGAAGAAAGAGCTGCAAGAGCTTTGAAAATATCTTCCAAGACAGGAGGAACAGATTTTGCAACCACTGGTTTGGGATCATATCAGTATGTGTGGGAAGAACATCCTTTAATCAGAGGAACGAGAATCCTTATTGCTATGGTCTTGCTGCTTTTGATCTCTCTGCTCAAGTGGTTCACAAGGTCATTAAATCAGAGTTGGTTAAAGTGATGATTTCTTGGTAGGCACAAATCGCTCATCTGAGGCCTACTGAGGTCTTAGAATTTCATCCAAACCACTGGATAGACATCAAAAAATATGAGTTAACACTGCATCTTCTGAATGTTCTTGGTTTCTGTTCTCTTCAAGAGCCCAAGGCCTCAAATATCCCCAACTACTCATATCCCTCCTCACTTGTCCTCTTTCACCTCCTCCAATTCCCTGGATTTCATCCTGGATTACAGGCATGTATTAGCCTCCCTCACTCAACTATCACACATATCATCCTTCTCTTCCTAACTCAGCTGCTGCTTCAAACTCAGCCCTTCCAAACCCACTTCAATACAATTTCTCTTACCCATGCAATCCTGCATCATACAGTTCAAAACTTTATCAAGCAACACATGCCCCTACACAGGCATACAAGGGTAGTGTAAAAATGTCCCATTTTCTTCTGTTATTAATTCTTGCATTTTGACTATTCTTTTTTAATTAAATGCATATAGTTTTTCAGTATTTAACAATTTCATTTTAAATGCACTATATGCACAGTGTAAGCATTGCAAGCACAAAGACATTATAAAAAGCTCCTTTTGTTGCTAAATCCAGACCATTTCCTGCAGGAGCCATCTGTGAGAGAGTTACACTACAAATAAATCTAAATGCCTGCAAGAATACCCAATTTTTCATATTTAGTGCTGTGTGACTTTATAATACAGGCCAAAAACTACAATGAATAGTCTTGAAATGGCAGGTAATATCTTTCAAGGAAAGCATGCCTTTGCTCTGAGTAGCTTCACCCAGGCCAAGCATTCCTGAAATATTAAAGAAATGACATTTAAGTTTGCAGCCATTTCTGCCTCCCTCTGCACTGGTATATAATGACAAAGCCCACATCCTATGAATCTGCCACAGACTCTAAAACCTCTTGCTTCCAACAAAGCTGAGAAATACTGCAGCTGTCTTGCCCATACCCTCCTTCACAAAGACTCTGATGTCCTCTCTGGCCAAGCATCTCCCTGAGTCACCCATTAAAAGTAACAAGACAGTAGAAACCAGCCTTGATTTGCTGTTCCCCACTATGAAATGCTACACCTGTACCAAAAGGCAGTAACCAATGACCTCGGCTTACCAAAGTCAGTCTTTCAACATAACTGCTAGATGCCTTTTGTCTTGAGGAAGGGGAACAGGAGTAAGAAAAGAAAGAGTTGGACAGGAACCAAGTAAGTTGGGCTTGTGTGTTAAATAAAAGATGAAGGAGTGAAGAATTGTGAAATCAGAGCGGGGGGGCAGGGGCAAAGCCTTACAAGTAGGTTTGCTTCACAGCAGCTTATAAAGCAGCAGCAGAATTGCAGCACTGAAGACTAGCAGGTATTTTGGTGCTTCAAAAGAGAGAAGCTGAAAGGAGGCTTGCTGGGGGAACAGTTCAAACAGAACAAAGGGTTAGATAAGGTGCATTTCTCTAAGAGCCTTAGTTGTGGGAAACGATTATTTGTGATGGGGGTAAATTTTGAGAGGATTCTGGGCTGGCACCTTCCCTGAAGGGACAATTGAGGGGCAGAGCAGGCGCGTCACCTCCTGCTGACACCAAGGCAGCCGCAGTGCCTGGGAGTCCCAGGGCCCCGTGCGAAGGCACAGCGCTGCAGCAAACTGAAGGAAAGGAAAAGACATTCTCTCTGTGATCCATCTGCTAAAGGCTTGGGTATTTCTGGCCATCTTGGCAGTACTCAAATGAGACTAAAAAGAGTAGAATGGCTTTTCAGGCAATAATTACCAAGGAAAACCACTGAGTAACACCAGGAAATGCTGCCATGGGACACACGTAAGAGAAATAACCGGCAAATTGCCAGTGATGACTAACATCAATTTCACCATCAGAGCAGAGCTGGGAGGCTTTTCTAGCTTAGGTCACATGTTCATTCCTTTCTCCTGGCTCCTCTGCTTTCTAGCTGAAGAACAACTCTACTGCAATAACACTCAGTTTTAAAGAGCTAAAGTCTCTTTGTCACCAAGAAATGGAAAAAAAAAAAGCAGTTAGAAATTTGCAAAATGCAGGAATAAGTGGTCAATACAGTGACAAGATAACAGTAATGTAAGGTGAAGGTAACCAAAGAAATGCAATGGCTCCAACGCATTCTTTCCTCCCTGCTCTGATGAAACCCTGCTTGCTTGAGATTGTCTTGCCAACATGGGGAGGAGCCCCTGTCCTGACTCCTGAACAGAGCAGGGGAGTCTCTTCCTCCTGACCAGTGCATTGCTTCGTCCCCTGGCAGTTAGGACACATGCAGCTTCTTTTGGAGCCATGGTCTCCTGTGAAAATACCTGCTTGTGTGGAACCAGCTTCTCGCACGTGCTTATAGTTCCATACGGGCCAAAGGGCCAAACAGATCTTTTAACATCTACACTATTTCTTCCTATTTCTTCTTCCTACCTTATTTCTGTCTGGTACAGCATAAATTTAGAAAGAACAAGGGATAAATGTAAGTGACATCTTGAAAGAACAATGACTGAGTCATCATCACAAGAAGCAAGACTGGGATAAAGGAAGAAAATATTGATACTCTAAGAAGCAAGAAATGGACAGCTAGGGGAAACTGAAGACAAATAGTCAGAACAACATCAGGAGTTGAATGATTAAGATGAGATAGGATGGGATGGGAAAGAAGCACACACAAGGTTACCAGTCTGACACGACATCTCTGAGTGAAGATGAAGATGATGTGAGAGGACTTTGCTGGATTACTTACATGGGGCATAGAACATCATCAGAAGGGGTTTGTCTTCCTTCTTCAGAAGTCTTCTCAATTCCTAACAAAGGAGCAAAAAAATAAGCTATCAATAAAAAAAAACATAGATACAACAAACATCTCCTATTATTAATAGTGTTCGAAGTTTTAAAAGGTAAATATATCTATCAATAGCACATAGGCTCATTTACTTGGCTGGCCAGTTCTCACTGAATAGGCTGTTACTAAAAATATTTCCTTTCCTGACTCCATCTGGGGACGGGGGGAAGAAGAGTACTCTAATTCATGAAGTGAGACTTATTTTGCTTATTATTAAGTCCAGCTACCACACTATGAAACCTTGTCAGGCTATGAGAAACCATGAGAATAGATTTTTCAGTGCCAGCATGGTAGAGAAGCCAGATGAAGGCTTTAAAAGTCTTGGATGGCTAGTAATAAGAGTACAAAAGGTGAACATTAAAAATTAATCTTTCTACAAAAACTAAATGTCAACATAACTGTTTCTAATATTAAAAATGAAAGCTAGAAAATTGAAAAGGCCCTTTATGAAATATCAGCTAAAGTCCAATCAATTAAAGTTTTTTTTTTAAAAAAAAAATCAATAGATTAGAAAACTGATACAAAATACCAAGCTGATTATTAAGGAGAAAATAATGGTCAGCTCTGTGGTGGGACTGACTTTTTAAGGTAATTTTATCTTATTTGCTGCTTTCCCACTTAGTAGTGGGCAGCAAGTTGCCATAGAAGGTTAAATCAGTGAAGATCTGGATTCTGCTCCTATCTGCTCGGACGTCCTGTAACAACCTCAGGCACACAACAGAATTTAATTTATAACCTGCATATAACCTATATAACGTGTAATTACAAGACTAGTATTTTTTCTCCAACTTGCACCTATTTTACCACAGCATGCTACATTTGCCCCAGACAAACAGGCCTCTTCCATCACAATATCTGCAACGCTTTGATACTTGCTGTGTAGCTAGCAGACTAACACCATGACCACACGTGGGAGTGCGGAAGGAAGCAAGCAGGAGACCTTGTGCTATATTATCATAGTCTGCAATTTTTGTCACAATTTGGGTGCTTTAAATTTCTCTTCCAAAGAAAGGAAATACTGGTTCCCTAGGAGTTCACATAAACATCTCCACTCCTTAAATTCTACACTTTTATAAAACATACTGAATCTCTCCCCTGTAATATACCTTTTCACTGTCAACATGCACAACATCTTTGGCTTCGGGATCCTCTTCCCATAACGGAGCACCTTCTGGATCCTTCAGAAAGGCCACCATGGACTGCAAAGAATGGAAAGAACAGTTTTTAAAGCAAACAGAATGAGAACCATAAGGCCTTTTATCTCAAATCCTTCCTGTCATGGGAACAATAGCCATGACTTTTTGATTAGCATCTTTGCTATTCTACTCTTATAGTTCTGCTATACTGGAGATGAACACAGACTTCCAGCTGCTGAACAAAATGATAGGATATATGAACAAAGTAAAGGGGCAGACATTCTTCACAACTGATATCCCACCTCACCAGTGCCTATGTCCACTCTAAAATTGGGGAGAGCAATGAGGAGGTAGACCAGCACCCAGACAGCAGCTTCAATGCTCCCTCAGACTACAAGAAGGCTCTTTCAATGGCACCAGAGCTGCAATACATCCACAACTACTCCCTGGCTTAGCAGGAAGCATTTCTTTGTATGGAGAGGTCAGGTTCCCAGGCCCTTCACTGCTCCCAAGCAACCTTCGAGTCCAACAGGACTGGATGGAGGGCACATTGCTTTTGCTCGCGGCGAGTAACAATGAAATCCAGACTTGCAGATCAAACTGCTTATTTGGTCAAAAGAAGAATAATCCATAAACAGTTCCCCCTCTGACCCATTTATCTAGAAAATGGGCTCAGTGGATTTTACGTAGGAGCGTAACAATAAAAAGCGACAACAGAAGTGGGAGCTATAAATCGCGATGTTTCTGCAGCTGCCCTATTCCACAAGCACAGTACAGACACATGCAGAACTGTTCTGACCAACTGACACAAAACCAAGCACCTCTACTTGGCAGATCACAGATATTCTCTTTACCATAAAGAAATACTTGAGTGATTCTGATTTCAGACTGAGCCTGAGGGAAATTCCAGTTCTCTGAAGTCAATGAAACTCCTTTGTTTACAGTGAGTAGCATTTTTCCCTGTTTCCAGCTGCACATGGGAGCTGCAGCCTCACTCACTGCAATCCTTGGGTGCCTGTGCTCTAAGAAGCAGGAAACTTGGATTTCTGTGTTCATTCACTGCTTACTCTGGCCCCATTTCTTTCTCTATGGCAACGTCTGCAGGACTCTGCACACATCAACTTCCAGGAATGGAGAGAAATCCCTGAGCAGGGATCCTCCATTTAAGGATAGGGGAACCATACTGAGACAGCACTGAACGAACCTGGAGTTGCAGCAGAGAAAGAGGAACGTTGTGTCATTCACTGAAGCCTTTTCCAGCCCGTGGGACATTCTGCCAACCTGGAGAAAGGACAGTTGTGTATGCACACACGCACACACAGGGCACCCATCTTCAAGGGTCACGTCTGAACGGTCCTTCTCAGCGCAGGTTGGCAGTGCCCCTGGGAACACACAGCACCACAAGAGCCTCAGAGGGGCTTCTCCCACCTCCCGGCCCTGGCCAGGCTGCTCTGCTACAACATCCCAACAGCTTCTCAACAGAGAGCTCCTTTTCCTGCATCCCAGTTGGTTCTGCAAGGCTTGGGAGGATTCAGAGCTTATGGCAGGACTCATTTACTGCATTAACATTTCTGTCTACTCACTCAGCTAATACTGAAGAGATTTGTCTTATCACAAGAGGCAATATATATTAGTCACTAGACAGCAAGCAAAGCACTTAATATACCCAGAGAGAAGAGAGTTAAATGTCCCCAGTGAGGAGACCCAAGGGATGAGTTTGGTTGTGTTGGGACCACAGCCACTTTGAAGAGTAAAAATTTATTTTAATATGGCATTAGTAGAGAAAGGAGCTAACCAGAGGGGGAAAAAAAAATCAAGTTATAGCTGTAAAAAGCACTAGAACTACAGGCATTAGCATCCCAACCAGTGCTGAAAAGAGACTTAATAATATCCAGTGAAAAAAGAGGAGAGGAAGACAAAACACAGGAGATAGTGTTTTTAAGTGTAGACTAAATGAAGTTCTGCTCATTCTCAGTTTGCACAGACCTCAACTACACATGGCGGGGAGAGAGGGGGTCAATGTTTCAACAGTAACGAGTGTGATGGACTCTGCTAGTTTCAAGAATTCCTGTGTGCCAAGTTCACTTGTGTAGAAACAGATGTGGTTAGAGGATGGTGGATTAAAGAGATTTAATTCATCCAGCCTCTCCCTCTCAGCCAAGAGAAAAAAAAATAGATGTGTAATGTCTTTTGGCAAGAATAGGCAGTATATTGCCTCGCACTCATTACTCTGCTTTGTGAAGAGCTAGCACTTCATCTGCGTCTTTAAAGAAGGGAAAAAGAGGAAAAAAAAATAAACAATACCACACGAACAAAATATAACACTTCTAATCACAGAAAATCAACAGTCCCCAGGCTGCAGGGACAGAGTTCAGGGCAAGGTCCAGGCCACTTCAAGCAACCTCCACACGAGGAATCAGCTGCACGTCTGTTGGAGCAGAGCGTGGCTAGGACCTGCTCTGACCCTATGGACCAACAAACCCTGCTGGCTGCAGCTCTGCTTGGGCCCACACACCAGTTTTGAACCTTAAGCCCAGTTCGGCAGACCCCAAGGATGTGCCTTCAGCCCGTCCACCCCACAGAAGTGAAGCAAGTTTTACCAGCAAAGTAGCTGGCCATCTTATATGACCTGGGAGAGGGGGAAAAAACCCATCCCTGTACTTTTCACTGCAGCAAAGCAGAATGCAGTAGGGATGCTAATAACAGACTTTTCTTGATTTCACTCACACACACACACCCTGCTTAGTTTTAATGAGCAACCTACAAGAACAAATTTGAAAAGGATTCAGAGTTCAGAGCAGGACTAATTTATTGGGTTAGTCTATTCCCTTTATTAGTACTAAGCAGATTTATATTTTAATGAGTTTTCTCCATTTTAGGAGAGAAAAATTTCCCTGGACTCTACCCTCCAGGAAAGGCTTCAACCTGTAATAAAGACAACGTGGATACCAGCCTTATAGAAGAAAGGAAGCTGAGGAAGCAGTGCAGCTGCAACAGCGTAAGAACAGACATACCTGTAAAGACCTGATCTAAACTGGGGTCTCCAACAGCAGCTGCAGATGCCCGAGGAAAAACTGCACTAGGATCACTCATATACAGAGTATACTGATAAATGTTCTCAATTTCTGACAATCCAGAAGTTTATGGACTGTGTCAACTGTTGTACACTCTGGTCCTTCCCCACGTTGTATTCATTACCCTGCAGTCATAGTAACAAACTACTTGGTGTCCTCAGAAACTTCCCGGCTTTTTGCACAAGTCTGCCTTAAGAAGAAAACAAAACAAAAACCTATTCCTGGAAATTTTCCATCAAACTTCCATCTTGCTGTCCACCTCCTTCCTCAGATACCCTGAGCAGCTCGGATGCCAACAGAAGTCTCAGCAGCAGGAGGTTCCGACTATTAAATTCTCTCCGAATTGAGCCCTGAACCAGTCCTTATTCCTCACCTTTTTAACAGTTACCCCACAAGGGGATCTCTGCTAATTACATAAGGATTTAGTTTAAGAAATGAAAAGCTTTCCTCAAAATCCAAGTACACTATCAGCCAAATCAGTCAAATTATGCAATTGCTGATTACTTCAGAAGGACTCTCTTAAAAGTTATGAAGCACTCCCTCCTCAGAGCTGGGTTCATTATTCTCCAAAACACCCTACTAGTTAATATGTCAACCGGACAGCACAAAAAAATCCAAGTTTTCTTGCCATCGGCTTGCTGAATGATGTGAAACAAATCCTTTAATCTCTCTGCTCTTCAGTCTGCCCACCTGCCCACAGAAAGGGTTTGATACTCTCTGCATCTCTGTGTTCTGCTGCTCGCTATTTGTAATGTACTGGGACTTTCTTGGCAAATGGAGCTGAAGGCAGGCGCGCAACATCACTGTCTGTGCACGAGGCGAGGAGGAGACATAGCACAGAGGGAGAAATCACAATAATATTCAGATAGTTGTGAGCAGCAGAACAAGTTAGCAGCCAAAGGAGTTCAGTGACCAGGGTCCAGTTTGGATGCGCTGCCTAATCTGTAAATTACTGGTAGCTGGTCGCACAGGGGACGGTTGAATTGCGAAGGAATTGAGTTTTTGGAGTGTGCATGCATGCGGAGGGAGGCAGGGAGCTCCAAAACCCTCTTCCATCTGCACCCCGGTCCTGCCTCCCTGGCCACGGGCTCACCCTAGGGCTGCGGCGGCCTCATCAGCAGGCAGCAAGCATGCCCCAGGGCATGAGGGAAGGGGGAAATACTCACTCCAAAGCAGCAGCTGAAAGAGCAAGTGACACAGTTCCTGTTTTGCTACAACTGTGCCTTAGCCAAAGCACTCCTTGGGGCTCTGCAACTGCCTTCCAGTTGATCTTATCTGTCATGAAGAATCACAGCACTAATTCCTGGTTGCAGTGCTTTACTGAGGGCAGAAAGGAGATTTCAAGGAGCGCTCAAATTCCCCAGATTTAAGCAACTAATAAGTCTCCCTTGCTCTGTCACCCACCAAGAGGAAAGAAGTTTAACTGCATCTCCTATTAACAACACAAGGAGCCTCAAAATTTGCTGACTAGGCTGGGTACCTAGCACTGACTTTCTTTGTCCCAGACGAGATTTCTACTGCAGGAGATAAGAAGAGATACAGTTGTGTTCTCCCAGCCACCCTTGTGCCCCCTAAAGCCTGCAGAATGTGTAACCTGCCAAATTCAGGCTGAACAGCTGACACAGCCACTGTGCATTTCTGAAGAGAGCTTCCCTGGACACATCCATCCCACAAAAAATCTGTCTGTAAAAGGCAGGTACAGAAAGCCTGCTTAGGAGCAGCCACTCAGGTTCATGCAGCACCTCACACAGGTCTTCTTTCATCCCAGCCTAATCCCTAGAACAAACCAAAAAAGGGCAGTGAAAGTAAGTGCACCAGCCTTGATCGACTTCATGAAGCCTCTACGACACTGACGATGGTGCAAAGGCCGAGTTTGCTTGAGAGGGAGAAGGAAGAGAAATGAAAACTCTGCATCAGAGAGGAGCAGAAACATTTTCTGCAAGCCAGGGCTGCAGGTTCCTGCAAGGAGAATCACAGCACTTGGCCAGGACTTCATACGGGAAGGCTATGTTCTTTCTGCCCGCTTACTGCTCTTTTAGTTTATTGTTTCAGCACCCATTAAAATCCAAGCATTCATTTCAAGTTTCACATATTTTTCCTTCCCATGCTCTCGCAGAAAAGCTTCTCCCTTCCAGTTGCTTTGTGTCAAAGCTTGAAGGAGAAGGAAGATCATTTTATCCCTGCTGTACCCAGGGTATAGCCATAGGAATTTACCCTCCATAATCAGATCCAAGATAAGGCCACTCTGCTCTTAAAATATTGAAGTGTATAAACACAAGACTTAAAAAGCCCAGAGAACTCCTTAGCAAAAGGCACTCCAGTTAATGCTTTTAGTTATACTGCCATCTTGTAATCCGAACGAATAAACAAACAAAAAAAAAAAAAACAAACCACACCCCTATTTGTTACCAAGCTGCAAGACAGCTCACAGACTACATTACAGTTTAACACAGGTTCAGTGTTGTTAATAATACTTAAAATCTCAGCTTTCCTGAAGCTGTGGTTGGCAGATGAATAGATCTTTAGAAAGATCTCTAGGTCATTCTGGCAGCTGCTTATGACTATTCCCTCCCTCCCCTTCTGCCTTTAACATGAAACAAGGTATCAACAGCCATATCGAATTCACAAATATCTCCCCCATATCTAGCAAAGAACAAAAAATAATAATCAAATATTTAAATTTACCTTCAATGTGACAGCTCTGTTATATTCAGTATGAAATGCACCATCCCTGTTGAATAAGGAGTGGGGAATAGAGTTAACTTACAATAGCGTTGCTAGAAATCATACAGCTCTTCTCCCAGGTATCTCACTAACCAGGACAAAATTATCCAGCCAAAGCCATAGAACTAAGCAAATTCAAGAAAAAACAGTGAAGAAAACGTCAGGGTGAAATAAAATCACATAGAAAGTGAATAGGTCTCTAGAAAATTTTCACTCTGAAGCTTTAACAAGATCATGCCCTTAGCAGAGGTTCTTTGGCAATGCAGCTGCTTGCGGTCTCATACACTTGTAGCAACCTCTATTATTTCCAGGGAGAAAAACCCTTTGCTCTCTCATTTCACTTGTCTTTCTCCAAATACTTTGCAAAAAGTGCTGTCTTGGGGCAGGAAAGGAAACAACAGAAATTTGAAGCCACCTGCCCAAGGCACAAGCCAACGGGCAAGTGCAGAGAAGCTGAAGCTGCAGCCTCAGCCCTTGCTCTGGGTAGTTCTAGCCCATCAGACACCTCTCCTAAGCTCAGCTCAAGCTTTCAGTGCACTCTATTCAACAGCAACATGAGTTCATCTCAACTTCTAGTGTAACACATGCTCACAAACTGAAGAAACAGCAAACAATTTCAAATGTGAAAGGGTTGAGAGAAAATAAATAAAAAGTCTTCATGGAGCTGCATGGAGAATGAATGGTCCTAACAGGGGCATGAATAATTAGGAGCTACAAATCCCAGCCCAGCACTCACTTATAATGGAGTAATTCCACTCCTTTCTCCTTTGAATTAGGATCTACTTTCATCTTCTTGCATAATTTTCGGCTTTCAGTATCACTGCAAAAAACATATTGGAAGAAAAGTGGTTACAAAAAAAAAAAAAAAAGAAATCAAAAGCATTCAGTAGTGAAAACTTATTACTTTGTTCTTTACTAGCAATTCGTTGCAGCTAGTGGTAATTTAGAAGCTCTTTAGCTAAGTTTGTGGGACAAGCATTATAGAAATCTGCATTAGTCAATTTAAATTCACATTTTGTTTGGTCAGGACAAGGTGACTATGTTAAAACAAATTCATGGCCATGTTCCAAAACCAGAACCTATCGTGTGGAAAAGGAGTCCATGCCAGCAAGTCTGACTACTTCGGCAGGCTTTACATCCATAAGATAAACAGAAAATTTCGAATTCAAGTTTTCAAGGATCTTATCATTACAGGAGGGTCAGAGAGCAGTGCCTGTGAAAGCACACAAAGAAAAAGAGCCTGTCAGCTTTTGTATCCTGCAGAAAAGAACTCTGCAACTAAAAGAAACATCTTCCCAATCTCTCCAGGGCAAGAGCTTTCAGATGCAGAGCAGTTAGCTTTAAAAAAGGTGCCACAGAAAATAAAACCTATTCAAGCTTTGGCCAGGCCAGCCCTCCCATTCGCTCTAGGTATAAAGGAGGCATTTCCTGGCCACAGGAGGCAAGTGGAGGGGAGATCCATCCACCACAGCCCCTGGAAAAGGAGGCAAGTAGCAGCAGGGAGGAGATCCTGTTGAAGGATTTGTAAACCAGAGCAAACAGCTTCCAGCACAATCCAGATTAAGGAAGAGAAGGGCACTTAGGTGGGCAGAATAAGAGCCTAGGAGACCTAACTGCTGTCCTAAATGAGGGAGAAGTGCAGCTCTACGGACCCTTCAAACTGGTACAAATATGAAGGAGGTCAAAGACCAAAATGAGATAAGTAAAAGCGTGAAATACTACATGAATAAATAAAAAGGAAGATTCATATTGGCAAGTCCATTCTCTGCACAGATAAACAGCAAGATTAAAAAGCTCGGAAACTTGTTTCTAGCAAAGGACAACCTGTACCTTATGCATAGATAAATCAATTTAGAAAATGAGAACACTGAAAACCCATCAACTTTAAGCTGATTAGAGACACTTTAGAAAGCCCAGATGCAAGAGTTGCAAGAGCCCCACCAAATAACACGCGGGCAGCTAATTCTCCCCATGTTCTCTGGCTGCCTTTCCACAGGAGTGAGGCAGAGCGCACGGCAAGCGCGCAGCTTGCGTGAGGAGAGCGCCCTTGCGGGGACACTGCCCAAACGCTTGCTGTAGATGGAAATGAAGAGGGGGCCTGCGGGCACAGGCATAAGATCAGAATGAGGCACTGAAGACTCAGCTCAGCGTTTCAGGGAGCTAACAGACCATGCAACTACCTCACCAGCAAGGAGCACCTGCAAGCTCAACAGCACAGAAGCGCTGAGGAGCCCTACTCAGTGTGTGTACTGCATTGCCAGAGCACAGCCAAGGCCTGTTATTTTAATCCAGAAGTGCACTTGCTTTGCTTCCCCAAGAGGCTGGAGATGCAAGCAAGGATCCTATCATCTGCTTTTCTCCATACTGCAGTGGAAGAGGAAGCTAAAACATCTCAGTTCCCCATTGAACAGCAGATACATTCACCTCAGGACCAAACTAGGTTAGGAAGCAAAATAGCCTGGATTTAGATTTCCACCTAGAAGCTGTTTTGCAATACACAATTTGTGCAGACAGCCTGCAATAATATCAAACCCAGCTGCCAGCACATCCAGGCTCCTCTCATCCAGAGTCCTCCATGTGTCCCATTGGCTAAATCTAAGGGACTGGAATGTCAGAGGGGGCATTAGTTTATCAGACTCATCCCAGACACAGATCTAGTGACACGCAGAACAACTTAGGGCACTGATGGAGTTAACTGTTTGGCGACAGGCTGAAGTCTGTCAACACCACGGCCAATGTTTGTAAATGTCAAAACTGCTCCCAAAACGTTTCCCACTCTGGGCATGTACTTGCCTAAACTGACCTACCTTCGTGGCCATTTCAGCCTTGTCAAGAAAAATGTTAATAGGTGGCCCAGGTGAACAAGAACAACTCTGATGCCTCTGCAAGAGGGCTGCCTCACGCTGTGGATGATGTGCATGTGAGCAAGCTGCTAGCAGCTCATACTTTTCCCATTCCTACCATCTCCTTTCCTGCTCACATCCATTTCTATTAAAAAAGAAAGATAAGAACAGCTGTTTCATCAGAAAGAAACAGCCTCTAAGCCCTGCCTGCTTTCAAGACTGCTCCATTTGCAGAGATCTGTGCAGCCGCCTGAACGCACATCCATTACCACAGGTAAGGAGAGCAGCAGTTGGTGCCAGGAAGCCTCTTACTGTTTATTGGGCAGATTCTCTGCACCGGTGCATTGGGAATTCAGTCTGTCACGCACTGATGCAAGGAATGGAAAAGGAGCAAATCTCCAGAATAGGGAACATCTAAATATGTATCAGTAATTTTTTCATGCATCAGTGCAGATTTTTGCACATGCCAACTCAGATGCTCTGCTAATGTGTTCTTTGTTTTTGTAATTTTTTTCCTGAAATAGCCAGAAGGAGATGTACAGAAACAGCAGTGATGGACCTCTTCTTCTTTTGTGCACAGGCAGACAAAATAACAGTAACCTGCAAAGAGCAACCTGCTCTGATACTACTTGGTAATGCCTCTTATCCTCAGCAAGTAAACATCAACACAGATGCAATCTCTGCACTGAGATTCACCTCCTTTGAATCTCAGCCAACAGCCTCTCTCTGAAGAGCAGTCTTCTCACATGGGAGAGGATAATTAGGATTACAGCTCTCACAATTTAATTATATGATTTGAAGTAGCAGAGTAAGAGTTTGCTATAAAGATGGTGGAAGTGGGGAGGGGGTGAAGACACGTCCAAATTCTGGACTCTAGCACCCAGGCCCAGATCCTTGGGCAAGTATCAGGCTCAAGAAATGCTGGCTTGAGGGGTGAGGTCAGTGATCGTGTCCCCAGGAACAGGGCTTGGCTCCCTCCTGCCATTTCCATCAAGAGCAATTCAAACATGAGCAGATCCCTCATCTGCTAGTGCTGAACAGCCCCAGCTTTGCCTCCCGGGAGTCCTACAAATAAGCCAGATTTCCATGGAAAATCATCCAAAACACCAGCCAAAGGGGGTGCGGACTGCAGACTACTTTGCCCCCAGCACCCACGTTCCAGTGTGCCTCACTGGGACACGTTTCTGCCCGCAGGGCATTAGGAGGGAGCAGGCAGGAGCCCCTTCCGCACTGCGCCCTGGAGCGCCCTGGCAGCAGGAGCAGGAAAAGGAGCCGCTCTGCCAAGGCCGCCATCTGCCAGGGGCTCCCCGAGCAGATCTGACCTCCTGCGGCCGAAGCAGCGGAGCTGCAATCCCGAAGGGACGAGCCATGGGCGCTCCCGCGGGCACCCCGGGATCCTCCAGTCCGGAGCTGGCGGCCAGAAGGCCGGAGAACTGCCGGGACATCCTGATGGATGGCTGCCTGCACAGGGAAGGGCAGCTGCAGCAGCTGGGAGAGTGAATGAGAACGGAGGCTAAAGCTGCGTAAGAGGAAGAGAGCAGCAAGGCCCAGGAGTCTGGCTGCAGCAAGTCCATGTGGGTTTCTGAAAACAAAACAGTCTTTGCTGGATCCTGAATAAAAGACATTGCCCGGAGGTGGCAGTGCAAAACATCCTCCTCAGGGCCAAGGAGACTGCCCTGGCACATGCTGATGGAAGCAGGACGAGCCTGAGCATCTGCAGCCTGAGCCTCCTGCCTCCCAAGCACAGGCAAGAGCTCCTGCAACCTCCCTAAATATTTGCTGCATCTTGTAACACTGACTACCGACTTCTCACCAGGAAGGGAGAACAGCCCTATAACCATACTGGCCTCTGGGAAGGGAGGATCTGATTGTCAAATTTGCTCTCGGGAAACAGCAAAAATGCCATCACAAAAGGTTCATGTCTTAAGTTGATAACGTTTTAGTGCTGCACACACATGCCATGCAGCTGCATCACCAAGGACGGTGCTGGCAGCAGCCAACACTTGCAACACAGACCAGACCTCACTGTTTCATCCACAGCCCCAGTGATGCCAGGCACAGGTGAAACGACTCACGAAAAAGCGCTATGACAGCAAGGATTTAACTAATGAGGTCAGTAAATCTGCCTCCATAAACACTGTCTTGTTTCCCTATCAGTGTATCACACAACTGCACGCAAGCCACAGATCTCCGTCTGTAAACAGACTTTACCTGCTCTATCCGTACCTGTCTCAGTTGGAGCAGGGGATTAACAATTCACATAAATTGGGCTTTCTCAGGCACTTACATCAGCTGCACCTGCAGATGCCACTCCACTGAGGCTCTGCTTGATCAGGGGCTGCACAAAACGAGCACTGCCCGTGTCCCCAGCAGCCAGGGGAGCAGGGAAGGAGGAGGAAGGGGCTCAGGGCAGCGTAACGCAGCAGAGCAGCGCCAGGCTGCGCACAAAATAGCATTGCTTCCCCGAGCTGGGAAGGGCTTTCAGTACTAAAAGAAAGATATCTGTCGAGGGTGTCATGTTATCAGCATGCCCTCCCTCTTGCCTCTGCTGTTTAATTGCTTTTAATCTCTTACCTTACGGTAAAAAACATCACACAGATGTTGCAGAGTAACTCCAGTTCTAACTCCAGGGAACTACAACTGTGCTTTGGACGAGCTGCAGAAGTGAATTATCAAATGGGATTCCCAGCCCAAAGCGCAGCCTTGGCGATGCCCTCTGGCTCTCTGCCAGAGAAAACCCTCTCCAGAGGACAGCCCGGTGCACATCCTGAGAAAGCACAGAGTTGAGATCCTGCCAGATGACTAACTGAGCTTGTGACCCAAAAAAGCAGCGATCAAGAGGGGTGTCAGTGCCAGAAATTTCCTGAAGCCACATAAGAACACATATTTGCACTAGAAAAATCTGATGTGAAAGAGGAAGTCGTTAGCAGTCAGTCATAGTCAGATTTGCTCCTGCAGGGTTTAGAAATCAAAAATGCAACTCCTTAGTTGTCCCCTTTTGGACAATACGGGATTCTGACCACACTCCTCCTGATCATCAATCCCACTCTCCAGCAATGACTGCACCATCCATTTACATTACAGCACTCGTGTACTTCGCTGACCCAAAGAAAACAAACTGACCGCTGCAAAAGCTTCCTTCCCTCAGACTGTGGCACCACTTCCCTATCAGCCTTCCTCCTCCCTCCTAGTCTGGGGTGGCAGCTGCTACAACTGCTGCTGCTTACAGCAGGTCACATTTACAAAGCTGCTCAGAATCTGTAAAGAAAACCTAGGCCTTTCGGTATCGCTCTCTCTTGAAAGATCTGAAATTAGAGTAAAAACAACAGCAAAAATCCCTTCTCAAACTGTCAGGCTAGCTTGCAAGAGCCCTTCTCCAAAGGGCTGCTGGATGGTAATGGCTACCTCCTCTCAGACAGAAAGCACAGAGCAGCTCTCATGCAGACAGGCACTTAGATACTGCGCTCATGAGTGGCGCTTCCGAACCTGCAGGCAGAACCCAAGAGAGATGGACATGGAAGTAATAATAAACACAAGAAGCTTAAAATGCAGAATTTGTCTCAAAAAGAAAAAAAAAAAAAAAGCCACCATCCTCGGTTGCTTGTGGAGATCAACTTGTTAAGTACCTAACAAGAGTAACAGGTTTCCATAGCAAAAAACAAATGAGCCCCTACAGGAATGCATTAAAAGCTTGAATCTGTTAGGGAATGGGGGAAACAAGAAAACATAGGACAAAAGGAAAACTCCTTGCTGGAAAGGATCAAGAATTAGGATTAGCAGATTGACAGGGCAGTCTCATCTGCATTTAAAGCTTGATTCACCGCCCGCCCCCCCCCAACTCAGCAAAAAGGCCCTCTGTGACCCACACGGCTATCAGTTTTCTGCTGCAAACACTCCCCTGAAACGTGCCAGGACTGCAAATGGCATAATCTATATGCTGGAGAAACTCAGCACCACCACTCATCCAATGAAAACGATTAGACAGCCCAAGAATGTATAGGAATGAGATCAAAAAGCAGTATTTTCCAAAAGCTCTGGAGATTAGTCCTCCTAAAAGGAAAAGTGAGCAAAAGAGCAGAAAGAAGCCCAAGATTAGAAGGTAACAGAGGTATCATAGGACAAAAACAATTAAGCATGGGAAAATACTCTACAGCATAAGCTCCAGCCTCACAGAAAGTCTGGAAGTTATAAGGAAAGGTATTTGCCATAGAGCTATAAATTAGTTAGGTGCACTCAGCAAGCTCAAAATACAGCAAAGACACTCAAAGGAGCTGCAAAGGCTCTGCAGGAACTTCTAGCCAAGCAGAGTGCCTGCTTTATAAACAAGAAGCCTTCCTCATTAGACACTATCCAGGCCTCATCTAAGACGCATAATCAGGGCCCAGGAGGACATGGTGACACTGTCCTGATTGGGGACACAGGGCTCTCACTGCATCTTTGAATTCTCACTAAACTTGACGTGAAGACGACCACACACACGTGAATGCCGTAGGATATGGCACTTGACCATGTCTTTTATTTTTAGCTGTATTATGGGTCTAGAAAGTACACTAGAAGATGTTTATTTTTAAATGAAGTATTAAAGGCAAGAAAACAGAGGGACTTTTGATTAAATCTTATCTCATCTACTATTCACTTTAGTTTGGAAAGCAGCAATGTTAAAAACTCACTGTTAATTAGCAATTCTAGGCAAAGGAGTCATGGAATACCTGTGGCTGCCTGAAAATATGATGTGAACCCACTCTTGTACATGTAAGCAATAGAGACTTTTAGTTAAATACTCTGTATTTCTGAATTAGTGCAATAAATCCAACTCCCAATAGGTTTACCTTAGGCACTAAGGGCTTGTTTAAAGAAGAAAATTATTTCAGAATGCAGTAGCACTTCCTGCATAGTCACTCCTACTGTAAAATTGAGAGCTTTAATACGAATTAGCACTAACCACATAGACAGGTTACAAAAGAGACAGGAGGAGGAAGGGATGGAAAATCCGCACCTCAGAGGCAGTTTGACATATAAACTGCAGCAACATGAGGTTCACGTTACCAATAAATTTATACTTGCAAAGTGCCCCTTGTGTCTACCTGGGCTGCAGACAACTGCCTGTCACCTGCATGGTGGCTGTAGCAAGGGACAAATCCAGACATTCGAGACAACCCCCCCCTTTTTTTTTCCTTTTTTTTTTTTTTTTTTTTTTTTTTTTCCCCTCCCTCTCTCTCACTCTCTCCATTAGATCTGGTCATCTTTATTTGCTATTTCAAACCTTTTCATCAGCTTTAAAATTCAGCTGTGCAGAAGAAAGATGAGTAGACTTATTTTCTTAAAGAAATCCTGCTTCTTATTGGCTTTATAAGAGTGAAGGTAGAAACTAAAGAGGAAAATGACACTTAATGCCATCTGTACCAGTAGCCTTATTTCTAAAAATCCCTCTCTCCTATTGCAAGGCATTAACCAAATTCACTTCTCATTGTGTATGGGTAAAGCCTTTCTATATCCAAAGCATTAGAAATCTGGGCAGCAAGATTTCATCTAAAAGGCAGATAAACATGGAAACTTGGGGAAATCCCAGAAAAGGAGACTTATGAGGTTTAACTCCTGAGCCAGCAGCTGAGGTTTAGCTATGCAGCCTTGAAAGGGCTGTTTTAGCAGCCAAAATATGATTTGCGGGGGCGACACTGTGGAAGACATCTCACCTTCACATAAGTGTTGCAGAACTGTTAACAACTGCTAACAATGATTAGACCTGTGTCAGGAAGGGGACAAAAAGGACCTGGACACAAAAAGGACGTGAAAACAAGAAAAACAGGATTAAAACCAACCAAAAATTAGTCAGAGATTTTAGCCAGATGGCATTTCCTCTTCCTAGCAGTCTGACGTGCTAAAGTCAAGCACATGCACTGTGACAGCAGATGGGAATCACAGAGCTTTGTCCATGGTGGAGACCTACATTAAAGGGAACCATGAAAGTCTGAGTAGGGAATAATTACCCAAGGCTGAGCAAATGGGGGCTTTCACAAAAATACCAGTTTCCATAACGAGCCAGAAGATATTGCTAAAATCAGATTCACTAGCATGAAGTTACAATTAACAACAGCTTGACTTTGAGGTTATACAAAACAACATCCTAACACCTTCTCTTTGCAGACATCTTCAGCTTTCAATTCCCTGTTTCACTCTGGAAATGGTAAACTGTGAAAGTAAAGCACTTTCATTTTCAAAAGTTGTCTCAGACTGCTACTAAAAATAATTCAATAAATAATCCAATCCTTTGCTTGCTTAAATGCCTATCCCAATGGCAAATGAATGCACTAAATGAATAATACTTATTTGTGCTGCTGCAGCATTTTTCCTTTCAAAATTCTCCAAACTCTTTACAAACATTGACTAATGAATCAGGCAATATTTACCCAGTTGCCTGGAAAGCAAAGATAGACACTTTTTTCAACAGTAAAAATAACAACCGTTAATCAATGGCAGAGCCAGGAGCAGAAACTGGGTCTTCTCGGCTCTCATTAGCAGCACGTGTCTCCTAACATAAGTCCCAGTGCACTTGCTTGCAAGAAGCCTGATCTGCCTTTTTGGAGCAGCCAGAGGATTTACGGAGCTGCAACATTGTGCTCTACCAATGCTATAGGTCAGCACCACACACTATAGTGGGGAAATAAATAAAAAAAGAGAAAACTCTCTGTTTAAACCAACACCATAAAAAGAAATTGCACAGACAACCAGACCTTAGCAGACATTATTAATTCAATATTCTATCATCTCTCTCACTACTGTTCAGTCAACAAACGCCTCAGCAAGGATTTCCTAATGAGAAGGCTAAAACAAATTATTTTTCTCACATCATTTGTGGCTCCTATTCATAATTGAAGAGCTCTACTTCTCACTACGTACAGAGCCATGTGTGCTACCTCAGCAGGCAGGAGCAAGTGACCACTCTCACACCGTGAACCACCTC
>NW_010586117.1:680154-695700 GCF_000705375.1 Tinamus guttatus
GAACCTGGCTCGCATCCTGGTGGAACAAGGACGTCCTTGCAACAACGCACGTGGAAATGTTCTCAAGTGCATCGTGTTCCGCAGGGCCCTGAAGCACAAATAAGCCCAAGTGCAAGGAAAGCGCAGGGACCTGGCACTTCCCAGCCCCAGCACTCACAGCTGAGCCCAGGCACTGAAAGTGAGCAGCAGCCTCTTCTCTTCCACTCTGTCTCATGAGAAACTACCTATTTCCCCTGGTCTTTCTCAGGCCGCTCAGCCTGGAATTGAAAGCTCTAGTTTAACCCCCAGCTCTAACCACAGACCCAACAAAAGCCAAGGAAAGGGAGTGTGGTTTCCACATAAGCCAGCAATTCAGGCAGCCACAAACCTGCTCGCTGCCCTGTGCCACACACAACGCAGAACACACTGACAAGACTCAGCAATTACTAATGCTCTCCATCAGTGGAACAATGTGCTCTTCATTTCTCCTGAAAAGTAGGAAAAAAGGGAAGGAAAAAAAAAAAAAAGAAAGAAAAAAAGCCCAGCCACCGAAGAAAAGAGAAAGCCTGCTGTCATCGCCACGGGGAAGCAGAGACACAAACCACAGCTCCGCATGGATGCCAGCCTTGCCAATGCTTGGAGCTGAAGGCAAAGCAGCCCGCTACAACGGCGTGTGAAGAGCAAAGCCAAAATTCCCTGTGAAATATTGCTGCCAAACAAGCCATTTCTTGTCAATATTTGTAAAACAAATTGAGCCTGTGCTGTAAATATCCCTGCATCTGTGCGCTGTTTGTTTCGGCACGAAGACTTGCAAATAAGCTTCACTGGCACTAGCGGAATAGCTCGAGCAACTCGGGCAGGACTCGGCTGCTCAGAGCGCCCACAAGCAGCCCTCTGTGACCAGCGACAGGCTGCTGCCTCCATCCTATTGCTGGGACAACACAGACACCTGTAGAAAAATTCAGCAATAGCACATACTGACAAGAAAAAAAAAATCCACTTTTTAAACTTTGTTTTTTGCCTTGCAAGCTACATCAACACATACTAAGAGATTGACAAAACACTTGGTTCGGATTCAGACCTCACTCATCCGCATGTATCAGGATGTCCTTTGCCACCAGTCTTCCAGCCCACCTCATCCCACCCCACCCAAAAGGTTCAAAAACCCTTTTTGGAACTTCCTTCTTTAGGATTTAGCAGAAGGGAGACCTCTGAAAAATAGCTGGAATAGGAAAATCTATTTCCACCCCCCCACCACCAAAGAGTGATCTAAAAGGATGCGCGACTCAAATCTTTCCAAAAGCGAATTACACCTACTGCCATGTTTACAACATCCTCTGTAGCACTGTTTGTCATTCAGCAAACAGCAATCTGGGTTTGAAAGTACTGGAATGGGAGCAGATTTGAGGAATCTGCTGTCTATTTCCAGGTCTGCCAACCTCTTACAGAATGACCTTCACCTGGCAGCTTCACTTCTCTAGGAATAACTCACCTTTCACTGTGGATGAGAAGCTTAATTGGATAATAATTGCCCAGAAATTTATGATGGTCAGACAAAAGGCACTACAGGTAACAAGCTTCCTGTGAAATGCATTAAAAGTATTTCCTGGAAGAGACTTTAAAATATATTTCTTGCAAGTAAATATAACACTTCTGTTCTAGGTGCCAACACTTGCCAATAAGGAAAATGCAGAAAGTATTAGGACTTGAGCAACTAAAGTTTATTTTATAGCAAAACTAAGGAAAATATCTCCCTTCCACCACTCACAAACTTGGAGACTGATCTGCTGAATTAAGTGCCAAAACTCCCTGGTATTTTAAATAGAAGCAGTACTGGATCCAAATGCTGGATACTCTCTTCCCAAACCAGAGCTAAATACAGAGATGGTTATTTCTTAGTTGTATTATAGCAGCATTTTGAAGGGCTAAACAAACAGCCTCAACCATCCTGGGAATTGAAGTAGTTGTTGCACATGCAACAAGCCCCACAACACAGAGGGAGCCTAAAATGAAGGGGAATTTAGAGACACAAAAAGGTCTAGTGACCATTCTGGAGTCAAGAAGGCTGACTACAGACTCAAGTCAAGAAGCTGGCCAAAGAATCCTATTCTTACTTACTATTCTATTCTACACTTAGTGACAACCCAAAATTTGATGCTTTGATTAGATAAGGAGACTGGTTTTCAGGTGTATGACAGGTATTTCCACATGGTACATTTTTCCTCAGGAAAAATGTAATTTATTTGCTGACAACTCAGCAGGTGGGGACTGGTAGAGGCTTGAATGACCTCAGAGGAGCAGTCTGGCTCTCTGCCAGCTGATGACTTGGAGCGCTGTCCCCATCAGCTGGGCAGGCCTGAAAACATCCATGCTGTTGGACTGGCCCAGCAGAAGGCAGAAACGAAGAACTCCACAGGAGAGCTATCTGCCTAGGGGCAGGAAGGAAGCAGGACAGGTTAGCTAACAACAAGAACACATCAACTTGGATGTGCCAGCAACTTACTCTGGGTCACTGCTTTCTGAGGCATGGAGGTAGTTTCGAGAGGATGTATTTAAGGGAGCTGTGTGCTTTCCAGAGAAGACTCAGACCTGAGACCCATGTACCATGGCAGGCACATAGGCAGGCAGCACACACCTGCTCATTTCTCCCCAAATTTGCAAACGCTTTCAAAAGCAAGTCTCCCTGCTTCCTTATCTAGTGGGGGGACACTCCAAAGCCAATCATCCTGTCGGTCATGCAACACAGAGCCGCAGCAGAGCCGCGCTGCCCTCCGGCCGAGGTGTCACACGAGGATTCCTCCTCTTCCCTGCCTGTGGGAGGGCTGGAACAGTCACAGTCTTCATGTTACGGGGTCCCCAAGAAAACAGGTGCTGGTTGGGGTCTCCAGCTTCTGGCACAAGAACGTGCTGTCAGAGAAGAAACGGTAGCAGCCATGGGGAAGGAACGAGCCCCCACGAATGGCCTGAGGCAGAAGGGTTGGTGACACAAGCGTTTCCTAAAGTTAGGAAGAAATTGTGCAGGGTGACGTGGGTTCATTTTTAGGCAGCAAGTTACATGGCCACCAGAAAAAGTGAAGTCAGCAATAAAATCCAACAGAGGAAAGAGAAAAAGGGAAGAAAAAATAAACAAAAATCCCCCCCCAGAAGACCAGAAAACAGCGTGTCACATACCCACAGTCTATCCAGCTGATGGTGCCTCGTCCCTTCACCTCCTGGGCCACACTGGACAGTAACCTGAGTGAGCTATCCGCAGCAGCAGCTGAAAAACCAACAGCAGCACCATTACCCCAAGTAGAAGAGCACAGCAGTTGCATTCCCTTGCTCTGAGGCTCTAGAAAAACATTTTTCTCAAGTATAAGAAATGAATGAAATCATCTCTAACCTGAACGCTAGCTACAAATGAAGTTTTGTGGCTCTTTCCCCTTCTCCTCCTCCTCCTTTAACAACAAACAGAGTCCCACCTTCAGGCAGACATCCTGCCCTATATCCATGTGGCTACACTGCCCTCTCACACAGACCAGCTTCCATCCATCACTGCCCTTCCCCATGTCAGGGCATTAACTGCTTTGAACCACTGTCTGGTAATGACAGCACCTCATTTAGGACCTTCCTCTGCTTGAGGGCAAGTCTTCTAGTGTCTCTGCCAGCCTCAGCTCCATCCCTGTAATACACAGGTAACAGGACACCGTTATGCTCATAACATCACTGGGAAACACCCAAACCAACAGCTGCCTGCAGCTCCAAACTGTTAGTCAAGAGCACCCAGAAAGGGTCCTTCCAATAATATATAAATATCCAATTTTACTTATTTTACAGTGAGATTTTACTTACTTACAGTGCCACACCACCTGCACAGACTTTGAAAAACATTTATTTTCAAAATACTATTATAAAACGGTGTTAAAAATAAACAGAGGAAAGGGGGGGAAAAAAGGAAAAAGGCAAGAGCACTTAGGAGAAAAGTACTGATTGATATTCTGATTCATAATATCAATTTCCTCCCAAAATATAATTGAAACTATATCCTATCCCAATAAACAGAAAATAGAATTTCAAAATCTTCTCCAGATCCACTTAAATACCACTGCTGTTCCACAACTGGTAAGATATATGAAGATAGGACTGGCTATACTGGGTTAGAGCAAATCCATAAGGTCTAGTAGCTTGTCTCCAATGGGGGAGAAAGTAAATGCTCATGGTCAGAGTAGACAAGCAAAGCAGGCATGTAGTGATAGTTCCCCTTAAATAATCCCCAAGTCTCCACAATTTATACCTCAGCCTCCTGAGCCAGAAATATTATTTTTCTGTAGTCAACAGCCCTCGCTTGGGCCTGCTGCCATCAGCGACGCCAGCCTCCGCACATTAGCTGTCAGGAAACTCTCCCACCCCAGTGCTGCTCCCATGCAACTGCCACCTCTTCTCCGACACAGGCACGTAGATGTGTGTGGGAATGTTTCGTATGCAATTAGAGCAGAACAGCTTGACAAACATCTTTTAAATAAAGATGGCAAATTAACACAAGTGTTTGGGATCAGACTCTCTTAAGACTCACTAGTTGAGCAACCCTGGCAGGATATCCATCTGGTAGAATGGAAAACATGTCCTGTAAGCAAGGACATCTCCTGGATCAGCAACTCTTCTGCATGAGGTAGGAACATTGATCTAGTTTTGCTCAGCTGAAAAGCAAAGACCTCTTCCCAGCAATATCATCAGTTGTTGGACATCTCATCACAGCAGAGTGCTGTGGACCTGCAATTAGAGCTGTGCCTCTTCTCATCTTTTTTCCCCTTCCTCCCTCCTTTCTTACGGTGCGGTAGTTAGGCAAGAGCTTTCTAATGGTGCAAGGATCACTGTTCTAGAAGAAAACATTAATCACACAGCCAATTCTGAACACAAGGCTTTAGGTTGCTAAAAACAACCAATTAAATAATAAAAACAGGAGGGGAAAAAATCTCCACAACATGGCTTTTGAAGGATGCCCATAGGGCAACATTTATTTGATGAGTGTCAGAGACAAAATGTTCTGGTTGTGCTACTAAAAATGAAAGGAACTACCACTAAAAACGTTAAGCGTAAAAGGAAATTTTTCCCTTTAAGAAGCTGAACAATACATATGCTTTTTTTTATCTAGAGTGCTCTTTTCAAAATCAAAAACTTTTAGAAACTCTTTTATGAATTCCACTTTGAGCTTGTTACTACAAAACCATTTGGTCGATTTTGAAGATCCAAAGTTTCTCATTATAACAGAATCTAAATATTTTAACAAGGTTTAAGTCACATACTCTCATTTAGTCATTTGCAAATGAACATGTCTCTAGAAAATAAAGTTAATTATACCTCTATTTCTATTTCTGTCTGAAAATTTTCTTATCTGATATTTGGGGAAATATTGGGTCATGATATACTGCCACCATTTGCTGCACAGTAATTCTGCAGGTGTCATTGTGCTTATTTGAGATACAAGCATAGCACAGGCTAAAAAGGCAGCACATAACCTCCAAATAAAATATTACCTTGTATTGATTGCTCTGCAGGAAAGAAAAGGAAACAACAACAAAAATCAAAGCCTATACATCTAAACAATATTTTAAAAGGCAACTTAGCTATGACTTTTTCTTTCTGCTATTCAGTGAATTCTATATCTGCAACAGTATTCTCCACTTACATGGGGAGCTTAAAGACTAGTCCTGTATTTCACATGGTTCCACAAATTATTCGCCACAAACAAAGAGAACAATTGGAAAGAAAAAAAAAAAAAAAGGTGCAGCAGGAAAGGAAGGTACATAAGCTACAAAAGAGAGAAAGGAACAAATGACAGCAAAAAGAAGAAGAAACCAGCAAAAGTGAACGACGAGAAAGAACAGCATGAATGAGAGAGGAGATAAAGAAAATATATAAGGGGACAGGTGGCATAAGGTGCAAGGGGGAGAAATGGCACATCTCTCAAGAGGCTGATTTTTAATTTTTGTATTTTGCTAAGTTAAAGTTGAAAGACAACTATGGGACCCACAAAGATGCCAAAGTAAAGACGGTTTCATTCTTATAATATAACTTTCATTAAGCCTTTCAGTGCCACCAGGAGACCGAAACTTGCAAAGTACCGTGACAAGCAGAGAGTTCCAGCAGATTGCTATTGCAAGCAGCCATGTTTTGGAGATAAAGCCAGAAAAAAGTACATTTTCTCCAAGGTGACAGTGAAATTAATAGAGCAAATTAAGAAGCGTCTTCAAATTCAAAACCAAAGGAATCTCCGAGGCCTCTGTTTCTGTAGCGTACAGTCAGATAAGACTACACAGGACAGACAGCAGACACAGAAAAAGCCTTTCAGATACCTACAGAGCACCTGAAACGATGCAGAGATGTTCACAAATCCATGCAACCCCCTGGGCCAAAAGAGTCGCGACGTTCAGAAAAAGGAGAACTTACCAGATTTGGAATACAGCACTAGCACATTATTCCGCGTCCTGAGAAGCTTCTTGAAATCCTTGTGGTCACTTATTTTCTCTATGAGCGGGGACACCTTCAGCGAGGACAGGAACGGCGGCAAGAACACCTAGAGGCACAGGGAGCCAGAAACGTTAGTAACTTTTCCCATGCCGAGAGGCGAAACGCAAAGGCAAACTGCTCAAACTGCTTTGGAAATCGCCTTGGCCTTTTTGACAGTCTTGAGATGCACTTCCTTAAATCAATTATTGTATCGATCTGATCAGCAAAAGCTAAGAAAAGATGAACATGATTTATTGAAACTGGAGCATTACCACTCCCAGAAAACAGCCCTAAGTGGCAAGATGAAAGGAACACAATATGAAGAAACATATTTTTGTTTAAAAAGTCAGCTGCTTTACAAGCTTTTTCCCTTAATCAGATAAACACGCCTACATAAACTTAATAAGACTGTCACAACAGAAGCAGCAAATTGCCACTTGGAAAGCACTCCTGCCCCTAGACCTGCAAGAGCTTTGCAAGCCTGATCAAGCACTTCACCCAACTTCCATGGCTCTACAGGTCTTCTGCTTGTGGAACCAGACCAAAATGATTATCGAGCAAACGAGGGAAAGGAAAACAGAGTTTGCAACCAAGCTGGTGCCCACACGAAGGCACCCACAACCACTGGCACCCGCTCTGGGTTCCCCTGGCCACATTTCCGCTGTTCTCACAGACAAATCATTTAATCTCACTGCATCTCAGTTCTGCATCGGTACAAAGAAATGATGTATTTTGTTGCATCTTTTGTTCTAGTTAGATTATGACCTCTTCAGAATAGAGACCATCTTTTATTCTATCAGAAAGCGAAATTTCTAGTGAAAAATGGCCATAACCTCAGCTGGAAACCTCACTACTCATTTACACTGTAATAATCTTCAATAATAATATTCTTATCCATCAGGCTATGCTGCCTTCCCTCTGCACTGTAGTAACTTCATGGAATCATTATGGAGTGGAATGATTATAGGAAGCTTAGCTGGAGAAATTATCTAGTTTACATCCACCTTATACCAAAACCTTAACACCTAATTGCTTGGCTAAAAGCTTTAGTTGATTTGCCTAACGCAAAGCAGGTTCAACATTTCCTTAATTACAGTACTAATTTTTAGCACGGCTCATTCCAACCGAGCTGTAAAATGTATGTCCGGAGTGGATGTAGGAGAAGGAAGAGCAGGTTCTTCTTGCATTCCATGTACCACAGATTGCAGCACTCTCAGGGCACTGTGCCAATCAAAGGCCAAACGCTCAGCCCAGGGCATGATATTTCATTACAAATTCAGCTATTTGCAAACACCACGTTGCCAAAGCACAGAAACAAAACCTGTCTCCTATGAAACATGCTGGATTAGAGAGTTTTGGAACACACAAGGTTCAGTGAAAAAGCTATGCTGAAATAGCTGCATTGCTCGAACATGTCCCAGGATGCGTTTGAGAATCTGAAGTTATAGATCGCATTACCATAATATAAAATATAAAAGCACAATAGGCTGAACAGGCTTAGAGTGAACAAGTTACCCCCCAGTGCACATAATATTCCCAGCGCAAGAGTCTTGTTGATTAGATGGTCTAACTGTTAAGAGGGAAAAAAACCCATTTGCAAGCAACAGCATTTGCAAGTCAGTCACTACTGTCAGTATGAACGTGCTGGATGCTTTAATGCCGCTGACAGACACTCATGCTTTTAAATCCGGATGTCCAGAGCTCAATCTTCATATCCAGGCTGCTGCACGTGTGTCATACATATATTTCTTGAGATAAATACATGGTGTCGCCAATCAAAGGAGACAAATATAGTTGCACTAAGTGAGGTGACACACGCATACAAATTCACGCTCAAAACTCACTGCAATCAGAGGTTTTGCAGCAAGGATTAATCCAACATGGACTTCATGAGATCTCTTTAATCTAGAATTCATATATTTATACATATTTTTTAATTTAGGTGAAGAAGAAAGAATTCTAATTTCACATCTGGCCTACCCAAGACTTAAGACTTTTATGCCTTAACTCACAGAGGCTAAAACTAAACTTTGCTGTAACTAAAGATGAACACAAAGAGCTGAAGCGTTTTTTTGACGATGGAATTAAAGACCCTCCCCAAGGACACAAAAGCTTTTCCTCACAGCTCCCATGAGGACAAACACCTTCATCACCAGCTCCACCAAAGTAACCAGCGGTGGGTGGTCACACGCAGAAGATGCCAGGCCTGGTCATGGGGCAACATGTCCTATTCCAGAACCAAGGTGCAGATCAGGGCCAAGCCCCACCAGGGCTGGCACCTCAAACAGCAGCAAGAGCATGAAATTAAGGGGGAGCTGGGAAGCCAGATCCCCCAAAGGGAATCAGGCACCCCTTGGGCACAGAAAACGGCCATGGCCAAGACACGGCCACGCTCGCTTGCCTGTATTGCACCGTTTGATTCACGGGGACACGCGGTCTCTGCAGAAGAGCCCACCAGCAAAGCTGCACCCTGTCAAGCACACGGCATTTTGTTTGAATCCAGGACACAGGCGGAGATGAGATCATTAAAAAAAGTCAGGAAAAGAGACAGTCTCTCCTGGGCAGGAAGCCTCTCTTTATTTGCGTCAGGAAGTGCTATATCCACACATATGGAATTTTATAAATAAGACACAAGCTAAACTCTCTTGCCACTTCAGCATCCTAAAGCTTTAAAATCTATTCGTAGCAATCACTGAAAAGTCAAGAAACGACTCCAAATACTTTACCTGAAGGACTATTTCCAGAAGAGCTGCCTGCCTTGGCATCCTTTAAAGTAGGAAGTGTATTAAGAACGACACATGGAACAGTCGCACCTGGTGTCCCCTGTGACAGCTAAGCTGAAAAGAAATTGCAGTAAAACTGGAGGAAGGTCTCATTTCAGACTGTCTTTGCCCAGTACCTAGCATGATGGGTCCTCGTCATCCACAGCTGGATCCAGGAGCTGTAACCACAACAGTTACCCAGCGTCCTCAAAATCAGGCAGCTTTAGTGGAGACCTCAGAAAAAGCCATAGTTAGGGCCAACCACGAAACACAAATTCGGTAGCACTTGTAGCCTGCGGATTTTCCCCAGCTCAAGATCTCAATCTGAATTTATTTTCACCAATTGTATTGTATAGGTCACACATTAGTCACATAGCTGCGGTGTCAGAGCTAAGATGCATCAAAGACTCTTATATAAAACCAGGGTGAACTAAAACCTTCAAGACAGTCAACTCAAAACTGCTGAGATTTACTATTTGAATACAAGGTACAAAACCATGTGTGCTCTAGCTCTGCCTCTGCTGCTCAAATCAATGCATATTTTTAAGAGTGCAATGCTGCAAGCCAGGCAGAAGAATCCGATCAGTCGAAAGGGTTTTGTTATCCCTTCTTCCCCACAATGCCAGCAATTCCTCACACAACTGCAGGAAGGTACAAGCGCTGAAGAGCAGCAAAGCGCTCACAGCCCCAGCGAGTGCAGAACGGGCACCCAAGACAGCTCAGTTTTCAGGAAAAGAGAATACAGGCAAATAACTGCTAATTACATTTCCAGGAGTGATACTTCTGAAAAATGCGCTCATCCCCCAAGCCAAGTCTTCCTAAAATCACCAAGGATCCGAGAGAGAAGAGCTTATTTCTCAGGTTTTTACTCTTTTCCATCTCTTTCTACAGTGGTGAGAAAAACAGGGCCATCTTTCAAGCAGCCACGGAAATATCTTTTCATATATTCCATTTATTATTCAATTTGCTTGTGATAAATCTTAATTGGGGTTCCCACACAATTCCTACTTCAACTGAATAGTTAAATTCACAAAGTCATCAGGACAGCGCAATCTTTTGCTAAGGATAAGCAGAGTACCTGGATGAGAAATTTTATCAAAAGCAAGAAAAATACAGTTAAACAAAAAGGAACCATCAGAGGAGTAGCTCTGTGCACCAGACAGAAAAACATCCTAACCTCGTAACAACACAGACTCCTATTTCTAGCTCAAGAACATGAAATATGTATTTCCTTGGACACAAATTATGCACTGAAAAAATATAAACAGATACGTGACTTGGAGTGCCTGAACCCATACATCAGCATACAATTTTTATGGGCACACTAACACTTGCATGTATAATTAGCCAGACAACCCAGACAACTTGCAAACCATTCATCAGGAACAGCCAAAACTGTTGCAAACCATGTTGATTCCAGCATAACCACTCCTGGGAAGGAACATAATCTTACCCCTACCACATTTTTAAAAGCCCATTTTACAGTAACATATTGATTTTAACTTCTGTCTTAGCTCTATCACCAATTGATGCTGTTCTCAATTTGGGACAACAATGTGCAATCCACTGTAAATAGGATCAATAAGCGACCTTGTATGTATGAAATGACCTGTGCCCGAAATGGTCAAGGCATTTTATGGGAATTTATCTGAACACCAAATCTGCCTCAAAATTCAGAGCAGTAACAGAGACTACAGACTTTAATCTTATAATTAATTACCTTAAGAGGAGAACAACTCAATTCCTGGACCACACCATTCGGAAAAAAAACTGTCTGCAGAAAGGAACCCAAAACAGACGAGCAATTCCAAGAACAAGACTGGATCTCACCTTTCCTACTCAGTCCTTGCATTAGGGGCTGTGCTTATGTGCAGAAGGTGGGTTTGGAGGAACATCTGCACCATAGCGACCCGTTTTGTGAGCCCACAGCCCAGCTGCCAGGGCCCCAGGGCACAGGCAGCATGTGCTTGCTGAATATACCAGGTCTAAGGTATCTCCAGGTAAGTACAACAGCAAAACAAAGCTGTTGTTCCCCTTCCGCACAACTTGTTCCAGCGTAAAAAATACAAGGTGTTCAAATCCAAAGCCCCTTTGTTTATAAGGCCCAGAGCTTGACTGCAGATGTTTTATCTTCCTCCTCCATCATACAAACCACTCTTGACCTTGTGCAGCAATTGCTTGCTTTTCACTGAGCGGCCCTCCTTCTGTTGCTATTTACATGCAAGGTTGTGCTGCTTTGATCACTGAGCCATTTGTAACAAATGGCTTCCAAGATGGATAGCGATAAGCAGGACAGTCCCTTGCTTTCATTCATGATTAATACCCAAAATAGCTCTAGAAACATTTTAATCAACTTGGATGAGGGGAGATGGGGTTATCTCTGTTACCTAGGACTTCAAGGTGCTGGTACTTCAGGAAAGCCTGCTAAGACTTTAATTTGGGAAGGGGGATAGAAGAAGGGGAGAGGTGACACTTGGCTGCCCGACTTCAGCGGTTCAAAGCGAAGCAGCCCCTCCAGTCCTGCGGGGACCATGATGAGATCTCTTCCTAACCACAAAGCACAACCCGCTGGCCACTCGCGGCACACGACCTGCAGCCAACTCGGAGCCGCCCGACAGCTCCAGGGAGAGCCGATTCCCGAGGCCTACAATTGCATGGGGCAGCGAGGAGCATCCAATGGAGACTCTGAAAGATGAAGAGCTGCATTAATGACAGACAGCATAAACTTAAGCCATACACACACCACGTTCCTGCCCGGTACAGATTTGCGTTTGCAGACACTCCCCTCGGACACATCTCTCTGTTTTTGTTCAATTCCCATGATCTGCACAGAGGAACATACTCCTATTCACCACAGAGCTCAGACCAATTAATTTACACCGCTAGCCATTAAGCAAATAGAAAACCCCCAGAACTGCGGACACTTCCTTGTGGTGGATCATAACTGAAAGCGGCAAGTGTCATATCTTCTTTTGTTCAAGGAGGAAGGCAAATTAAAATCCTGACAAAGAGCGTCTTGGTATTCTTTAAACTTACTGAAGAATGCTACAAATAAGGCATTCAACTTAATAGGGTACTTGCAATGTTCACTTTCCAAATATAGAAGACAGCAAAAATACCATGACGACGTCAAGACTTGACTGGTCTCTACTGTTCATATTGTTCTTAAACACTGGATTTTAAAAGGAACACAAGCCACAGGCATAATAGTTTGTATTAAAGGTTGTTACAAAGCTCTCTGTAGCCAATTAATTATATGGTTTATCATTGGTTTTAAAATGCGTAGCGAAGGAAAACCTGCACAACTATTTACTAATTAACAACTAACAGTAATACAGTCAGTTACTAACACTGACAAGAATTTTTCGTTATGAATGCTTAGCTCAATTCCTCTTCAAACCAGGCATTGGTGCAACACAGTATTTCTTTAACAGCCTGTTTAATACCCGTTTCAGATATCACTTCCCAATGTGTTTGTTCAGGAAACTTCAGAAACTCTAGGGGTGAGAATGGCATATGCCATCTCATCCCTAACTAAAAATCGGGTTTTGAAGAAGCATCCTCTACTGAAGAAGCATGTAGGAGAGGCTATAAAAAGACAACAAAACCACTATTAATGTGACTTATAAAGAAGAGAAGGTGAAAAATGGCACCTGAAAAATACTTCACATTTTATATTACACTTGTGATCTTCAGAGCATTGCACAAATATTAACAAAATTAATCTTCACCATTTTTCTGCCAGGTGAATAAGGAGAAGAAACTTAATTTAAACAGCTGGACTAACATTCACAGAGAGAGGGACTGATCTGCCAGAGGCCAAAGGGATGCAGCATTAGGGCTATTCACCGCTCCAGAGTTCCCAGATCCCACTGCACAAGCTCTCAGTGTGTGAAGGAACCTATTCCCACTCACCCAGCAAATATGCTTCAGGACTATAAACTCTCAAACAGAAAGGACAACACCAAGGCAGCCACAGCAGAATTACCTCTGTTATCTTTCCTCTGCAAGTGTTGTAAATCAATGTGCCCTCCAGGAATGCTACCAGCTACTCCCAGCTAGCAAAGTACCGAAATTTAAAGGCTTGCTTTGCCATCGCAGTTCTCTCCCATTCATGAGACTGAAACAGCACGGGATCAAAGTAAGCCATAACTTACTTCCAAAACGATCCTTCCCACATCAAGAAATTTAAGGCAATACTAGTTTGTGATTCTGGCTGCGAATTATAGTATTTTTTTTCCATTCACAAACCTCCAAGGACCCCTGTAATGAACTGCTAGGGTCGTTACTCCCATTTTATTGATCAGGAAAATCTACCACTGAAGGAATGGCCAGTGGTGAGTGTGGAACAGAACCAGCACCTCTTCTACAACCCATTGCCCACGACATGGTAAAACATCCCTGAGGAGAAACATCACTTCTGAAGACACCCTCCCAAGCTTGAGGCAGTATTTGAGCCCCTCTGAGGTAAAGGGGAGCTTTGGCACCAAAGCCACAAATGCACAATGTCATTCCATAAGGCACAGACTCATGTGACAAAGGCGGTCCCAGAAGCCCTGGCTCCCAAAGCAGCTCCTGGAGGGGAAGAGGTGCTACCCAAACTGAACCCCAGCCCTGACACCACGGGAACGGCACCCAAGAGTGCTTTAAAAAGACCTCAGCTTTGAACAGCACTTGGGTCAGGAGGCATTCGAGCAGTCTGGTGCTTCTGCGGGGACAGCTTAAGGACTTCCTGAAAACTGTAAGGTCACCAAAGCTTCTTGACTCAGTTTCTGCCCTTAAGCCAACGCTCAGATGACTAACTGCTCCTTGCCGTGTCGTTCTGCGATACCGCTCCGTCAGTGTTTGCAAAGCAAACGTATCCGGGATGCATGGCTGGCCTCTGCCGGAGGCAGGACAATGCCTCATACTTTGCAGGAAATGGAAAAATCCACCTTGTTGGTTGTGAAATTCTTTCCCGATGCCTGCAACAGTGAATCTGGTCCTTCAAGCACGAGATTGGGTCAACCACTCGATCCTCCAAAAGAAGAAGGAACCCCTGAAGTTAAACCACAACTTCCCCGTTGTGGTTTAACTGCCTCACTCAGGAATGTGCCCGCGCGGCACACGGCGATTGCTCTGCGCCTTCCCCATGGTGTCCCAGATTCACTGCCATGCAGAAGATCCTCAAGCATTTTACTCACCCAGCTTTGCAGTTTTCCTTTTAGGAACGCAGGAGGCCTCGCACAGATAAGGCTTTCAATTCTCAGAAGCCACCTCTCATTTTGAGTTCTTACTTTAGAAAGGAGCCTAATTTTTCAGAAGCTCTCAGCATAAATATCTGATATCCTAAGTGCATCACAGGCACACAGCACTTCCAGAGAAATAATCATATTTGGGCACCTGAAGAATATGGTATATTAGTCTCTCCAGGAGAAATTGAGCAAGAAAGGGCAGGGAGGAGAGACAGCGTTCTCATTAGCCCCTGTTCTACCAAATAGCTTGTATTATCTGTGCTTTAACTACACATACCGAATATGCCCTGGTTTAACAGCCTCACTAGCTTTGCAAACATTGACTAAGAAAAATCTAAAAGCAGGCTTTGCAGTGTCACAGCTGCAGGCTATTTTTTTTAATCCTGAAGTACAGCGAGTTACATATTTCAAGATGAAAAATCACACCTTCAAGTGCAAGATAATGCAAATTGGAAGAAATCATTTAAACTACTTGAACACGGCAAAGGGGAAAGAATTAGCTGAATCAACAGCTCAATGAAGACATCTGCTCAGCATGCAGCATCACAGAGCAAATAAAACACTGGGGCAAATTAAGAAGGTGAAGAGAGAATAATGTGAATAAATCATAATGGCACCATATAATTTCTCTTACAATGGCAGGTTCACTCTGCTCATCTCATAGAGGGCAGGTCTGCAACACGGATGGTTCAAAGAAGGGCAACGAAAATGGTTAGGGAAAAGAGATTCACATGGGGAAAAAAAAAAAAAAAAAAAAAGATTTATTTTACCTGGATAAAGTCTTCTAATCTACAAAGATAAAATCACAGCAAAACACTTATGCTGACAGAAAGAGAATAGTACAGTAAGATCAAGACTGACAGTCTTAATGGATAGAGAGGAAATATCTCAAATAATTGCTTAAAGTGAAGGGAAAACTCAGCCTGCTCGTAACTCCACTTGCTCTGCAGCACACGCTTACCCCAGGGCACGCGGCATCACCCACAGAAGTATTTAAACCTCAGAAGGGAGAAAGGAAAGCTGCCCTGGCGCCCGCGGCGTTTCTGGAGGGCTCTGTCCCGGCTCCAGCTGCCCCGGGCGCCGCC
>NW_010586117.1:699875-713904 GCF_000705375.1 Tinamus guttatus
ACCCAAGGCGTCTAGCTGCGATACCTCTTAATGAGCTATAGGGTTATATGGCTGTACGTGGTCATATAACTCAGTGCTTCCATTTTCTGCGTTATACCCCTTTACGTTTCTGAGGTCTTGAGGGACTGTGAACTTTTTGTACAGACCATGCACATTACAAACAAGAAATACTCACATGCTGTGCACTTTCATGGGAATCCTACTTTTGTACTTTATTGTTGTTGTTTTCTTTAGTGTAGAATCCAAGGACTACAGGTAGACAGTTGCTGTTTATATATATGAGGGAAAAAATGGTAGATACTGCAGGAGTCAGTTCCAAATATTTCCTCCTAGAAATTTTCCATTACAGTTTTTATTACTTTCTGAGGTCCGCATGTCCCCTTACATTTAAGTGGCCCTACTGTTAAAAACACTGTAGTTTCTTTCATTGAATATCCAAAGCTAGGTATAATGTGTTCCTGAGTAACATAAAAACCTTCTATAGTTATGGGCACCTTGCTGGCAGTCAGTGGATAATTTATGTCTTTCAGTTACCTGCTGAGAGAAAGGTTTAAACAAGATTCAAACAACCGCTGGAATCTGGCTGTTGTGCAGTGACTGCAGCACCACTGTGTGTTTCCAAAGGGCTGCAGTCAAGACAGTTTCCTAGAGATCTGCAGAATCTTTATAAATATTTGCAGGCTGTTTTACCTTTAATGCATCACCACAGAAGGGTTGAACGACGAGGGGAATAAGAAGGCTGAGATTCGAGGCTGAATCCATGCACAGCTCAATCACAAGTTTCCTGCATGAGGGTTTATGTGTCGTATGACCTACTGCGGGGCGACACCTCCACCTGCAAAACAGAAATAGGTCCATTAGTGGGGCTTGAATAATCCCTTGGATGGTGGTGGCACCTACATGCCCTAGTAACAGGGGCCAGCTGGCTATTCTGCTGGCAAAATGTTTGTCTTCAGCACACAATTTCACATACAAGATCAGGTCTGCCGTGCTGCTCACAAGTAGCTCGTGCTAACTGTTTGCAGGAGAGAAGCAGATGGGACTCTTCTTGTGAACAGAGTGACTATGGTCTGGGTACACAAAATATTCATCCATATGAAGGACTAAGTATAAAGATAGGTATATATTACCAAAATATTGGTTGGTGTAAAACAGTGTTTGCTCTACTAGCCTCAGTCTCATCCATCTGCTCAGCTACATCCATCTACAGTAGCTGGGCATTTGTCTCCATATTGCATCCAAAAATGTGTTTGTAGTCAACCATCAGCATATATTTGCTGCAGATAATGTCCTACTAAAATATTTTTCATATACCTATCCTGTGAAAATATATCCACTCTATGCAATATATACATATTCAGTACTGTTCCACTTCTGAATATAGATAGATAATTTTGTTTATGCCTTTTTTATACATGAGTATGCACACACATGTGCACACACATACATTAAATATATAAATATATTAATATTAGATATATTAAATTAGGTAGATATTTTGTGAGGTGTTCTTTGATTATATGAAATCACAATAATTATCGAGTGTATATGTTTGACATTTTCCTCCCCTTTTTCATTTTTCCTGGTATTAATTTGTACGATTAAAGGACTGTCTGAGCTCAAAATCAGCAGCCACAATTAAGCATATGACTAAGCAGTCACTAGGTCCTGCATACAACAATGCAAACTTCAGTGAGAGGGATTTTCTTCTCTCTCTGCAAGGGCCACTACTCTTAACCATATGAAAAAAGCAGCTTCATGGTAAAGCTGGTATTAAAAAAAGAACTTATGCTCAAATCCCTTGGCTTTCTGCAGTTCTGTAGTAATAGTAATTTAGCAATTCAGTGAGGAATTTACTAGGTTCTTAGAGTTTTCTCTCTCTAAACCCCTTTCCCTCCTGCATATTGTAATAACCCATCTTTCAGTAAGGAAACACCACAAAGACTGCTGCACAGGAAAAGAGATTGTGGAAGAAACAGGCAGCGAGAGGGAATAAGGTCTTGATCCAAAACTCTTTGAAGGTAATGGATTGACTTCGGCAAGTTTTAGCTCGAGCCCCAGATGTCAGGGAGAAAAGTCAGTAATAGAACAAGGAAAAGAGTTGAGGAACAGTGGGAAAACAAAGGAGGCAGAAAGAAAAATACTGAAATCAAAAGGAAGAAATGAGGAAGGGAAAAGGATGGAGTGCTGAGGGAAGAGAGGCAGAGGAGTGCAGTAGTGGACACCATTAAAGTGTTGACAGAGAACAGCAAGGAAAAACATACAGTGAAATATCCATCAAAGGGGTTGTGCAGGGAGGGCGACTGGCAGATGCAAAGGAAACGGATTTTCTCCTGTTTTTAAGCCAGTTGTTTATGCAGCACAACCTCAATACTGCCCGTCACAGAGGCTGCAACTACGTTTACTTTTTGGTAAGTTTTATGGCATCCCCTGAGACCCATCCAGGGGATGGGTCTGCTCATCCAGACCAGCACTTCTATAGGGAATGTCATGGCTCCCAGCCAGTATACACTGAGGTTTCCCCTATAGGGAGGAGGTTGGTGTGCATCTGGAGTTCACCTTGGTATGGAGCTGAGCTCAGGTGGAAGCCAGAGGAGTGGAGGGAGCTCAGCACCGTAGGCAAACTGCAGTCTTTTAAGTCTCCTTGGGTCTATCTGTGCAGCAAGGAAAAGATGCTTTAATGTGAGTCTCATAGGTGCAAGAACAGCACAAGAACTGTGGGCCGAGAATGAAAACAGGAGGTAAGAGTCCATAGTTCTGTTTAAAGCTCTGTCACAAGGCTCTTGCAATTACTAGAAAGTCAAGTCATTAGTAAGTATTATTTTTTCTCAGTTTCTGCTCTTGTAACATGCGTGCGCTTGGTAATGGGAAGTTCCTCAGCTGTGTTTGTACAACACTGAGATTTACAAACAGTCTCAACTGTAAAAATCTCTTGTGGTCTCTACAATAACACTGGACCTTCCTACTATGGAGGATCATGGTAGGATTTGCCTGTTCTTTCAGATCATATTTCAAAAGTACAACTGATTTATTAAGATACTTAGCCATAGCTCTGCATAGCTCTACGTACCCTAACATTGTAATAAAAGAAATCCTTGCAGCATTGTAATGACATTCAGCGGGAACTCTGCCAGCCAGGTGAATTCCTTCCTCTCTCTTCATTACCACTGATGTCCTAATGCCTGCCTTCTGGAAAAACCTTATCAGACAGATGGTTACAGAGGCTGAAAAACTGTTTTTGTCCTCCTGGGGTTCAGCTTTAGTCTCTGGAATTGCAGTGCGGCTCTGGGAAGCCAAAGAACACAGTTCCCTAGGGAGAGAAGAGTGACAGGGCTGTCCAGGCAGCACCTCTCTTCCTGGTATCTCTCTGTGGCCTTGGGAAAACATTGAGCAGGAGAGGTGGCCAGAGACTCCAGCAGGACCTAGCCAAAGCCAGGATTTTTGCACATGCAGGTAATGGTCTGGATTTTGGACTGTAACTCCTTTGCTCCATCCTCATTTGCTGCCTGTTCCAGTCCTCCCACTTCAACACATGATTTTCACTTCTGCTTCACTTACACCTGCCTTTTTTTTTTTTTTTTTTTTCTGGACACCTCCTTGCCACCATTCCCTGTAACAGCCACTTCTCAATTACTTTTCTTTCCACTTAACTGACGTCTTACATGAGATATCCATCCCAGCCCTCCAAAGAAAGACTGAAGTGAATATGGCCTTCGCTGTCTTCACTTTGTCCACTTTGTGTGTGTGCTATATGCACTGTCCCGTCTCCTGCTGCTCAGACTGTCAAGCCTTTGTGCCAGACACCGTCTGTCATGGTGTTTCAGGGACTACTTAATAGAGCTGGCCTTTAAGCACAAACAAAATAAACAGCATAAATAATGATGACTCTGATTTCCTCCAGCAATGGCTTTCTCATTGCTCTCAATCTTGGCTCTTGTATATTGTAGCTCCATCAGCTATACAAGAATAAAAATATTAATTCTTTGTGAATATAGAAGAATTCTATATCCATAAAATAGAAGTGTCTTTAGAAGCAGAGGACCTTCTAGTAGTTTGTAAAGTTACCGTGTTGTATGTTGTAAGTGGAACCACACCAAGTGCTAAAAGGTACCCAATAGAACCTAATTTTTTCAGACATGTTTCTTTTCACTAAAATAAATTGCATGAGCAGCAGTTTTCTATTCTGGGCACCTGCTTCAAATTTACTTATTCTGGGAAATGTCCTCCAAAGTTATTCAATTATCTCCAAGCATTGGGCTTAGTATCCAAGGAGCCTCAAAAAATCCTGACTTCCTCTTTGGAAGAGCTCCAGCTCCCTCCTCCTTTGGAGCAGGCATCCAGCCTTTGCCACGGAGTCGGGCCCTTTCCAGAACCTGTGCGGGTTTGTGCAACTGGCCCAAATTAAATTCAGATTAAGAAAACAAGCCAAAGCAAGTTTGCCTGGATTCTCAGGGTTAAAACCTGCGGCAGCTCCTGCATTGCAGCCTTGCAGCAGCCCAGGACGTTGGAGGAATCCTCCTCGCCAGCCCGGCCCTGCACTGGCCACCAAGCCAGGCAGAAGCTGCCACCTGGCTGTGCTGCTGCTCCCGCGGGCCCTGCCGGGCACAGCGGAGACGCGGAAGCTGCTCCCAGCTCCTGGCATGGGAAGGGAGCAGGAGCGAGGGAGGAGGGAAGGGGAAGGAGTAGTTAGAGCTTTTGAGATTTGGCTTTCCTTCTTCTATACAGTGCTTAAAAGAAACTTTTCCCATATTATCCCTGAATGTTCATTTCTCCTCTTCTGGGCACCCAGCTTGCTATCCTGATTAGAATTGCAGGAATGATGAGCACTTTGTAAGAGAAATTGCATTCGAGAGAAGCAGTGCAGTGAGTATTTACACTCTATAGAACCAGCTATACTGAAATATGACCTTTTAGTCAGTCAGACTGCACACTCAGAATGTGGAGCTCAAACATGTATTCCTGTTGTTTCAGTCCCTCTCTCTGAAGTGGAATAGCACCCTTTTTGGCCTTACTATGCATTGGAAAGATAAATTTAGCAATGGGCATGGAGCACTCAGGCTCTTCAGTGAAGAACAACATGGAAAACATGATGTGATAGAGAATATAGCTTCCATCAAAGCCAAGTTTGAGCAGCAGACAGCGGGGTGGCAAGGGGGCTGTATTGAACATGGAGGCTAAATCAAAATGCAGATAGTGAGTACCAGCTATCCTGTGCACGGAATGAAAAAGGAGATTGTGCAAAAATGCAGTAAGATCAAATATTAAGGGCTCTATCCTAATGCTTGCTTATATAAAAAGAAACTGTTTTGGAGGAAGCAAGTGGAGACCAGCTAGGCAGGTGCTCAGGAACACTGTAACAGCCTATGTGAAAAAGGATTAGGGCCCTGTGAAATGGGAGGGCCAGTAAGGTGCTCCTTGCTCGTAAGGCACTTTGAGAACTGGTGAAAGATGCGACAGGACTTAGTGCGTTCTTATTTTCACAGAATCTGCAAGGTCTTATAGAGTGACTCCAGCATAGCTCGCAGGATGGATCCAAA
This sequence comes from Tinamus guttatus, assembly GCF_000705375.1. Next base: position 705,413 of record NW_010586117.1, read on the forward strand.
GACAATTGCAGTAAGTGGAAAGTTAGTTTATTTCAGGGGTTTTGTAGCAAAACCCAGGAGCCATCAAACCAAGTTCATTTTATGAAGCGTTTTGATGTCATGAGCTGTAGACCCTAGAGACAAAACCACGGATTGAGGTTATTAGGGTGACATAAGCCAGGATCTGTGTTTGGTTTATTTTTTAAACAAGTTGTTTCTTGGCAGCAGCCCAGGGAAAAAAAAAAAAAAAAGCAAAAGCAATATATATAAAAACAAGAGGAAGGATAGCATGGTAATAAAACAGTCCCTGAAACCAGATCTGTGCAGACAGTGGAGTCTGTGAAATATAAGATCGGGACAGCACTGAGACACTAATAAGGCTTTGTCCAGCTGAACTAGTAAAAAGCAATAGAAAGAGGTTTAGCTGAGGCTGACAGGGGCACCTCAAGCTCCTTTCCCCACGTGCACTGCAGAGGAACATAGCTGCAATGGTGACTTTTTTTCCCTCTGTCAGTTACAAAGTGGAAAAACAGAGCACCTGCTGAAGGCGCTTGTCAGTGACAGGCAGCAAATGGTAGCACTAAGGGTACAAGCCAATGCAGCAGACGTGACCTGAGAAATACAGGCTGACAGTGAGAAATGCTGCAGATGCGAAGCACACCACAGTGCTCCTAAGCTTGCAAGAGCAGTGCAGCTGGGCAGCTCGCGTGGGAAGCGGTGACAGTCCGAGAGGCTCCTGGGCACAGGCAGAAAGTGCAAGGTCCCGAGTGCAAGGTCTTCAGAAAGAGGCTCTTGACGCTATGCTGAAGTAAAGATAACAAAATTCCCCCTTTTTGACCCCTTGGTGCAAAATTCCTAGACCCTGCACAAGAGCCCCTGGAAGTAAAAGGCCTGCAGGTGTTTGCACGGCTTGTTTATGCTGCTCTGAGGGGCAGGTGAGCAATGCTGGATTCAGTTAATTTGTCTAAATGAATTCTCAAATACCTATGTTCTGCTAATCAACTTCCCAGTACAGTACCTCTCACTACAAAAGAAGAGCTATAAGCTCTTGTGTTTTGTTGTAGACTCTTTGGAAAGGGAATTCTCTTTTTACTAAATAGCATCTAGCATGATGGCATTTTGATCTGATTAGACACCTTATTGCTAATGTTTTACAATTTAAATACAACAATATGTATTTTCTATTTTTTCTTGATTCAGTCTTGAGATGGTCAGAAATGATAGCAGCAGAAATGTTCAACTAAGCATGATCTACAGATTCGTCTTTACGACAAATCTCTTGGGGCTGTACTTCTTGCTCTCATGTTAATAGCTGATTGGTAGTACGTGAAATTTTTAAGTGGGAAGGGCTTTGTCTTAACATTATCTATTTAGAATAGGAATTTAGGTCAAAGGCCTTTTATTGGCATATAGATATAATTTCTTCATAAGGAACATGGTTATATTCAGATTACATAAATCAAAACACTCAGCCATCATCAACCGCAAAAAGGACAAGGGACTGATAAAAAGGAAAACTATGACTCTCAAATCTGCTGGAATTACAAAAGCAAAACTTGAATCAAAATCTGTTGTTATATGCTATTTTAACACTTAAATACTATAATACATCTTCAAGTGCAAGGAAGATTACATAATGAGACAGCAATATATATTAATTTTCTGTAATGTCAGCTTATGTTTCTGTGTCAAAGCATGTTGTATGGAAAAAGCACAGCTGACTTGCAATATGGTTTAGCCTTTGTATTTATACATTAGCATTTCTATATTGTAATAAAACAAATTGTGTTTAAATTGTGATTTAAATTCTATCTTTTGCAAAACTGTTTATTATTTTTCTCTTATTGTTGTAACTACCTATGAATTTCTAGACAATACTACGAGGCCTATTTGCTTTATAATGGCGTTCTGACAGATGGATTTGTTAACTTAAGAGTCAGATTTCTTTACTTACATTACTAATAACATAATGTGTTCAAACTGAGATGATTTTAAAACCCATTTGATCTTTCACTGTTGACTGGAGTTGCTGAGTTCTTGTGCTTCCCCCAGAGTGCGTAAAGAAACTGCTCCCTTTCTTTGGAGTCATTTTGTGTTTTGTGTGCTAAGCAATGCAGAGGAAATACATGTTCTTTGTTTACAAACAAGGGTGGTCCATTTGAGTGCTAAACAACTGTTATTATTAATTATTTACATTGTGATAGCTCCGCAAAGAGACCATCGGGGAGAATGTCTCCGATATGTTAGCTGCTCTACAAACATAGATGGAAAAGAGGATGGTTGCTATTCCTGATGGCCTATATGCTAAGCTGCCCAAGGTAATAATTTGTTTATAAAAAGCAGCAAAAGAGCCTAGATTAATCCAAACAAAAAAGTCTACTTGATCAACTAAAATCACATGTTCAACAAATTCACAATCAACTAAGAAAGGAAACAAAACTAGAAAAGAATGTGCTACAGTAACCTCACATCTGTTTGCTGTTAAAATAATATCAGCAATTTCACCATTTAGAAGGAGCACTAAAAGTATATTAAAAAAATACTGAAGAGGAATCAAAGTGGTCGTGAATGTGACCATGAAAGGAGTGAACCATCCTCCTATCTTTAGGCATGGAGAGACAGACCTAGATAACCAGATCCTAGATTACTTTTGCCAGCTTTGACTAAAACCTGACCAACCACTAAGTTCCTGTCATCACTCTTTTCCTTCTGGATCTTCTTTCTTTCCTGACAGTTTCTTTCCTACCTTTCTCTTTTTAGCTTTTCTTCAGTAAGAGTTTTATTTAGTTGGTCAAGATCTCACACCATATTGCTGTGGCATTAAATAGGTGGAAATTCCTGCATTTAAAATCGTGAACCCCATTTAACTTCTTAGCACTGATCATCACCACACTTTTGACTTTCCAGGCCCACTTATCCCATCAAATTTAAAACTGATGCAAGGAGCTCGCAATCTAGAAATATCATATTAATCTAAAATTATAAAAAAGATTATTACATGTTCAAATTTGGAACCCAGTGCTATTTGAAAGTATTTCTTTTCTGTTAGTATAGCACTTGAAAAATGGACATTACTTAAAAAAAAAAAAAGTGAATCTTTTATTTATAGTAAATAGTAAGATTTTGTATTTGTGCTAAAATAATGAAACACCGGTAAATGCTATATTTAATATCTGACCTCTTGACCTGATATATTTGTTGTTGATTTGGGTACTTAAAAATTATATATTAATTTTATCAGATCAGTTTTTGGACTCAGACTCCTTCAAATAGAATCAGCATTAGTTTGTGATCCGCTCGATATCAAAGGGCTACTCCCTTGCTTTGAGCAATCTATTTTATCATATTTTCTAATTGAAATGATTGGAGCCTCTCAGAATCCAGCACACAAGTTTTTATGGTGTTTTTTTTTTCAAAATGGGACTGAGGTGCTGAGTCAAAGGTCCAAATTTTGATAGTGCTGCCTAACTTTGAACAAAATCAGCATCAGTAGGTATTAGATTCCTTTGAGGATCCAGGTTTATGAGACTTACACAGGAAGTTTGTGGCGTATCAAGATGCTGAACCTTGTAAAGCTACAGGCGAGCATTCCAATTTCTGTATTATTCTTCTCCCAGCATTTCCAGAATGTCTGATTCATTTTCTTTGCTTTATTGTCAGCATTATGCCAGTTTCCTGTGCAGCCAACACAATACACTGGTTCCTCTGCATTCTTCAGAAGCAGTAGTCTCCTCACAAACTCCAATTCCTTCAGAGTCCATTTGAGCATGGATTTGTAAGTTGAGAAAGCGGTCGGGCGTGTCTTTCTGTACGCAGGCTAAATGATACTTAACCTGGCGTGTCAAAATCTAGAGCAGATTGTTTATCTTCTACACTTTTCTAAGAAGAAAAGATGTTTCTCTCCTCTCTAGGAGAGTTTTTTTCCAGCAAACTTTTGGGAAAGCCCTCTCTGCTATAATGCATCATTTCGTGATCATAACTGCATCTCAGCATTGCAATTTATGTATGAGAAAGAGAGGGAGCAACCCCTTCCATTTAATCTAATCCACAGGGGGCTGGGAAAGAGCAGGCAGAAGCAGTGCCTGCTCCATTTATCAGCAGTAAATCTGTTAGAAAATGTACAATTCTAGTCTGTTTTTTTGGCGAAGAACAGAATTTTTGACAAAACTACTCTAATTAAAAGTATTTCTGGTTGGTAGTACTTGCTTTCTGTAGAAAAAAAAAGAAATATAGTGATCATAACCCTATTACAATTTTTCAATATTTACTGCAGTCTTTCATACACATTCTTTCATTATCTTATGTTGCTCTTTTTAGTCTGTATTTCCAAGAATGATGTTATCTCCCAAGGCATATGGTGGCTGTGGGACTGCCACGATGCACTGCTTCCCTGTACGAACGGGGGAAGGAGGAGGGCACGCTGACATACTTATTTTTAATAGAGAAACCAAACTACAGTGAAGAATACTGGTTTGCAACACCTGCATTACAGTGCCCAGGTGGTGGTGCAGCTACACTCAGGAACCAAAATATTTTTCTTTTTCACTGCCCTTTCACACTATTCTATGCAAAACGTCTTCCTAACTGCCCATTTTCCAAGCAGCTGTAATCAAGAATCCTCAATAAGATAATATGGGAAATAATAGAAGAGGGACTTATTTAAGGAAAAAAGAAATGTAGACTCCCATTTTCAGAGGTCATCATCTTCTTATTAGCTTATTTTCTATCATGTGAGGTATTTAACTGATTCTTCAATACAATTGGATGCTAATCATGATCATCCTTCATTTACTCCACGTAACCACAGAGGTTACGAAGCACAGCGTAACTGTAATGCATTGAATATTTCTCTTTTATGACTGGCTGCAAAGCCTACAATAGCCTGCTACCCATTTCTAGATAAAAGCATTCCTCCTTCAGCTTAGGTGGCAGGAGCTTGTGCTTCTGCTGATGACATTTTTGATCTTGATTGAGACTGGCAACAGTAGGCGACCACATTTCATTATCATAAAATCAAATTTGTTATGTTATTCTCCTTTCAAAATGACCTGAAGGTACTTGACAACAGTACCATATCTACCAATACAAACCAAATCAAAGTTTACCTCTTGGAAAGGAAGGAGGTAGCCTTAATGTTCTTCATTCCCAGGAAGAATTTATTACATGTTTTTCATGGTTTTATTTCTTTGTTTCAAAAACTAAAACACTGTAAAGAAGTAGAGAAGGCCAGGGTTAGATGTGGCATCATTCCAGTCCATCTCTTACTGAACGATTAATTATTCATCTAGTTTCCTGAGAAAGAAAATCAACACACAGACAAAGCCAGGATATGTTATGTGTATTTATTTATAAGCAACTGCAACACTATAAAAATAAACAGAAATTGTAAATTTTAAAAAGTGTTGAAGATAAGACACCAAAGATAATGCTGAATTGAATTAATGTATCTGAGCACGTTGGTCCAAATCTGTGTCTGGTGTAAATCCACAGCTCACAGATGATTTTTTGTCACTTCTATATAAAAACAGAACAAAACCTGATTTCAAAAGCAGATACAATAGGCTGGCAGCATCCACCTACAGCACGCCATGCCAGGTTAGACCTGAGGAAACACATTTAGTTGGATAGCTGCCACCAAAGAGAGGGGACGAGCCTAGTGCAGGGCTGAGGAGAGCCCCATTTGCGTCTTGTGAAAATCATTTAATCCCTGAGTCTCTGTTCCTTGAGGAAGATAAATCTTTATTTTATATCCATCTGTGTATATATCTACCTATCCATCTATCTATTTATCTATGTATCTAAAATAATTTATTTATATAAATATTTATATTTACTTATATGCTTTTATTTATATATATATATTTACCTTTTTGCACCATAAAAACCTGTGGGGAAGAGATGTATTGTGCCTTCATGTGAGACCTCTGACAGGAAAAAGCATGTCCCTTTCTGCTTGAATTAAAATATCTTTGGAGTCCAGCCCCATTCACGTTTACTCGAGTGACAGCTAAATTGTGAAGGGGGGAAAATCCAGCCCAATTTTTAGCTGTGCTGACAAAACAGGCGACCAAACTTGGCACGAGATGCCCAGAGGAGAGTTTACCTGGTCTCCTGGAGGCCCTGGCCGCAGAGGCAGCACACAGGGCAGCTTGCTGGGCTCTGGCTCCCCATCAGGTCTCCCCTTGGGGCTAAGTGAGCTGTTTTTGGCTGAAAATGTCCGCCAAAGTCAGGCAGGCCACGAGGTGAGGCCTGCCGCCATGTTGGAGCTGCCCACTGCTGGCCAAGGGGAGGCCGGGCCAGAGCCTCCGGGCAGCCTGTGTTCAACGTGGGGCTACGGCAGGGCAGCCACAGAGCTCGGTGCTCAGCGGCTTAGATCCAGCAAGGGATTCGGAGCGAGTGATTCTAGAAGGGTCTCCTGGATTTGGGGCATAAAACCTCAGACATTTCCCTGATGGGAACTTCCCCCTCCTCCCTCCAGGCAGGAAATCGAGGTCTTGTTGCCAATAGTGAGGGATGAAAAATGGTGCCAGATGCTGCTGGAGGGAGCAAAGGTGGCAGTGCTGGATACGCTTTGGGGTCTGACATGGGCCGACACTCCAGTCTTCTCCGGACACACAGCTGTCAAGGAAGAGTGAGATCATGGCGGAGGGTGAGTGCGTCCAAGCTGGCTCCTGCTGGTGGGGGTGAGGGGGATCAGTTTTTATATGAGTTTTCTGTGTGAATTTCAGAAAGAAGACTTTGAAATGGAATGGGGAAGGCCAGTTGCACGTTCCCAGTTGATGTGTGAGGAGTCTGTCTGCTCCCGAGGGGATAGGGAGCCCCGGGGGATGTTGGGGCCTGACTCACCGCCCCGTGAGGGAGCAGGGAGCCGGTGGCAGCCCCAGCCATTGGGCATCTCCATGGGGATGGGATGGGGATGGGAGTGGGAATGGGAATGGGATGGGTGGCTGGGATCCAAACCAGGCCTGGCGAGAGTGACCAGGCTCAGACACAGCCAGGCAGTGTCACGGAGATGAGGACAGGGCCAGTCAGTGCCCTCAGGGTCCCCATCGTAGGTCATATCGTACTGAGGTAACTGGACAGGAACTCAAATAATGTACCATGGCCATTGATAAAAACAGGCATCAGATAAAAATATGCATTTTAAAAACCATATACATTAAGCTGTGGGACATATTGTCGCAGGAAGAAGGCTGAGAGCAAGGACCTGGGAATATGCAAAAGGATTCGGTCAGCCAGGCTATAGGAAGACCATTTAGATTTAGTATAATTGACGACAAATTTCAGAGATATTTTAAATCTTGAGCTCCGGGAAGAAGCGAGTCTCTTAGGAGATCACTTTGAGATTTAAAGCAGAGAAAAAGATTACATACCAGATTATCACGCTGCACTCTTAAACTGCTGTTAAAGACAGAATACTGATCTGAATGGATTGACAGATTGCTAATTGATGACAATTCCTATATTCTAGGCTGAGAATGGCCACAAAAAGCAAAAGTGTCTGTGAAGGACATGTGATTTTAGATTTTACAAGGGCTACAGCAATTTCACTGCTGACTAATGAAAGCATATGTGACCTTAGCATCTTTCAATCAGTGAGGCTCCGTCCTTCAGGAAATCAGAATAGCTGACAAAAATGTTATTACTTCCACAAATTAATTCAGGTTTCCTGCTCTTTTGTCTGGTACATAGCCTTTTGTTTGCTCTCCCCTCTGTCCTCCTTTTTTTCTTCTTCCTGCATGCTTAAGAGACAGGAATCCTCCATCGCTTAGGTAGTCTCATGTACTTGTGAACCCTGTCCAGCATTACAACATTTCTGACGACACGTGAAAAATCGCCTCTGGATGTGCCAGTGTTTCAGCACAGAAAACATTACACAGGGAATGCAATCTCATGACAACTGACATATTAATTCAGACAAAATGCATACAGGAACTGCAGAACGTGAATATGGAAAGAAAGCTGCCGTTCGTACCGGCTAGCCTTATGCCATTCACAGTCAGAGTGGCAAAATGTGGTTCCTCAAAGTACATAGACTATTGTTTGTGATCTCAAGGGATTTGGGATGAGCCTTAAAGAGAAGGCTGCATTAGTTGCATCGTGCCTTTCCTGCAAAGCAGACATCTGCGTAAAAGGTAATAAAACAGAAACATATTTCCTAGTATATGTTTAACTTATTTTTGTGCAGCAAAATGCCTATGCACTTCAGGAACTATCCATTCTGTGGGATCCATTTGCCTACACTGAAATGCAGACATTTCTAGGCTGCAAAGCAGCAGGTGCTGTGCAACCCACTATTGAGCAGTTTAAACACTGTATGTGAAGAATACTACCCCCTGCTGAAACCACACAGCAGCTATAAGCAGTAATGGGTGGACTTAGTGGTTCTTAAATGCTGTCCGTCTGCAAGCTGTGCCTCAGTCCTTTCAAGGCTTCTGCTTTTCTTTCCAATGTCCCAATCCATCTCTCACTATTTTTCCAAAGTGCACTGCAGCTACCGAAAAAAAAAAAAA
>NW_010586117.1:722299-750665 GCF_000705375.1 Tinamus guttatus
CCCCCCAGCCTCGCCGGGGAGCGCGAAGGGGGCCCGCCCGGGCGGCTATCGGTGATGTTCGTTCTCGGATGGTAATTTGTCTTTGGGGCAGGGGTGGCCCATTGCGTTTCAGCTCACGTCCCGATGAAGATCAAAAACGAAGGGGAGAGGGAGAGGGAAGCAGAGAGCCCTGCGCGGCTCCCTAGCGCCGGGTGTGCTCGGAAACTTATGGGGGGGATTCCCGGAGTCAGCCGGGGCCGAGCCAGCTCCGCCACCCGCCCCAAAACTTGGAGATCCGTCCTCCCCGACGCCGCTCCGGCCGCTGCGCGGGAGCCCGCGTTGGCCGCAGACAAAAGGTGCGTTTGCGCGGCTGGTGCTGGAGCTGGGGGCATCGCGGAGCATCTGCGTCCCCAAGGCTCCCCGCCGGTCCCTTTAGACCTGTAGGCTAATTCCCGTCTTTAGAAAAGGTCTCCTAACATGGGAGATGCCAGGGGTTTGGCTGTTTCTTTCTTTCCTTTTGATCTGTTTGTGGATATGTTGGTCTGAGCTCAGGGTGAAGTTTCATCTCTTGCTGTGCCAGGGTTCCCCCCTCATTACAGAAAATACTTATTTTCCAAAATTACGGAGTCGGAGTGGCAAGAGGTTAGATCTCCCGGTGCCGGGTGGCCTCAGTGGCGGGCTGAGACCCCAGGCCGGCTGCGCGGCGAGCAGAATAAGCCCCAGCTGGGCTAAAAGTTGCAATGGGCTGCGATGCCCACCGCGGCGTGGGGCGGGAGGCAGGGCGAGGAGCCGGAACGAGCTGCTGCGGGAGGAGCGTGGCTGCGACCGAGAGCACCGAAGGGAGCAAGCTCTGCTCCTGCTTGCAGGGAAGCAAGGACAATCCACCTCATAGTTAACCACATTCGGGCTTTAATAGAGTTTTTAACAGTGACTTCACTGCTGTTGCTTGACTGAGTAAAAGATGCAGGATCAAACAATGACTTTTTTTCCCCATTTTTTTTCTCCCCTTTGGACTAAAACTTTCCCCGCCGCCCGGCCTGCGCTGCGCGCCGCAGGGCAGCGGCAGCAGCATCGTTGCCGCTCGCGTTGCGCCGTCCGCGGGCTGCGGCGCCGCGGGGCAGTTTCGCCCTTTTTTCCCCCCCTTCCCTTTCTTTCTTTCCCCAGAGAGATTAAGTTTTCGTCCTCCCCTGCCAGGGCCATGTTAATCCTGCACCCAGGCGGGGGGCCCGTTCAGCCGTGGGTGTTTGTTGGTGCCCGGGCTCTGCATGGGGAGTTAGGGAGCCCGCAACCTGCCCCGCGGCCGCGGGCAGAGCCCCGCGTGGGCTGGGCCGGAGCTGCTCGGGGCTCCTTCTCCAGGAGCAGTCACGCCGCGCTCGTAAACACGGCTCGAGCTGCAGATTTCTCCTCTCTGGTCAGGGTTCATAACCATGCGAGCAGTCGTGCGAGGGTTAAAGTAGACCGTCTGCGTTCGGGGTTTCGCTGCAAACAAATACACGCCATGCAAAGTTTCTGTGTAAAACCGAGGCTGCCGACTTGCTGCTTGGCAAAAGGGGGCAGTAGCAAACAGCGCCTCAAAGAAATCCACCGCGCATCTGCTCTCCTGCGCGGAGCAGCCTGTGTCCCATTGCTGCCAGGGTCTGGGAATGCGGGACACTATCCGGGAGCCCAGACTCGGGTGACCCTTCCTAAAGACTTCGCTGCCGTTGCTTGACTGAACAAAAGATGCAGGATTGAAGCTCACATTAGTTTTCCTTCATGGCTGCATCACTTCCATATGTTCGTCGAGCAGTGAGATCTAGCAAATGAAGGACGATGCTGTATGATTGCAGAGCTACTTTTGCTCACAGTAAGTAGTCTGGCAGCACTAGCCTTAACCTGCTCTTATGAAATACCCAGCAAAACTCCACTGATTTCGCGGCAAGCACAACGGAGCCCTAGGTTTGGGTTGCAGCTCATACAAACGCGCCCCAAGGAATTGTCATGAGTGTTTTCTAGAGTAAGAAAAATAGGCGTTTTCTTTGCTAAATTTAACTTAGTTTGAGAACTCATTTGTTTGCTGCCTAGGGAAATATATTGATCAGGCTTATGAAATACTGCTTTTAGACTGCATTTAAAGGCCTTTTTGCTTTTTCTTTACCTATATGCTTGGAATGACTAGAATAGGACTTCCCAGTTAATTTTTTCCTGAGAGCCCGGGTGATTTTATGGAGCTCTCTCCTTAGGCAGCCACACACTGACTCGGTCTTGGCCAGCTCCCTAGGTGCTGTGTGCTGCCTTCATGGCAAGGGCTGCAGTGGCAGCAAGTACAGACTGGCGCCGGGAGAGCGGGGAAGCGGTGCGGACTGTGGGGTTGTGCACAGCGCCCGGGGCCAGGCTGCCAACGGGAGATTTAATCAAATGCAGCTAACGGTGGAGGCAGTTGAGAATGGGCTGAGGACGGGCACCGCTGCTGCTCGTTGTGCAGCAGCTCAGGGTATCGGGTCACACTGAGGTCGGACGCGGAGGTCTGAGTGGACCTCTTGAAGGGTTCTTTCATGGTGTGAGCCCCAGGAAGGCGGGCGGCTGCTCTTCTAGGTTGCATCCTTCTGCTGTAGTCCAGGAGACGAGGAGAGAACTATCCCGCCTGGAGAGGACTGTGATTGTTTGTTATCAACTTTGGGAAGCAAATAACATTGTTTGGCTGCTGCGCTGTTGCCTGTTTTATTTTTAAGGATGAAAAAACTACCGAGTGAGGAGGGTGTCAGCTAGTCTTACTGTAGCTCGCTGTTTCTTTCCCTTTTATAATGTGCCTTGCTGGCTCCTCAGGCATGCCCAGCACTAGAGCACAGCCCATCTCAGTCCACGATGGCAACTTTCAGCAGCTTTGGCTGGAGCTGTCGGAACAGGAGATACATCCTGGATAGGAGACTCCCACGGGTATGTGGGCGTGCAGCTTGCGTGAGTAGTCTCCAGACTGTTCTCCAGCACAGTTAGTCTCAGTATCTGTTTCCCCTCTGTTCTCAAAGCTGTGTGAAAAGCCCTGCGTGGCGGCAGCTATTCCCTTCCCCAGGCTCAAACTGTGTGAGCCACGTGCAGCAAAGCTGTGACTTCCAGCCCGACAGGTCTCCCTGAATCCAGCACTGCAGCTCCCAGTTACCCCTCTGCTTCCGCGCTCATATGAAGCTCTCATTTCTGAGGTCCATGTAAAACCTTCTGAAGTTCAAAGCGATTTTCTGGGATTGTGCAAGTAATGAGACTTTAGAAATATCTCTGTTAGCAAGTGTGCAAGCTAAATGGTTTGGTTTCATTTCAGAACACAATGAATCCCTCAGGGTATTTGTATATGAAGGATGCTGTCAAGCTGCAGAGGGTGATGATGAGTTGGTGACAGGGCTACTCATATGCTTAAAATCAAGCAAATGCCAAAGAGTCAGGTCATTTAATGACTGCTGTGTCTTTATTTACTTTTTAGTGAGCTTTAAATGAGATCACAAGCAAACCGGCTGATTGCTAGACTTAATCCCCAAATCAATTGCGAGCACGTTGGGAGTTTTAGCGAGACTGGGTAATTTCATTGCTTTCCAGCAAGAGGTCATTTGCGGAGTGAGCGCAGGGCGTTTTCTTCCCATGAGCTGTTCTAAGGAGTTTGGTCTCGCAAGATGCTGCGGGTTGGTGGCCGTGGCTACGTGTCCCTGAGCGCGCTGCCTGCTCAGACCCTGATAGGCACAAGCGTTAGCCGTGCTGGGCTTTGCTGAGCAGCCTTGAGCTCGGCTAGTCTCAGCATATCCCCTGCTCTGTACTAGGTGATTGCCGGGAGCTGCGTGAACCGCAGAGCCTGGCTCAAAGGTTCGACTTGACCCTCTGTGCAGCAACGTGCGAGCGGCAGAGCAGAACCACAGGAGTCTGTTTTATCTCTGCCCAGTGTCGGGGTGCACTCTTCAGGCCTTAATCACAACTTAAGTCTGCGCAGCAGCCTCCGAAGCTGGGGATAGCATGTGGGGATCTGATCCTGCCGAAGGGGTTCTCCGGCGGCCCTGAAGCCTGGGTGCTATGGAGGAAATAACCCGTGCTGGGCAGGCCAGACGTCAAGCAGAGACGCGGTGCCCAGGCCCGCCGAGCAGCCGGGCTGCGTCCCGCCTGGATGAGCTGTGAGGCATTTGCTGTTTAAGGGCTTGTGGCTTTTGAAGTTTGTGTATTTTTCAGATTGCTTGTGCCATAGTCTTCAAAAACGCTCAGCTTTTAAGACGAGCAGATGGCTTAGCAAAATATATTTGCTGGCACCTGCAACAGGTGGGTCTGGAATCAATTTATGCAGTGTAATTTTTTTTCCCACACCCCTTTTGGAATAATTTTATGTGCTGGAGCCACCTAAGATGCTTATTATGTAGCCAGTAGGGAACTGCTTCTGTCTGACTACATAAGATTTTACACGTCTTTTATAGCTAATGCCTAGATTGAAATGCAAAATTTAGTGCTGGGAGCGCATGTGAATTTGTGAAGCTCCCTGGAGAAAATGTGGGTGCATCAGTGAATGAATTATGCTTCTCCGTAGACAGAGAGGGTTTTTTTGGTGGTAACAAATGTTCTGCGTTCAGTGTTTGTCATTTTAAAAGTGGTATTTTTCACTGCAAGTGCAAACTGCATGCAGGTTACTGATGTAGAGTAAAGATGAAAAAAATAGGTCTAACTTTATTTGAAAGTGCGACAGAATGAAATTTTCTTACATGGTACAGAAGTGTTCTGGCTTACAGCTCCAGTTTGCCCTTCCAACATTCCAGTTAGGAGTAGCAGGTGAGAAAGGGGAACATGCTGCATGTTGGATCAAAATTCGGGAACAGAACTCGGTCGAGACCTCGGCTTTCCGCAGAATCCAGCCCGGAGAGCTTCCGTGATCGGGTCGATGTGGGGTAACTTTACGGAGGTTTTGCTGGGCGCTGGAAGCATTTGCAGAGGGCAGAGGTAGGATTAGGAGCTAAATCTGGGAGTGCTTTGGGGCCAGGCTCCTAGGGCAGGAGGATGCTGCCTGCACACGGCCTGGGGTGCAGGTTTGGTTCCTTTGCTCTGTTTCCTGGCCACGGGTAAGTTGTTTAGTCTGCAGGTTCAGCTGTGGGTTGCTTATTTATCTCTTACAAAGGCTGCTTTGCCATAGAGCAAGAGATTAGGGGAAGGGAAAAAAAAAAGGAAGGCAAAAAGAAGGGTAGGAACTTTGTGCAATAATTCAGTTTGACAGGATACTATAATAAATTCGGGAAAGTAGAGAGAGGTGCATTTTGGAGCCTGTGCCTATATTGGAGGGCAGGAAGAACTGGCCAGGTCTCAGAATTCAGTGGGGTGATTACAGACCCCCCTCCCCTGCATCCCCGTCCTGCTCTGCTCTCTCCTCCTGATTGGGAATGACTCTGCCAGGAAGAGCTTTTCAAACATGTGGGTTGGACACAGCAATCAGTCTATAGTTATAAATTACAGAATATTCCACTCTCTGACCTTTTGGGGGTCCACTGTACATCTGAAGGGCATTTTCATTAAAACCACCAAGCTGAAACTCATTTAGTGCCTACAGCCAAATATTCCTGCAGTCTAAGGCAGCCTGACTCCAGCTGCACTTGCGGCTAGTAGCCACCTATTTAAAATAAAGGCAACAGGGAGAATAACATTAGTGGCTGGGATAGGATGAAGCAGTCGATGAATAGACACTTTATTTGACATATAATACAATTAAATATAATACAATTAAATGTTTCAGTTCATTGTTTTTCTGGATGAGAGCCCACGTCTTTGCCCCATTTATCCCTTTGCTAAGCATTGCTCCTAGATGACCTGATGTCGCAAATCTTTTGCTCACCTGAGCAATCCTGGCTAGTGTGACAAAAAATACTCTGATAGCACATGTGCAACGTGTCCCAGTATTTTAAATGTAGACCAGGATCATTCCCAAATTTTGTATATTTATAAACATGTGCACACATGCGTCCATATAGATTGAATTAAAACAAAAGCAAATGATTGGCTCCCTTTACATTTAACATTTCCCCCCCTTACCCAACAGAAATTGTTCCCAGGAGAGTAATTTACTAGGTATCTTCTGTATTTGCCTAGGACTGTGCGTCTGGAATACAAAACATGCCATTGCTCATGCTATGGGTACCCTCTAATGTGTCTTTGAAATATTAAAACAACTTATATTTGGAATGAGCTTTGCACACCCCCTTGTCTGCAGCTGCTTTGCAAATCCAGGCTTCGCCGCTTTGCCTTGGAGAATCACGAGCTGGTTGTACTCCTGGAATGCTAATAGCGCTTTGTTTTTTTTTCCCTAAATTTCTTCTTCATATGTGTTTATTGATTCTTCATTGGAGCACAGTTTCGCCGATAACGATGGCACTGCTGGGAGTAGCTGGTGTGCGTTGGTTTTGCAAAGGCTGCAGCTTCGTGGTCGCCCTGGCTCGCTGAGGCCCTGCGCGAGGCTCGCGAAGCTGCATCCCATCCCCTGCTCCGCACAGAGAAAATGTATTGGGTTGACAAATCTTAAATTGCTCGTTGAAAAGCCGCCGGCAGGTCTGCGAATGCCACGATGGGCTTTGGGGAAGCAGCAGCTTTCCTGTGCTCAGCCAGCGTGTGCTCGGCTGAGCAACGTAGGGACCTGCGCGAGGCCCCCGGGAACCAGAGCTCCCTGCATTTCACCCTTTGGGTTACATTTTATTTTTGATTCCTGGAATTCTTCCACATCGCAGTCCCTTTTCACACAGTCATGGATGGTAACTTATCCCAACAACTGCTTTAGTCATTTAGCTTCCTCCCTGAAGCCACAGGCCTTCCCCGAGCTGGTCCCTGTGCGAGCTGGTCAGCTCTCCCAAACAAGCATCCAGTTGGAGTCAAACATTTCCCAAGTGAGGTGTTTAAGGTGCAGCCGCCCTCATGGTCACGTTGCCTCTTGGCTTCCACAGTCACTAGCCCTGGGTCTTGTTACGCTCTCACCTGGAGGCCGGGCATCGTGTTGCAGTAGGAGTGCTTGTGAGCAGCAGGCAAGCTCCTTCTGAACTTCCCCACGCTATTGCATCGTTATTCTGCTGAGGTTCTGCAGTCTCCCCAGCCTCATGGCACTCCTCTGAGCGCTTCCTCAGGACGTCACCGGCCAGAGAGGATGTCATGGGGCTGCCTGAGGCGCGGGGCCTGGCAGGGCGAAGCGGCAGCGGCGGCAGAGCAGGAGCGCGCGGGTGGCAGGAGCATGAGGGCCAAGGGCGAGGGAGTGGATAGAGCTGGAAGGCAGAGGAGAGGCTCAGGGTCCTGGGGCTCCTGGGAGGAGCCGGGTGCGAGGGGAAGCGGCGCTGGGCTGGGGAAGGGCGGCAGCAGCCGCGGTGCCAAGAGGCAAGAGCAGGTTTTGCTGGCAAGGGAGGCCGGCCGGGGGTGAGCGAGCGCCACAGCAGTGTGTGGGAATCAGAGCCGCGCTGGAGCCGGGAAGCTCTGTGGGGCGATTCCAGAACATCTGTCTGCGCTTTGCTCAGGCACGAGCAGCCTCTCACTCAGGAGCCTGGTGAGGAGCCTGGTGAGGAGGCTAAGGGAAAGGAGACGTGCTAACCCAAACCGAGCGCGTTAACTTTCTGGTGAGGCAGCCATCCCACCCCTGCAAGTACCAGATCTGCTCCTGCAGGATGAAACTCCCTCTTGCAGTGCATGTAAGTGCACAAGTGTCTTACCCCTTGTGGTGAAGTGACCTGTGAAGGAGAATTTACTGGCCTGAACTCCTGGTTGCTGACCCAGGCAAACCTTCCCGGGCTGTTTCCAAAAGTTATTCTTGTGTAGGGCTGGGCTCTACTAACCTTAACTGTGATCCTTGCGATCTGAGAGGACTAGAACCTTCCCGTAAGTAACACAGTGTCTGTTTTTAGTTTGGAAAGATGTTATCATTTAATGGAAACTTTTGGTTTTCTGGCAGCCTAGCCCGCTATCCATCTACAAAGCTCTCGGAGGACTTGGGCTGCCATGAGGAGTGCGAGAGCCCAATCCTGCTCTCCTTACACGAGTGCAGCCTCACTGAAGAGCTGCTGTCGGGCTCAGCCAACTGAGGGTCTGCAGACTGAGCCCAGAGGCTCAGAGACGAATTTCTTCCTAAGGGAAGGAATTGTGGAGGGATGGGGTTGAGCCTGAGGCACCCTCTAAAATTACGTGTGCAAGGTTATGCTGTTGTAAAACCTAACCATAAGAAAAACCTAACCATAAGAAAAGCGTTTTCAGTTCTAATTGAACCAAAATCCAAAACAACAACAAATCTCCATTTACGCTGAATTTTAAGCTTCCCAAATGCTTTAGCATGAGATGCAAAAGTTATCGATTAGAAACAGGAGTAAAACAGTGAGACTATTTTTTTTTTAACTTTTCCCGAATGGATTCAACTGAGGAAGGAACTTTTACTTGAGCTGAGTAAAACTTCTTACTACAAAGAGAACAAATGAAGTTATAACAAGGATCTGAGCCAGCAGGATTAATTATGTGTTAGACTTCTACCTAGAAAAATCAGGGCCTTATTGTATTATATAAAGATTCAGAAGCAGTTTGTGGTCTGCAGTTCTAATGGTCTAAAGTAACTTCATCTGTGCAAGTTAAAAATCTGATTTTCCTGAAATTAAGAAGTATACACGTCTTGCAGTTCTTGTCCAAAGATGACTTCCTCTGGAATTTGCCATACCACCTGAGTAGGACTGCATGAGTTTTCACTCCGACAGTGCCTCTTTACAATGCAGCAGTGTAATTTAGGCATCCATTTGCGTTGAATGGCAGAGTGCACGTCTTGGTTATGGTGACTTGATAGATGTGATTAAAAGGCAGGAGATCGGGAAAAAGGCACCTCATCACAGCCAACTTCCTCTGGAGAAAGAGTAAGTGGCTCAGTGGCATGCTTGCAATAGAGGTGTAGCTGAAAGCATTTTTGGAAGTGTACTTTGTAGGCTGCTTTGAAATGGTGTTTTCTATTATGGCCAGTTTCTGGAACAGATTATCATGATTGTAGGAAGCACTTCAAAGCAGATTGATGCAGGAAGATTTTTCCCTGAAAACTTTGGCTTCTTCTATAAGAGAGAAAGCTACAAATGTGTCTGCAATCTGTGTTGTTTCAGCTACAACAGCATTTATTTGATAAAAATGGGCTGCTATTAATTTCCAAAAAGCTACAAAGCCCCTTATGTTTCACTGGTCTCTCTGTTTCACAGAGCGTTTCAGGAGGCTGTTTCCTTCCTCCCATATCCCTCTAAATCTCTGTTTTGCACCTTTTTAAAGGCTGAGATTTAAACATTGCAGTGGAATATTGGGCTGCCTCTGATAAACAGGCAGTAATTTCAAATCTTGATGGCAGATTTCCATAGAGAAGACCATGAAGCATCATCTGGTCTGTCCCCCATCCCGTTCAACTGGATGCAGGTTCAGCTGAACTCAGCTGTAGCTGCACCTTGGTAGGAGCTGGAGAATGCCCTTGGATGCCCCTAGAATATGTTTGTCTCTGAATTTTGAGCTAGCAGCCAAGCTGTATGTCCTCTCAGCAAGCCTGCTAAATATCTGTGTTTGCAGGCTAATGCCTGCCTCTCAGAGCATTGAAGCCTTCTACAAACTCGCAAGCGCTGGAGCACACGGGAGAAGTCGCCTTTCTGGCGGGTATGAAGCCAGGTGGCAAGAGAAAATTGAAGTGTGGTGGCCTGCCAGTAAATTCTTCTTGTTTTGCAAGGATATTGGAAAGGGAGGAAGCTTATGCAGGAAAATGAAAGCAAGAATTAAGAAAGATAAGAATCAACTAGAATCGTCTTGCTCTGCTATATTTGGTAGCACATGGGAATGACAGGAAGAAGACATTAACAAAAAAAAGTCACTCTGTTATTTTATTGCTGCGCCTCATCCAGCTGCAATATATCAAACCCGTTGTATTGTCCTTTATAATCCCTAAGCAAATAAATTTCCTTTTTACCAGGGAAGAAGCTGAGGCAAAGAGGTTATGTCACGTGGCTGAGCTCACAGAGGGAGGCTCTGTATGAGAGTCCTGCACTCACAGTGTCTTTTTCTTATTTGACAGAAGAAATGTGATTAATTCTTTATGCTGAGGCAGAAGGGCCTTGAAATATTCCCTCTTCTTTCTGGGAAATTATTTTTTTCCTACAAAGCAAGACCAAACGTTGTATTGATGGATACCTTATGGTAACTGTTAATAAAATATATTTTTTTTCTTTATCTACACCCTCATCAAATGAACAATTTTGAAAAATTAGGTTTAGATATCAAAATATTGCATTGCTTTTCTTATCATCTTTTTCAATAACAAAAACAATATGCTCTGTACGCTATAATCCGTGGATTCGGTTCAAAGCTGCTGTTGTTTTCTGTTGTCTTCTCCTCCTCTGCTGCCTCTCCTCTTCCGTAGCCTTGAAGTCTGTCTCGTCTAGGAAAGCAAATAGCTGTTGCTGAAGCGAAGTTTCCACAAGGCTCGTGCTGTAGGTTGTCTCCATGCATTTCCCTAGCCTTCCTGTGTCTGGTAGTCATTACAGGAGAGGAACAGAGGGCGGAAAATGCCACAAGTTCATGTCCCATCTCAGCCCTCTTCCATCCCTCAGCCTCGGCCTCTGAGGACTCCTTGCAGCTTTGTATCGTGGCACCTTCTCTACCTGCTCAATCACACATGGCAGCAGTGTTGAAAACCCACCTTATTTCTTGCTCAAGATGCTTCATTTCTTTCTTGCTCTATTGTTTAATGTCATAAGGTTTGTTCTTTCAACCTGGAGTACAATTTATATACAAGATGCAGTGAAGAAATGAAATTACCTTATGCAGAAGACTTCTTTTTTTTCCTAACAAATGCGCATCACTTCTAAATAAGCTTCTAGAGCAGATAACTCTGTAAGCCCTTTCTTACCCTTTCTTTCCTCCAACATAGAAAATTACTAGCCAAGCACTGTTTTTGCCTGTATTTTTAGCGAGCACAAATTAATCTTCTTAATGTGCAGTATGCTTCTTGCATCTACACCTAATTAAATCATATTTGTTCTTAGAAACTATTCATCCAGTGTAAACCTGCTTCCTGAGTAAATATTCCTTTAATTAGTCGAACAAATAGATGGTGGGATTTGGAGCTGATTATCACAGCGCTCCTTTCCCTGATGTCTGCCTCAGATGTGCCCGGGAGAGGCGCGCTCAGTGCAGCCGCGGGCAGCGCGGCAGCCTCTTTGTGTGGCAGGAAAATAAATCCGTCGTATGAAAACTTCACACCTACGGAACCCTTCATTTGGGGATTACAAAGTGCTGTGCCATGCTATGTGGGTATTATTTATTTCCATTTTAGAGCAGGATAAAGTGAAACAGAGAGAGCTCAGGGCCAATGCACGATGTCCCCACATTGCATTAATAGGTAGAGCTGTTACTGGAGTGAGTACAGTCGTGCTGCGATCCTGCAGAACAACAGTGGACGGGGCTTGGTCTCCTCAGAAAGGCTAATTAGGTGCAGCCTCCATTTCTGGATGTCTGATTGGGTATATCTGGGCTCAGAGGTCCTGAAAACCCAAAGCAGGTAGAAGCCACTGAGAGCTGTGGGCAGGGGGATCTCCATGAGCCCTGGCCTTCCAGCAGCATCTCAGTTTCCGAGGTGGCCGTGGGTGGTTCGTGGCTTCGGGCTGGGGTGAGAAGTTGGCAGAGCAGAGAGCAGAGCACGGCTGTCCTGCTGCCACGCGCTGCGGCGCCAGCGCAGAAGGTGGGATCTGCAGCCCCAGCTCCTGGGCTCACTGCGCAGCGCGTGGAGGAGGCTGGAAGCCCCGTCTGAACAGCCGCTGGAGCAAAGGCCCCTCCTGACCTCCGTGTTTCTGGGCTTGCCGCTGGGAAGGTGGGGATATGCGTGGGTGTCCTGTCTCCCAGGGTTTCTTGTGTTGAGGCTGCGTAGGGGTAATGCCCGCAGAACGTGGGAGAAGTATGTTCCTGTGGGATGAGCATTCGGGAGTTATCAGCAGCTTCATGTGTCTTCTCTGTAGAATAAGGATTTCCTCAGAGGGGAGGGTAGAGCTTGAACTCTGCTTTCTCCTGCTGAGTTTATTAGCCTGAGTTTAAAGCACTTCCCTTCCTGGAGCTCCAGTTTTTTAATGTGGGAAAAAAAGGGAGGGAAGAGGCCAGAGCCAAATGAGAGCCACAATTAAGGACACAAATGAACAAGGATGGAGCTGTTGGTCAGCCTTGTAACTGGCTGCCTTGAGCAGCAGATTGTGTCTGCCAGCGAGACCCTGTTTGGACTTACCCTTAGTGAAAAGAAAGGGTTTCGTGCAGAGTCAGAAGCCAGAGCATCCCTGCTGCATGGAGCTGTGTGCTGCATGTCCTCCTGGCACTGGTGCAGGGGTGCGGGAAGTGGGGAGGGCGTTTGGAAGAGCCTGGGAACGCGGGAGCTGGGAGGGGTGCCCGGATGCTGTGCGACACCACATGGAGAGGGCAGCTCTTTGAGCCTGCTGGTCTTTGCACGGGTTGAATTCCCGCGGCCATCCGCACGCACACACATCTCTCTTCTTCCAGTTCCTCACTTTACTTTTTTTTCCCCTCAGTGGAGCTATTAGCTGTAGCTGAGGCCAGTCAGATAATGGACTGTGAAGGAATGAATACTTTTGGCTTAAACAAAACCATCTTTAGCAGCTAAGAGGTTAGAGCAGCATTGCTCTGTACAGTTCCCCTAGCTCTGAGAGCTCAAGGGCTGCTCCTTCGTGGCTCGGAAGGCTTTACTTTAGAAGCACAGGTAGGATCCTTGCACGTAGCTGAGGTGCGCTGGCCCGCGTGCCGGGGGCTTCCCTCGCCTCTGGTGGGACGATAAATAACACGAGCCTTCCTGTGGCTGGGTGTAATCCTCCTAGCTGCAAGGAGATGCTCTGCAGTGTTATACTGGGGAGCTAGCAGGAAACACCTATTGTAATTCCGATTTACCTCCTGGCTTATGGGGCACTAGTTTCCTCTTAGCAGGCAAGCCCTAACTCACTCGGAGGTCGGATTGTGCTGGGGCAGGAGCTCCAGGAGGATGTCTGATGAGAGCTCCCTGCCTTCATTTTCCGCTGCGAATGAATGTACAAGAATATGTGATCTGTGCTGTTTGTTGTGCTCAGGAGTTCTTTTGGTGTGAAAAGTTACTCTGTAAACAGGAATAGCACCTGGGGCATTGCCACTGCATTTCCTATGGAAGCTCCAGCACTAACAGTAGCGGGGACGCATCTGTAGTATGAGAGCCCTATGATTTAAGTACTTTCTCTTTGCTTCCGGCTAGCAATCTCTTTGGCTCCTTGCGGCACTAATGAAAATTGTTTTCGCAGGACTGCAGTGTCTCAGAGAGCTCCGCGTGTGTTTTTGTGCGGTTACTGGAAGCCGTACGGTGCAGCTGGAGCCTTTGCATTTCACGGCGCTGTGACAGGTAGAATCGATTTCGCAGTTAGGTGAGACTGATTTCAGATGTTCCTTTATTGAGTTTATTGGCACCTACAGCTAACGGTGTTAAAAGGTTAAATGGCACACGTGTTAAACTGCACACAGCCCCCAAATCTGCTTAGAGAACTAAACAAGAGAGTCCCTGGTGAATGTCTTTCTCTCGGCACAGTTTTGTGTGTTGGATGTCTGGCCTTGATGAGGTTGATTAAGATCACTGGACATTGTTGTCTTATATCTTTTCTGTGCCTCTTGGGGATGATGTTTCTGGCTGAAAACCTAGCAGAGAGAAATGTGCTCTTGTACTGCACACAGCTCCAAGGCTCGGAGCACTGCTGGAACACCTGGGAATGTCCTGGCATCTGTGGCTGGTGTCCGATCTGTTAGGGCCTTACTGTGTGACCATGAGCATGTTCCGTAAACGCTCCGTGCTTCGTTACTGCTCTTCTAGAGCAAATAGCACCTCAGGGAGATGTTGCGGGACTTCAGTCCCTGGGGTCTGTAGGGCTCTGGGGCCACTTGGTCTGGGCCAGCTGCAGAATCACGTGTGTAAGTGACACCAACCTGGCCCGTGTTAGCAGTTAGGAATGGACGTCAATGGAGTGAGAAAGACAGGCGTGCTAGAATGCCTTAGATACAGACATAGGGACTGGGAAGTTTTAACCACTGAATTCTTCCATACCAGCAGCTCACTCTTTGCCTCGGGCAAACACTGGGAACCCAGCATCAGGCTTCTCAGTTGGAGTAATAATGCATACGAAAGCAAAAAAAGCAACAACATTTTTCGAGACCCACTGTGAGAATTATTCAGAAATTGTTTTAAAGTATTGCTTGACAAGTGCTACATATTTTAAATCGTTTCCCATTTCTGCATATTGGCTGTAGGCACAGAAAAAATTCAAAGCCTGAAGCACAACTCCCATTGGTAATTTCCGCTTGAAATGACCCTTTCGTTCATCAAAACAACAGAAAGGACAGATGTGTGCTGTTAAAAACAAGATGTTCTTGTTCGAACTGCCAGCGTAGTCTCCGCAACCCACCCTGCTGGAGCAGTGCTAGCAAAAGCCCGAGCTTCTTCCCAGTTAGCTGCTGCTAACTCTTCCACTTCATTCCCCAAATTACTTGCAAAGCAGTTGGCAGTAGCCACCCTTATTTCCTTTGATGCAAGAAGTTTGCGTTTCCCATTCTTGGATTCCTCTGCACCTGTGGCCCCAGTAACACGCAGTGATCGTGGTTAGTCACTTGACACACTCCCTGTCTAGTGTTGGCTTTGCTCCTAGTGACATGTGCCAGCCCTGGGGGAAAAAGTAAAATAAAAAGGAAAGAAAACAAAGCCCCTAGAGCCATGATAACTTGAATTATTTCCCTTCAGCCCTTCCCTTCCCGGAGTGGAAATCCAGCTTGCATACGGAGTTCATGAACTGGAAACAAGCTGCTGACTCTGGGGCTGCTGCTGGCTATAATCCTCCCAACCTCAGCATTTGGATTGAAAGCCAGACCTGTCTCGTGCATTAAGGCTTTATCACTCCTAGCTTCAGTGTCTACCTTCCGTTCAGGTCCAGGAGACTGCCGCGGGGTAGCCAAGGCTCTCTTCTCAGTGGCTGCGTCCCCGTGCTCGCCCAGCTAACTGGGCTCCCAAGTGGACTGCAGATGAGGCCGGTCTCCGTTCCCTTCTCGGCAAGTGCCCACTGCAAGGGTCCAGATGCCCCTGATGTTCCCATCAGCCGGGTGAGTTGGCATCATGAGTTTGAGGTAGTCTGAAATACTGGGAGCAATTTGTCTCCTTAGAAGTACCCCCTAAAAGCTACTCGAGAAGTGACTGAGCTTGTTCCTCCTCAATTTAAAGCTTATGAATTGGCTACGAGCCTCCTGCTATGAACCTGATCCAAAGACCACTGAAACACAGAAATCTTTCCGTCGGTTTTGGATCAGGCTCACTGAAACAGAGAGGAGAAGGGTGTCTTAAAAATCTTTCCGTCGGTTTTGGATCAGGCTGTCTGTTAAAAACCCTTGTCGTCTCTTTTAATCTGAACAGAGTATTCTCGAGGGCTGCGCATATTTTTTCTGTTTCAAAAATTTTGGTACTTCTCTCCTACTGACATGCCCAGTTTGCAGCTCCTCTCATTTAATGTGACTTGTGGCCTGTACAAGCAGGTTGGTTTTCATTACTGCGTGAGACATGGCAAGCTACCAAGACTATATTTTAACAGAAGGTGGAATATATCAAAGCTGTACAGCCGGAGCTGGAGCAAATGGCATATTTTGCCCTTAAACTAGTGAGTCTGCCAGGGCCAGTGTTTTATGGAGGTGGCTGGGGACTGTGCAGCTGTTGCGGCGCCGCTGGGAGACACTGCGCGGGCAGGATGCCCTCTCCAGGAGTGGGTGTTTCGCTTCCCGTGCTGTCCCCGTGCGCTGGAGAGCTCTCCCTTGGCTGCGCAGGACTGCGGTCACGGTTGAGAACAAGCAGGTTTGTTATTTAGTGCCCTTGGCAGCCTCACAGGGAGCCGCAGCAAAGAATCGGCAGCGCGCTTGCTTGGCATCCCCTTCCCGTTGGAAAGGCCTCGCGAAGCCGCAGCTCCCTGGGTTGTCCTGTCCCACGGGGCTGTCACCTGCTGCCCAGGGAGGCACCTCTGTGAGGCTGCTCTGCCTCTTGGCAGCGCTGCGAGGGCAATCTGGATCCCCCTGTTCCTCACAAAGAGCCGCTTGGCCTTGGCTGCTCCCTTTGGCCAGGGGGATTAAGAAAGGGCTTTGTAGCTTGGCGTTTATGGTTTCCTGATGTGGGGAAGTGCTGCTGCGCTGGGCTCGCTTGGGTCTGCTCTGCTGAGTGCTGGGGACAGTCTCCTGTTCCTCTTTGAGAAATGCTGCCCGTAGCCAAAAGCAGCCCTCAGCTGGCTGCCTGCTCCGGGCAGGTAGAACATTTGGCTCTTTCGGCTGGAAGCAGGCTGAGCTGCAGCGTTTCTTGTGCAGCTTGTCACCTCTGTCCCCTTCCCGATCCCCCCGGCACAGTGTGGGAGCAGCAAGCGCTGCGCCGCGATGCCGCCCTTCGCTTCTCTCCACATAACCGAGCCCAGCGCAGCCATCGCAGCCGCCGGCGCTGAGCCGGGACCCGCCGCATCCGCGCGACGGGCGGGCCGGGCTGCCCAGGGTGCCAGGAGCGTCCGGCTGGGCTGCGATACCCCCGCGGCCGGTGACATTTCCCGCTGGCTGCTGATGGCAGCTGTTCACAGAGCCCGGAACGGGCCTCCTCGTGCCGCTCGAGTCCCGCTTCGCGGAGGCCGCGGGTGCAGTCACCCATTCGCCAGGCAAACACCCGGTGTTGCTGCAGGCCCCGCAGCTCCTCCGACGGAGCCGGCCGCACGCAGGCCTGTCTAAGTGAGGATCTGTTAGCACAGGCAGTGTAATTTCGTATTTTTAACCACCGCCACCATAGATGGGCTTTAACTTTTAGAAGGGCTATGGTTAGACAGCACATGTTTAAAGAAGTTAAAACCTGTCTATTTTTTTTTTTTTAAGTTTTTAATTATGTTGCTACAGCAGGGCAAGGTTTCCTCACTGGTCATAAATGCCTGTATCTTCTGTGCATTGGGAATAGGCATGTTTAAATTTTCTTGAGTCTGAGCAGAGTTCAGGTACTGAAGCTGTCCCTGGATGTTAAGGAAATCTGTCCCTGGATTTTAAGACACGACTCTGAGATCTTTGTTTTCCCTTTTAGAAAATATGATCTTGCTCTTCATGCAATGTCTCAGTATCGTGTACAGGATTTTGCAGTCGCTTACACCCGTGAGAGGCTTCCTGCAGCTGCAGGAGGTAAAACTATGTTGTTCATGTGGTCTGTTCTAGTCCTGTGTCCTTGTATTGCCAGATCCCAGCTCACTTTGCCAAAACCCTCTGAAAATCCTGTTTCGTTTCTTCTATCACACATCACACAACTGCTTAGAGATGTGTCATGGAAGAAAAAAAAAGAAACAGGATTTTCAGAGAGAGTTGAGAAAAACCCTCTGTCTTTTAAGGCAGAATAGGAGACAGCAAGGCAAGGAAAATAAAAAAAATGCCTTAATGCAAATCCCTGCCTCTGTTGTCTCTCCATGCCTAGCTTCTCTTGTGGATCCCAGAGCTCTGTCTGACCACTGGCACTTCATGGCCCATAGTTTAGTCCTTGCAAAACCTTACAAACCTTGCAAAAAGTCTTGCTTTTATTGCTTTTACCTGCCTCAGTTCCTTCAGCTTTGGACTTTTGTCCAAGCTTTCAAATTCTTGAATGACTTCGTTTCTTTGTTTTCCTCAGAAGAAGAAATGCCCTTTTCCAAAAGCCCACCTGCAATAACTGGCTTTTTCCAGCTCAGGCACTTTCCTCAGCACATCTTTTGTCCTGGCTGAATATAAAAAAAAATATTTTTGTCCTTTGTTTCACTCATCTTCCAGAAACAATAAGCGACATGGGATGGAGTCCTACCTAATCTATAGCTGGTGCAATCTCTATTGGAGTTTGAAGCCTAAACACAAAGTGCTTTACAGCTGATTAAAATGCATGCAGCATATGCAGACTGAGCCCTGAATTCTCCAGGTATCTCACCAGTTCCTAACCGCAGACTGTTTTCTTCATCTAGAAGTAGGTTCCAAGCAAACCGAATCTCAGGGAAGCATTGTGAAAGCAAAGGAAAGTTCCCAAACTGCTCCACTGGTTTGCAAACTGCCAGAAGAAGTTCTCGTGACCCCCACCAGCATTTGCGGTGGAAACGCTCTCCTGCGTGATGCATCGTTCTGTAATCGCGAGGTGACAGAGCACGTAGCACTGGGAGAACTTGTGCTCTCTGTCTGCAGTGCGACGTATTTCTATAGAGGCAGAATGGTGGGAGGTCCTTTGACATATCAACCTGAAGGAGAATTATTAGTAAATCGTTAGCTAATTAGAGCTGGAAACGAGCTGACAGCCTATTCAGTGCGTCCCTTGCTAATGTGAGACTGTTCCCTGCAGTGCATTTTCTCCTCTTGGCTTTAGATGACTGAGCATCTATTGCTTCCCCTGGGAAAGGATACCAGGCTAGCTGATTTCCCCATTAGTGAACTTGCGCTAACAATCAGTCTAAACTTTTCTTATTTCCTCTCCCTTCAACTAATTCTTTCCAGATTTCTGTACCTTTAGAATATTTGTAGATAGCTCTGCTGTTATCCTATGCCATGTCAAGATAAGTTTCGTTCTTATAAATTGCTGCTTGTGCTGCTTTGAGTCCTGTCCTGGAGATCTGCATCTTCCCGTGCCCTTATTGACGCTTGCCTGGGAATGACCAAACTTCAGGGTGAGTCAGGGGCAGCGTCACTTGTGCTTTAGTAACACCCTAGGGAACCAGTTATTAATCACTATTGTGTCAAAAAACTCCTTATCTTTCAAGTGGGCCCATCCGCCAGCATATCCTACAGGAGCCCTTCCTTTTGCTGGTGTCACGTTGGAATCTGGACACAGAGCCAGAAAGCCTCAGAGGATGCACTCCCTGCTTTCAGACTAGCCTTGCCATCACTCAGTTTGACGACCAGGCTACCGTTTTCCTTTATTTCAGCCCAATACCCAAGCAGGAGTCTGCAATTATCCATCATCCCATTTCACACATTTTATGGTTCATTGGAAATTAAAAAAAAATCCCTTTTTGGAAGCCTGAAATTTTACTGGTGGCCAAAGATCCAGGGAGCCCATATAGAGCAAAAATAGTAGTAAAAGTAAGAGAGGATAAAAAGCATCACTGGCTGTGTCTTTGGTGTAAATCACACTCATTTCATAAAAGTCTTGAACACGTTTCTTAAACTTTTAATACCTGAATTTCAAGCCCAGAAGTCAGTGGAGTTTTTAGCACCATCCAGAGAGTACTCAGAGCTGGCAGGCAGATGCTCCTTTCCCCTTTTTTACATTCTTTTAACGCACTAGCACTGCCAGTTGGGCGCTTGAAAGCCTCATTAATTCTCCCTGCTCTTTGGCAATAAGACCTTGCTTGCTCCTTGCTGTCTTCCATTTCGGAAAGCGCTGTGGTTTTCCGATCGCTCCTACCTGTTGCTTTGAGGCAGGGCTCGGCTCTTCGCCTCGTTGCGGAGGGGCCGAGTGGTGCAGGAGCAGCCTGCGATGTGATGTCAAAAGCGCAAGTGGGGAGAGCGCGGAGAGGAGAAATTCAGTGCGTGGGTGGATCGGGTACAAAGAGGGAGTCAGAGACGAGAGCAAAGGGGTCATGTCCAGACAATACTGATGTTAGAGCCAGGAAACTCAGAGGAGACTTCATCGTTTGCTGGTGAAATCTGTGTTTAGAGCAAGCAGTGATGGTTCTTTTTGCTTTCTGGAGAAGTCTTCTGTTTCTCCACTGCTCTGGAAGTATGTGATGTAGATAAAAATGCAGCCTAACTGCTGTTTTTTGTTTGTTTGTTTGTTTTTGTTTTTTAATGATGAATGCTTTGCGGCGTGGTTGTGCTTTCTAATGTGAATCTGCAGAAATGACAGCACGGAGCTTCATGGCGAGTGGTTTGAGTGGCTCCATACCTCATTATCCAGGTTCCAGGAAGGATTTTTTTGACTGCCTGCCCTGCAAACTCATTTTGAGACAGATGTGTTAAAAATGCATGTGTCCTTGGTTACCTGGAGAGAGCAGAGGTGCTTTGTAGCTCCGAGTTAAGCTCTATGAACAAAGCCTGTATTATTCATCAAGACAAAATCATTTTCTGGACGTAAAAAAAAAGAAAAAAAGAAACCGTCTTGCCTTTGAAAATCATTTATCTGGCCTTAGTTTTCTGAGGGCAGTGAGTAGAAGTTTAAAACAGAGAGGAAAACTCTCCTTCAGTGGGATGGACACAAGCAGCCTGCCAGCAGGACCACGTGGGATCAGACACCGTGAGCTCAGGCGCAGCCGTGTCCTCAGCGCGTGCGCAGGGGAACCCGCGTGCTGGGGCGCAGCGCACGGCGCAGGGACGCGCTGCGCGTCTCGCCGTGCCGCAGCGAAGACGCGGCGGACGCCCTGCGGCGTGTCAGCCTGGGCACCGGGGTCTGCGTTCCCACAAGCCGGGAAGAGGCTGATGTGACCTGGTCTTCAGGCAGGGACTGGTGGTGATGCTCATGATTCATCTGCAGTGCTTCTCTGCTAAGGGGTAGGGTGGTCTGGCATTGCTGAAACTGTTATTTTAAAGGTGAGGAGTAATTCTAATATCTGAACTCTCTCATGGTCTGTGTACACCCGCATCCACGTTGTACCTCAAGACTCTCTGTTTTTGCACCTATGTCTAGCACAGATTGCAAATTGGAGCAATTTATATTCTTGCTGCCATGGTGAGCTACAGAGGAGAATAAATCTCTGGAGAAAGATGTATTGGGCTTCCGTGTAAACAAGTGCTGAGCAATATCCCCCATCTAGGGTCTTCCCATGTGCTTGCAAGTTCATTGCGGTAACTGAGCAGAACCAGAGAGGCCACAGCAAGGGAGGATGGACAAGGGCAATCTATTCACTGATATTCCTGAGCTTCTGCATCTAGGAGAGAAGGTCTGTGGGGAAATTTCTGAATACCAAGAATTAGGATTGGTGAGTTTGGAGAATATGGACACATATTCACGAGCAATTCCTCCCTGCAAAATTGCCCTCTCCAGGCTTGATAACGAATAAGCTAACAAACCAGTCAATAAGACATAGCAGAAAATAACATTTTTTGGCCCCAAAAATCAATTGATTCAATTTAATCCTTGATGCCAGTGGTTTGTTATTAATCTTACATAGATTCTCACCTACTGAAGAGGTAAAAAGACAATACCAAAACTAGACATATGGAATATTTAGCCTTGTCTTCAGGAGGAAGAATTCTAGATGTTTCCTGTGCTCTTCCACGTGGCCCATGTGTGTGCCTGAACGTAATCCATCCTTGCATTTCAATTGGGTATGCCATTCCTTGTCTCCTCTCCTAAGAAAAGAGCTTTTCTTACTGTTTTGTAAACCATATGTGAGTGTTCACTTAGGTTCTTGCAATAGCATTTTGTCTGGGTATTTTTCTCCTCTTCATTGTACAGCAGAATTTAATTGAACTGAATGAAATATATATGAATGTGAAGTGGTGATTACTCAGCCCGGCTTGTGTTAATTCACAAATGTAATTTAACAATTAAAGAAAAATCTGAACTTCACTCAGGAGTTTTAGAGCATCGATCACTAAATTAATTAGAGCTTTCTAAATATGTCGTGCAGATTATGCATTGCAGCCCCAAATATATATACCCCATAACATTTATACGTGTCGGTGCAGGCTGGCAGCTGCAGCCGCCGCTCAGGGGGCTGCCGCCTGCGGCAGGAGTCACGATTCACTGGGCGGCCGGGGCTGCCGCCAAAGCCACTGTCCTCGCTGGAACCGAGCTGGGATAAGACGTTATCACCCCAGTTGTTCAGCTCCAAAATGGGCCTTTGAATCTGTCAGCAGGGACAAGGCACAGAAAAACCAGGCCGTAGTCAACTTTCAGTCAAAGTTCGTAACTTAAAAATGAACCCGTGTGGAGTGCCAAGCACAATGGGACGCTGGGTCCTCAGCAGGGCCATGAGGCCTCAGTTAAAACCCAGAGATCAGGACAAGAGGGAAAACCCCCGACTACTGACTCTGCTCCATGCTCCTGAGAGCAACGGTGCTGCGCAGTCCTTAATACATCTAGTAAGACCTGTCTTTAAAGCAGCTGAGTGTCCTGTCTCCACACTTGTTACTGCCAAGCTGTTAAAGAAACTTCAATCAGAAATATTTTCTATTTTGTTTCCTAAGTCCATTCGTAGATAATTTACATCCTACATTTCTTATATGAATGCTTTCTTTTAACCTAAATGGCGTTTATTTATACATGATACATTTTCTGTCAGTAATCCTCTCCTGTCTCTCCTTTCGTTCTAGTAGGCTGAACAGTCCACATCCATGAGATCCATAAAATGTTGGCTAGTATGAGCGGCATTTCTCTGAGCCTACCCAGGTCTGAATTTCCCTGCTTTGGGGACAGCATAGACCTCCCCTTCACAGAAACATTAATGCTTTCCCTTCTCTACTAGAATAGTGTGGCTCAATACACGCAAAGGTTTCCCTTGTCTTTAGCAACTGTGCCAGGTTAATGTTTGAGGTGATCCTGAATCTCATTATGAACCCACAAGATCTCTATCCTCCTCTCCCAAGCTGCTGATATCCATCCTGTGTTTTAAATGCATGATCTTGCATGTTGCATTGTTAGCCTCCTTTCTGTTCTTCCTACTGCACACCTCTTTCGTCACACGATACCTCCATTCTCTGCTGTATCACCGGTTCTTTCCGATCTGTGACTCATCATCACCTTTCGTCAGGACGTGCCTACAGAATTAGTGTATAAAACGTAGGGCTCCGGCTGCGAGTTGCTTGCGCAGGTCGGCGTGGGGGTGCGTGCCCGCGCGGCAGAGACCGAGGCTGTGAGGAAGCCACAGGAGTTGGAGTTGGGGAGTTTTCATCTTTTAGCTCATGGTAGCAAACTGTGCATTTAGCTACGAAGCCCCTTAGTTAAATCCCCAACGTACCTGTCACGTTGGTTTCCACAGTGCGGCAAGATCTTGTGCCCAACTCTTCCAGCGCTCGCACATTTCCAGGCACTCAGCGTTGGTGAAGATAAAGCTGCTTTGCTCATGGACAGCTTTCCAAGCAAGGTTTCAAAGCAGGCGCCGCTGCACGTGCCCACACGGGTTGTCTCGCAGGCCTGCGGTACCGGGGGTGGATGTGGCTGCGTCGGGCTGTGTTGGGCTATTTATCTGTCCCCACGTGTGCGTGATGGCGGTGGCGGCTGCTGTAACTCACTGTCGTTCCGTTAATGAAGCTGGACCAAGCATGATTTGCTTCAAAGCTTTTGGACTGCGTACGGACAAAATTTATGCCTATGCAGAGCTCCTCACAGGAAGAGGATTTTATGCAATATTACTGCGTATCCTAATCTAGCCATAGATTATAGAAATTCCACGTATTGGCCAAACCGTCGGCTGGTCAACGCCACATTAAAAAGTTACGTAGTGGGATCTTGGGAAACCCTCGGTGATTCCAGCGAAGTTACACCAGGGACTGAGTCCGGCCCAGTTAATTTACCTTTGGTGACTGCAGTGGTGCCACTGATCCGCATGGTCGGATTGTGCTTTGGCACTGGAGAGACGCTGGGGAATCTCACGGATCCGCTCAGTGAAATTAATTTTCCAGTGCGCCACGTTGTTTTCCCTAAGCCTCAGCGAGGACCTGCAGGGCTGGACTCATCACACTCAGCAGGCAGCTCCGGTTTTCCATTTGCAGGATGTCAGAATCCCTGCACGTTGCTCTCTTTGAGAAAGCAGAGCACAATGCTGTGTGCAAAAGGAGGCTGTAAAAATGTGCTCCATTTGGCTTACAACATCTCAACGTGGGACTGCAGATTTTCTTCTTCTGTAGAACAAAGCAAAACAAATAGAAACCCCCGAATCCACTGAGCGATTTTAGTCTGATTTCCTGGATTAGCAGTAAGTAGGAGTTTGTTTCAGACACTTTTTTTACTCACCTGCATCTCTGGGGTGGATTTGTCTTGAAGATTATCATATGCATCTGTCCGTACATGCAGGGAATTTTTAGGTGTAACATCAGTCTGCTTTGAGCAATAACTCTTCAAGGAAAATATAAAGTATTGATTAGGCTAATGTGTCTGTGAACCAATGTCTTCTGTTGAACACATAACTTCTCTGAGGGTTTATTACTTTTATGTTGATGAAAGTAACTACTTGGAGCAAGTTCATACGGCCCAGTTTATGTCTTTGTGCAAGGCTTTGAGCTTCCATGGAAGTGTTTGCTACTCAGTGTAAGCGTACACAGAAGCTTCCATGTAGACAGATTTCACTTTTAGAGTTGGTTGAGAAGGATTCATTGCAGTTTTGCACAGCCCTGATCAGTTAGTGACCAGTTACTAGAGCAGATGTGTTGCAGGAGAGTCTGAGGACAGTCTAGGTGAAGAGCAGAAGAATTTGGTAAACAAGAAGAGCGCAGCAGTGAGGCAGAGGCTCAGAGCATGTTTACATGAGTAGCCAGGTCTTCCTGTGTGATATTTCTAGGCATCAGTTTTTTTTTCTGCAAATACAGTCACTTCATGAGCAACAGCAAAGTCAGCCCCATAGCTGTTTGGAGGAAAAAAAAACCTGTTTGTTTGCAATGTTTGTTCAAATCAACTTGCTGTGGGGAGCTCAGGTGACAAGTGAACCTACCCAGTGCTGCCACCAGCTCCCCTGGGGCAGAGCAGGGGACAAGAGAAGGCAGTGAGGGGAGAAGGGGCCCCCCTGGGGTCCTGAGTCCACACAGATCATCAGAGAGCCCAGGTGTAGGAGGACACATTTATTAGCATATTTATCTGTTTCTCAAGGATGCAGCAAGTCTTGAGAGAGGGCCCTGCTCCTGCCTTTGAAACAGCTGTAGTGAGTTAGGCTGCTCCCACCTCTCAGCTGTTCATTATCTGCTGCTCAGCTGACTGATCATGTAAGTGTTCCTAATGTGTTGCAGTACAAAGCGAAACAGTTCATTTAACGATGCTTTTAATTAAGATGATGGCAAGAAGAACCATTGTTTTCATAAATAAGCACAGACCTATGCCTGGGACACTGGTAGAAGCCCATGGAGGTGCAGAGGGAGAAGCGATGGTTCAGCGCTGCCGCCGTTAAGACACGTCCTGCTCTCCATCCGCTTCTGAGACGCTTTATGTACTGCGTTGTCTTCTCAGGAGCAAAGCAGAAATGCTGGGAAAACAGAGCCAAATAAAACCATGAAAAAAAAAGATGTTCTTGTAGTCTTACCGCAAATTAAACAACTCAGGCGTTTTAGCCATTATTCCATATTGATGCCATGTCCAGTATCAAGCGACTGCCCCTTAGTTCCCCAAGCCTCGGAGCGGTTTCCCTGGGAAGCGAATCCTGCAGGATCTGCAGGCAGCCAATCCAGGTGCTCTTCCCATTGCAGAGCTGCCCTGCTTGGGGTCCCCCCCGGCAGAGCAGCTGCAGGGAGATACACGTTCAGTGCTAAGTTAATGTGGAGGACACAAACTCAGGCGTTTTCCCACTTGCCTTTGATTTCCCTTACCCCTTAGTTTTCCTGTGCTTTTGGGTTGAGGAAAAGGAGGCCCTCGGGGCATGCAGGCTCATTGCTTTTGAAGCCTCTGGAAGATGACGGGGAGCCGTGAGCACTCTGGACCTCCTGAAGCTGAGCTGCAGAGCAGGCTCTATTTGCTCACGCAGAATTCCTACCTCGTCGGCCGAGAGCTCCCCTTCCTTCCTGCAGAGGAAAGGAGTCTCACCTCGGTTACACAGCAGGCCGTAACCCCCCCGCTCTGGTATTAGGCTTTGCATTTATCTCAGTTCAGACCGGGAGCTCAAACAAGGTAGCTTTGCTCTTCTCTGTAATCGATTCCTCTTTCCAGCTCTGTGCTTATTTCTATTGCTCTCTTCCCTTTGCTCTCCTGGGATGCTGTTTGATTAGTGGATCATCAATAATGATGTATTAATTCAAAAATAAAAATAAATGGGACTGTTTCTAAGAGTCTTCCTTGTAAAGAAAGTTTTGGTACTACTATGAATGCTGGACCAATAGTAGGTTCAACTTCGAAGGCACTCGGTGAGGATGCTCACCACGTTGTAGAACATGCATTTGTTAAAACAATGCTGCAGTTTTCATAGCTTCTGGTTTTCACTGCTCTACCCTTTATATGTCCTCTACTGAGTCTTTGATCGTTTTGGTACCTGAGCACAACTGGGACTTGATGCAGTACAGTATTATGGATTCATATCTCAGTTCCCTTTTAAAGATGTACTCTACTTCAACCTGAAATTATGCCCAAAATGCAGGAATTTCAGGTGCTATTCTACACTTAGGGTAATTTAGGAGGTCATTATGGCCTAATCTGGCTATAAAATATAATAATCTGTTTGAACTTTTGCAAGTCCTTTAAAGCACTGTAAGCTGCAAAATACCATAAACAGAGTGAAGAGCCATCGTTAGAAGGGAAACGAAAATAGTCCAGCCTGCTTAGCCTAGCAAAACTACAGTGGAGAAGGGATATGAATGTCAATAAATATATCATGGGGGTCAATAACAAGGAAGGATAAGAACTATTTAAGCTAAAGGACTAGACTGGTCCAGGAATAGATGTTCATCCCTTGTTTGTGAATACATTCAGGCTGGAAACCATAATGTTCCTCGTCGTTAGAGAAATGAACTTCTCTACCAGCTTTTCAAAGAGGAATATGTTTAATGGAGAGCATGGTTGGTTGCAGATCAGCGACGGGGTTGTGTGTGAGAGAAGAGACAGGGCAGCCCGGCGGGCTTCAGGGAAGGCACCAACAGTCTAACTGGTGATGTGCGTGCGAGGGCCAAATTCAAACCCACATCAGCAAAACCTGGCAGTGCTGTGGTTGAAATTGTCCTTAATTTACCCCACCACACAGTTCTGTAACTTTTTTTTTTGTGGGGGGGAGATTTGGGTATTATATGTAGGGTCTTATCTTGCATAAAATAAATCTGGATGTTCTCCTGATGGCCACCAGGGTTGGGAGAGAAGAATATTCGCCCGCTTGTCACCACTCTACTTAGACATGACTGTGTGTAATAAATCTCTCAAGTTGTCTTCCAGATGCCGTATTCTGTGTCTTATGGATCCCTTGAGTGAGGTTTAATGAGAATGCAAGGTCACCAAACTCTAAAAGAAAATGACCATGTTTCAGCGATGACGGCTAAAAGATTGATCCAGTCAATAGCCGTTCGAGTCAGAGGGAACCTTTGCATTGATTTCAATGGAAACTGGATCAGAGCCACAGGGAGTAAATTACTGTCTGATCTCAGTACCCTGTGCATCTAATATCATGATATCACCTCACCTTATCTGTGCAGAGGTTTTACTCTGGGTTGTTAGGTGTGAGAAATCAAAGAAAAAGTGACCCCAGTTAGATGGTGCTGTACAGTGCAAAGCTTTTTTTTTTTTTCCCCCTTTTCTTTTCTTGAGTTGTGAGATATAATTGAAAACTTCTACAGAAAATACACATTGGTACTTCTGATCTGTTCTTCAGGAATGGTCATTCTGCCTCTCAAAAGAGAGGCTAATCACGTTTCTTCAATCTATAAGGGGAGCTCTGGACATCAGTGGTTTCAACCAAAGGCTGAATTTTCTTTTGTGATGACTTAAACTAAAGATGAGCCCAAGCTGAAGTGCTCGATCCTAGACCCAAGAGTCTGGAACAGGTTTCTAGATGGGCAGCCTTCTTGTTATTCTAGCAAAAAAGAGCTGAACCCAGGGCAAGATCCAGAGCGTGCTACTGTTACAGTTGCCCTGAGTTGTCAGTGTGCCCTGGGACAGCACAGCACTTGTGTGAGCGATGCTGCTGAAGGCAGTCGAGGGCCACAAATTCTACTTTTATTAAAAAAGGTAACCAGAGGCCCAGAGACTTGAGGGACTGAGGAGATCTCAGTGACGGAGGCAGCACTGACCTGGGACTGGGTATATCACAGTATTTAATTGTCAAGCACATCTTTCTCTTCCTGTTCTTGAGCTGCTTTTCAAGTTAAATATTTTTAAAGCAATGGAAAACCACACAGCAAGGGAAACCATATTGCAGTCTTGAGCACTTTAGGGGTGCTATTATATTTATATATATTTAGCATTTATGCCAAAAAGACCATCCCTGTTTCTTCTGTTGTTTAAATGAAACTGCCCCATCTCCAGGGCTAGGACTCTCACTGTTTGGTGTGTTAGCACTTTGCTCCAGAGCTGTCCACAGAGGATAACTGAATGTGTCCGCTGCGTTTGTCTGTGCCAGCCGCCCCGTGGCGCGCCGCGCTGCAGGGCCTCGCTCGGGGTGCACCTGCCGCCCCGCAGCCCCCCGCGCGCTCCTGCCTCCCGGCATCCAGCTGGGCCGGCAGCTGGAATTTGCCGTCGGCTTCCCAGGCCGCGGAGAGCGAGCGGCGCTGCGTGGTGTGGGACGTGCTGCCCAAACGTCACGAGAGG
>NW_010586118.1:0-33400 GCF_000705375.1 Tinamus guttatus
TCCATTACATATCCACTTTTCTGCCAGTGAGTGTGTTCTAGTGTTGGTGAGGGACCTTTGCACATCAGCTTTCTGTGAACAAGTGGGCCTCACAGACTGTCTATCAGGCACACTAACATATTTTAGAGTTATAGAGTAACTTAAATTGAAAGGAATATTTAGAAGGTTCAAACCCTCGCTCAAATACACGCCAACTTAGACCAGCTTGCTCAGGGCTGTTGCACCTGGATATTTGCAGTCATGCTTGTGTTTATCTTTCACCTTTATGTTATTTGGATGCCTCTTACACAAAACTGTCTTTGGTAGTCATGTCACTCACATACTTAAGTAAAATGCTTTTACATTCTGTCTGACTACACGATCACAACGTTATGAAATTCTTGCATGCTGTTGTTTAGCATGTCTATTTTTTGGACTCAAGGCAATATAAATAATATTAGCTGTATCCTGATTAGTACATTTGTAATTTATAGTTGTTACAAGCTTCTTCTTTAGCTATAGGATTTTATTTTTAATCAAAATTCAAATATTTACAAGGAGGGAGATCTGTAACTTCTCTGGGCAAACTGTGCAAGTGTTAGACGTCTCTTATGATTAAAAAAAAAAAAGAGGTTTTCCTAATATACAGTCAGACTGGCCTATGGTTCCCCTTGGCAGAATTGCAGAATTGTTTAAAACTAAGCAGACAAGAAGAAAAAAAAATAAAGAAATATGGAGCAGTATGTGATATGTGACTGTATATGATTTATCTAAGTCTTTTAAAGGAACTTAAATATAAACTTATAAACTTGCTGACCTATTAACTGTACTGCATAATTTTCACTTAGTTTGAAGAGGGAAGGACAACTAAGGATAGTCTAATTTTCATACTGTGAAAGTTAGTAGAAAATGTAAAAAAGATTAAGGCAAAAGGTACCTGGCTAAATATGAAAGAAGGAAAAAAAAAAT
This sequence comes from Tinamus guttatus, assembly GCF_000705375.1. The sequence goes on from NW_010586118.1 coordinate 949, forward strand.
CCAAGATGGCTGTGTAGGGGAAAATTATGCTTCGGAAAATTATTAAAGTTAGTTAAGTTGTTAATAGGCATATGGATAATTGATTGGATTTGAATTTCTCAAAATTTCTTCTCCAACAATTTTAAATACACTGAGTTTTCATAAGATAAGATGAAAAATAATAGGTAAAATAGGTCAACACAGCCCAGTATCCTGCCTCAAATACTCAAAAAAGCAGATAACTAGAAAAAATTAAGAATAGAAAAATCTTTAAAATATATTTTTTCTTTCATTCTCTCTAAACTTCTGGCAGTTTTTTGGAAAAGAAGTCATAGTTTCTGTGTTCTTAATGGTCATCAAAGGAAAGGATTTCTAAATTAATAATTAAATAAGAGTTGGAAATAAAAGGCAAAAAATTGACCAGTATTTGCAACGAAAAGACTCCATGGTTGGAATCCCACTGTGATCACTGCTGGGAGGTCTGCTGATCGATATGTTCCTAAACAGTCATGAAAAAGGATAGACAGTTTCTGAATGATTTACCACTATCAGGTCAGAACACTGAAACCCAGCTGTGAAGAGATGTTGCAGGACATTAATGGGACACATGAAATCTAGTGTTGGTAAACAAGAAATAATACTTGTAGGGGAAAAGTACTTCAAATATACATTTGATACGATTTGATACGATAGACCCTAAGCTATTACCACTCAAGAAAATTATCTTGGAAAGAGCAGATAAATTCTGTGAAAGCATGAGCTTGGCATTCAGCAGCCAGTAAGAAAACACAAGTAGAGAATATACTTGGAAAAGAATGGATGAATGGATGACAAAATGCAACATGTAAATGCCTCTGGAAGTTCATGCTGCATCTGTATCTTTAATGTTGTGTGGCATTGTAGTTCACCCTTCCTACTGGGAAAGTAGCAAGGGGAAAGGATAAATATATAGAATGGTTTCAGTACTAAAGGGATTAAATAGACCATTATATAAAGAAGTAGACCATTTTTCTGTCCGAAAAAAAATAAATATCAGTGAAGACTTCTTGCTATCAAGTGAGAAGAGGGAGTGGTGAGATTACTGCTAAACTCTTGAAGTACAATAGTAGCTCCTATCTATGTTTATTGTGGGATTCTGGTTATGGGATTTTGGCTTTGCTATAGGTCTTACGTATCCCAGCTAATAGCATTTTTTCTTTGTTAATAGGAGCAGTGAAGTGAGTCTGCCATGTGAGGTCGGTTATGGGGAAGTGCCAAAAGAGAGAAGCAATGAATAACTTAAGAGTGAGATGGGAAAGGGGTTCGTGTGGACAGAAGGGAGGCTCAATTGAGGGCTTAGGAGTGGGGTATACTCCTTTGGCTGATCTGTCTAAGTCAGTAAATTATTCATTGTGTGTGCACAGACTGTGATGATAAATACAGTCATATAAGAGCAAAAAGAAAGCTTTATGCAGATACTGACAGAGTAAGAAGGCAGGTTGCCTACTCCGGGCAGACATACAGATAATAGCAAGAACCTGTTAAATCTTGAAGGAAATAGAGGGATCATGAAGACAAAAGCTCAGGAAGAATTCTGGAAAAAGAGAACAGAAAAAGGGAAAAGTGGTTATATATAACATTGTAACATCTACTTGTTAATCAACAGGGGAAAAAAAAAAAAGGACATTGAATCTGCTTGGCAGGATGCAGTCTTGTGAGAAAGAGGTTTAAAAGCCCCACAATAGTAAGGAAGATGTTTATTCTTTCTCTTTCGTGCTTTACTCCTTCTCCTTGCCTTGCATATTTGATGTTGGCAATGTTCACACAAGCTGTCTTGTTCTCAATGGTTCTTGTGCTGATAGCAGATGCAATCTTCCTGGGAAGCAAGAAATAACCCCATAAGGCATCTTTTGTGTGAAGTAGATGGACCTTCTGTTTAGCCATTTTATGCTGGTTAGCAAGCATTTTGAAATGTGGTATAGAGCACCATTAGGATGTTGACTAAGAGGATTAAATAAGGCTATTTCAAAGTGTCTGAGCTAGCCTGCCAAAGTCAATCTGATATAAATAAAAGAGGGAAGTGTATCTCTAGACCTTTGGCCTTGTGTTCCTCATAGGTGGGGGATGTCTTTAAGGTAAACTAAGACTGTGATTCATCATAGTAGAAACTAGATCAGTGATCAGTTTTCCACTCTGTACATGATATTTAGAGATGACTATTTTCCTTTGATGAAACAGGATGGCTTATTCTCCAAGAACATTATCATGAATTATTTTGCCCAGCAGAGTCCTGACGTATGTCAGGAGTTTTTTTTTTTGTTGTTGTTGTTTTTTTTTTTTAAAGTCATAATTGCAGCCTATGACATTGGTATGCTTTATTTATTTATTAAGGCATGGCTTTCTAAAATGTACCATTCATACTTGATAGGATAGAAGAATGGTGCAATCAGGTATGAGGACAGTTTTGTTCAAAAGCAACTATTTTCTAGAGCTTTATCCCCATTCCCTCAAATGTACCAGCCTTGACCACTCAGGCCTTTCCCAGTATATCCTCAAGGAAAACAGTCAGCGTTTGGTTCCATATGACTTTGAAAAATCTTTCTTTTATTTTAATTTTTTCTGCTGAATTCTGTCAATCAGAAAATGAAATATAACAGAATCCCTTAAAAAAGAGTGTGGAACTTAACTCTGATTTCACTTAACACTTGTACCAGTGTAAAAATGGTGTGATTTTAGCGCAGGAGCTCTTCATATACACATTCATTGAAAAGTAGAATGAGTAGAATGAGGTTTTACAGTCATTTCCAACTTTTTAAAAATGAAATCTTCCCATTCATAATGAAAAGTCGAAGACAGACTTTTAACAGAACTTTCTGTCAGAGCTTAGCAAAATCTCAGTTGTTCCTTAACATCTCTTATGTTGTTGGACTGCTGTTCAGAAACAGTAGCATTTTTCCAATATATGATTGTCATGATGGTCTTTTCACACAGAAACCATTTTCCTGCATTCTAACAAATGTAATGATTTATGTTCTGAAAAAATAAGAGCCTAACCCCTAGAAATAGAATCTTAGCTTGGTGATTCAAGTGTTTTAGAGTTTTCTCTTCATTTAAAAACTGTTCTATACGTTTTGGGCACTTCATATGAACCTTAAATCTAACAGTGTGCATAAATTGCTCATAGATTATTTGATACTGATGTTCAGAAAATGTTAAAATCAATGACATATATTATTAACATTTAAAGTAGAGTTTAAATTTTTAACAAAAATAGTATAATAATTAAAGAGGAAAATTTTTAAGAAGAGAATAAAGACAAGAGGGTACTATTTAAAACAGTATTCTGGAACTGGAGGTATGGTACAAATGTTTATCATGGCAATGGAAACTGTGATTAATTAAAAAATCCACCTATGAAATTTAAAAAAGATTGTAAAGTATTAACACTAAAACAGGAGATTTTTATCTTTTAGATTGAAGACAGGCGTTACTTGCATTTAGTTCACAATTCTCTGTATAACACGAAATTTAATTAACTAAACAGTTTTGAGGTGGCCATTTCTTGACCCAGATCTATCCTGGGCATAATAAAATCGAGTATTACCTTCTGTAATACCTTGTTTTTGTTCGTGTTTTCATATCCAGGCTGTTTGCCTACAGTGCACATGAAACAACAGGTATTTTCTTAAAGAATGTAAACAAAATATTTATGGAGCTATGGTTGAAGGAGGCAGGGCATATGCACATATGTGTATCTGTCTATAGGTACCCATATACCTATATGAAAGTTTTTTTTTTTTCTGAGAATATCAGGAAAAGCAAAAATGCTGTAATGCTACAGCTATTTATGAGTCATTATTAGCAGGGAGATTAGGGGGATTGTTTTAATTTTGGTCATTTTAGGATTTGTTTTCATATACATTCTTATTATCAATCAATATTTTGCTGTAGTGTGTCAGTGTTTTCATCTCTAAGACTGAGACAGAGAACTGAGAAACGAGGATTCCAGGTGAGAATGGAGGAAATGTTTTTCCGTGCTGGGACGATGAATTGGGTCTACATCAAAGGATTGGGGCTTAGAGTGACAGGAGGCTGACAGATTCCTTTTTCTTGTCAGCAAATATCAATGAAACCCACTGGCAAAAAATAAACTCCCTCTGTGCCTGTGGTGCATCTAGAAAATGACCATCTACTGCTAATACCAATTACTGTGTTAGCTTTAGAGGTAGAGAAGAGAATCCAGAGGCTTTGGACTTTGCTAATGATCTACCAGGAGATTCTGCAGTTTACCTTGCAAGTCATCTTTTTTTGTTGATTCCCAGAGCACATCAGGTAAAATTTTAAGGCTGTGTCATAATATGAAAGAAATTAGAGTAAATTAAAATCTGACATTTTAAAACAATTTGTTATGTAACACTTAAGGTAGATTTTATACCGTTTATGAAAAAGCACAATGAACTCTTCAGTTCATTTAACTTCCCTGGGCATGTTAGTTCTATGTAGATCTTTAAAAGAGGTTAAACTGAAATGATAATAAAAATATTATAAAAAAGTGAAAGTTTTAGCCAACATTTTTATATAATTTGAATAAGTTGAGTTTTATAATTATGAGTTATTCTGAGTTTTTCCTTAACCTTATAATAAGGAACTTTGAAGTTTAATCAGTAAGATAGTTCATCTGGTAAATCACATGAAATTCTTCCTCTAGCAAACAACTACAAGAGAGGCTAGTTAACTGAGTTTTCTGCTAATTAGTGTGCAAGAAAGCTCATCCCAAGGTGGGTGACCTTTGTTGTGACCTAGTCATAACTCTGTAACCAGTTCCAATTTGAAGGCAAAATCATTTTGTGTTTGCTCTGTTACCTCTTGCTTTGATATGGTGACTGGAGAGTGTAGTGTATAGGTCTGTCATGAAAACAGATCACCTAATATCCAGTGAAATCAGGAATTCTAGCTTTTGCAGAGGACTGATTGCCATACAGATATGAAACTTCAACCTGCTCCACCCTCCAAATCAGCAAATTCCTCTCTCCCTGTAATTGCCATACTCTGTTAGTGATGAAAAAAAAAAGAGTTTAATACATAAACCCCACTTACTCATGACTAAGCTGAATAAAACTTTGCTGAAGGAACTATATATATATATATATATGTATATATATATTTCATCCATTCAGTGAACTGGATAGTCCATGTTTAATTGCAAAGACATAAAAATCTATGCCTTCAGGTGTAAAACATAACACTTTTTTTCCCCCTGGGGTTGTACATTTGCTTTATTTTTCTTCATGTTTGTGTATGTTTAATACTGGCTGTTAAGGGACTAATCAACTAGGAGCAGTCCTAATACCAAATAGATTTGTTTAGTCCATGTAACTTGCAGGTATAATAGCCATAAATCTAAACAGTTTATTTGGTTTTAACTGCTTTCAAGAAGTTTGGTTATGCTGATGAAGACTAACGATTCTTGTGGCAGTTCATAACACAGTAGGAGGAAATCAAAATATTATATTCACTACTTCATCTTGTGAGGCTCCACTTCGTCTAATATCATGTCTTTAACAGTGGTCATAAGTAGATGCCTCAGAGAATGTACAAGAGTAGGGGTACTGCATATCCTCCTGTTTCCAGCAATCTACTACTTAGGCAGTTCACAGTTTTCTAAGACACATAGTTACTATTAAAACTCAAAGAAATTATGCAAAATCACCAAGACAAGAAAAACATAGAAAAATATCTGTGATTTGTCTCTGTAAAATTGCACCTCCAAAATACATTGGAGATGGGGTGCATTATAATCCAGAATATGAAGGAAAGAATGACATGTTTTTCTTTTTTTTTTGAAGAAGCAGATTGTATTATATAGGATCTTTATTTCCAAGGAACATTTACATCTCACATATTCATTCATTGCAATAGAACCTGACATTAAGTTTAAAATATTATGCTTTTTTAATGTTATGGCATTATGTTGCCATGTTATGGCATAATGTTATGGCAGGGGGGAGGTATATTTTTATTATTTTTATTTTCCTTGATTTGGAAGTTTGTTTCCCTCTTCTTCTCTACACTTATGAAAAAATCACCTGGACTTCATATTCAGTTCAGGCACATAGGACATTAAAATCTGCTTCCAACTCAGCTATTGGGATTTTCTGCAATACAAAAACAAGTTTTGGATAGGCAATGAACACCAGGCTATTTATCTGGATGCAGTGCTATTTAGCTCATATCCAATTTATTTTCTGTTAAAATTCAACCAGACTCCTAAGATGTTAGTTTTTGAGTAAACTGACAGGTATGGTATATATATGAAAAATAGTTTATTCTATCAAAATTTACATTACAATGTTTTTAAAGGCAGTTCAAAGTATTGACATATGGCAGCATTTTACTAATAAAAATAGAAAAATAATCTCTGTGCATCATAGTGATGAAACTGAGAAGCCTTTCCCAAGCATGGTATGAACATCACCAAAATGGGAGCATTACAAATTTTTTGCATGGAATATGTTCTGTTAAAATATATATAAATATGTATACATCAGTTTTAATATCAAATACATAGATCTGCTCAAAGATTAATGAATTTTAATATAATTTGTGAAAATGCTTAGATATGTTTTTGCTCTTTTTGCCCAAAATTCTTTTAAAAATGTTTAAAGATGTGACTGAATGCCTGAAAGTATCAATTTTCTGTATACTTGCATGCTATATTGGGACAAAATGTACTCATAAATGCACATAAAAATTAAGATATATTTAAAATCTGTGACTCAATGATCTAACTTAAGCTGATAGCTGATCTTTCCTCTACTACTTGTGAAGACCAGAGGCTTTTGAAACAGTAGGGTGAGATACTGGATTGTGTAGCATACATGAATGATGAGTAGAAACATCTCAATAAAAAATCTCCATTCTGTATTTATTAAATAGGCAAAATGTAGGAAATATGAGGTAAGACCTTAGACTTTTGACATTTTGTATTTTTTGTTTACTCATGTTTTACATCAACTGTGACAAAGATCTGTGTGAGACTGGATTCTGTATTCCTCATTTCTGGCGAGGTGTGTGTTCATAAACTAACCTGGTATTTTTTAAGCAAAAGATAGCACTTAGGTAGCTGTGAGAGCTTCAACAGAAACAGAAATGGCTGTCTTGAACAAATATGCTCCTCCCTGTGAGACATTAATTCCTGATCCCCTTGACTTCAGGCTGTCTTGGACTGTGGTGAGTCTTGTTTGAAATAGTGACTTCCAGGTCAACCACACTGCTTGAATACATCTCTGTAAGAACTGAGAGCAGTAATGCCAGGACAGATGTCTGGCCAGGACTTGCCTATTTGCCAGATAGCTTCGCTTGTCTCTGCAGAGTTCAAAACTCTGCAGGAGCTGCTACCTCACTGGAGATATGAGTCTTTTTTTTGCAAATTGTTATATTCTTACAGAATCGTAATGGGAGCCAAAAGACTCTCACCTAAAATATCTTTCAAGGGGGCTGCCTTTTGCCCTTTTAACGACTTCTGGAGTTGGTGGAAGTTGAAGAATTTATGTCTTGAACAGAATCAAGGCTCTAAGCTGTCTATAAGGAGTAGAGTTGAAACACCAGTGTTCCCATGACTGAACTGTCAAGTTACTGCTATTTAGCTTATCAGTTGAATATATTAAATATACTCTTATCAGCTAAATATACTCTTATCAGAGTGTATTCTCCTTTTGCAGCATACCAGGTCCCAAGGGAATTTGGCATTCTATCCTTCTTTTCAATTTTGTTTTATCTCAGACATCAAGCAATGTGTTTCAATTTTCACCTATTTTGTCAATAAGCATGTCATTAATAGACCTATGTCATCTGGACAGAGTCAAAGTATGCTGTCAAACAGTAAGAAATATGGAAAAAGGAATGTAGTAACAGTGTACACAGAAGATCCCACCAGATCAAACAGAACATTGGAAAAATAAGAAAGAAATTTTATCAGTCTTAATGTTATCCATTCCTTTTGAAAGCTCCCTATTGGAATAAAACAAGTCTTCATAGCAAAGAAAGGCTATGATGTTCCCAAGTAAAGGGAACTCTCATGCACTAAAACTGTGCAACTTTGCAATACAATCCTGAACATATTCTTTCTTACAAAATGAAAATGGACTACAGGGAAAAAAAAAAGAACTTTTGTCAATTGAACTGTTTTCACTGTTCTTTGTGCTATGTCTTTTCCTCTTATCCATGGTGAAACAGGGCCACTAATGGCTATGAACAAGTAATTCTTCTACAAATGTTCAATTCTCTGGATGCTTGGCTGTAGTGGAGAGCAAATACTGGAAGCAATATAATGTCTTTTTAGACATTGTTTGATTTATAAGTACTCTTGGCACCTAGGCAATAGTTGTAAATTGTTAGGATTTTGTCGTATATACAATGTTGCATTTTCATCCCGTTTTGGTAGTGAGCAGTGTTTTGAGGTTCTATGATGTTTCATACAGTTCTTTGGATCTTTGTAAGTAACTGGTCAAGCATAAATTGTATTCTGAGCCATTGCTTAGGTAAGGACAGCTTCTGACTGAAAATACAACAAACAAACAAGCAAACAAACAAAAACATAGCTAAATTGTTACTAGTTCAAGCAAAATATGACTTGAATTTTCTTAAATACCATGTATCTATCATTAATATGAGTTTCGAGTTTTATCCTTCTCAGAAACCAGATCTAAATGAACCAGACCTAAATGATCCACAAGTAATTTAGAGACACTGTTTAAGTGTGCGGGGATGAAAGTGAAACCGTGTCCAAGTGTGCATGTGAAAGGAAAGGCAGAGCTTAAAACTGGGGACGGAAGTAAAGGGCAGCAAAAAGGGCTTCCACGGAGACATCAGCAGAAAGAGGAAGGATAGGGAAAATGTGGGCACACTAGAAAATGGGACATTCATCTTGTGATGACTGTCAGTAAAAAAGCTGAAGTACCTAATGCCTTCTATGCCTTAGTTTTTACTGGTAAGATTTGCCTGCAGGAATCTCAAGCCCCTGTTACTTGTGGGAAAGTCTGCAGCAAGGAAGATTTGGACATATATAAGTTCAAGGGACTTGGTGAGATGCATGTACGAGTGCTGAACGACCAGGCTGATGCCACTGCCAGTCCACTCTTGTTTATTTTTGAAAGGTTGTTGTGTTCCTGTACTGAAAGAAAGAAAATGTCACTCCTGTCTTCAAGAAGGACAAGAAGAAGAATCTGGGGAACTACAGGCTGATCATCTTCACCTTTATCTCTGGACAGGTGAGAGAGCAAATCCTCCCGGAAAACTTTTCCAAACATAAGAAGGACAAGAAGGTGATTGGGAGTATTTAGCATGGCTTTATGAAGAAGAAATCATGCCAGATCAACCTGATAGCAGTCTTGGAAGAGATAACTGGCTTGGCTGATGAGGGAAGAGCAGTGGATGTTATTTATCTTGACATTATCAAGGCTGTGGACAGCCTTGTATCAGTCTTGTATGTATCTCCAGTAATATTCTCATAGACAGACCAATGAAACATGGTCTAGTGGATAATGAGGCAGACTGAAAACTGTCTGAACTCCAAATTCAAAAGCTTGTGATCAGCACTGCCAAGTTCAGATGGAGATGAAACACCAGTGGTGTATACTAGGGTTGATATTGTGGGTAATACTGTTTAACTTCTTCCTTAATGATAGGATAAAGTACAGTCTCAGCAAATTTGAAGATGGAACAGAACTGTGAGTAGTTGTTGATGCAGGAGAAGTTTGTGCTGCCTTCAGAAGGACCTCCAGAGCCTGGAGCAATGAACATAGAGGAATCTTATGAAGTTCATCACAGGAAAATGCCAAGTCTTGCATTTGGAAAGGAACAAACCCAGAACAAGCTGGGAGAGTGTATGTAAAGCAGCTTTGCAGAACGGGCCTTGTGAATCCTAGTGGACAACAAGTTGACTATAATGCAGGAACATGCCAGAATGTTGGTAGCAGGTTGACGCGATGGTGATCCTTACACTGTCTTCAGCCCTGGTAAGATCATGTCTGGAGTGTTGTGTCCAGTGCTGGGCTCCCCAATGCAAGAAAACTTGTAGGGATATGTTACAAGAAAACTCCAGGGACATACTGGGGTAAGTCCAATGAAGTGCCATAACAGAGTGTAAGGGACTAGAGCATCTGTTGTACATGGAGATACCGAGAGGGTTGGTACTGTTTAGTCCTAAGCAGAGAAAGCTGTGAGGTTGGGGTGGGGTGGATCATATCAATGTTTATAAATGCCTGAAATGAAATTGGCATGTTATGTTTTCAGGCTGTGAAGGGATATATATATATGTTTTTTTTTTTTTTACATGAAATCTACCAGTAAGGTTTCAGAATGAATTGAGGTAGTGGAATATTTTTCCTACTCAGGGAACACTTCTTTTTTGAGTCATTGTCTCCCAGCATTGACATCCCTGTTGTAAGGAGCAGTGGTATTCTAGAGACTATAAGGTAACTGAACAATAAAATGTGATATGTCTCTTCTCCATGAAAAAAGCAGTTAGTTTGTTGTGTTGCTTAGAACACTTTTCCATTATCCCTCAAATGTCCAGTTTGTATGCGCTGATTTTCAGTAGAGTGAAATGTTTCTGATATCTTGCTTAGAGCTTTTATGTTTTATTACATCATATATCTATAACTTTTCAAAAATGAGTCTGTTTTCTCTTAAAAACTGTTTCTAAAAGATCTCCCCATATGGAAATACTCTTGTCAGTAAGCTTTTTAGGCTAAATTAAGATGAGTTCATTTTAGTAATTTTTTATTTCACTGGTAATGTGCTGTTTAGGCACCAGATAATGGGGCCTTTTATCCATGATGAGAACTCATTATTCCAGTCTTCTAATAGATATGCATGTTACCAAAGGTGCATGACTGCTATTCTTAATTTCACTTGAGATATGTCTGACAAAACATATAAAATATGGTGTCTTCATTGTCTGTGGGGCAGCTTACTAATAGACGATGTCCAAATCATTCACTGTGAAGTCCAGATGTGTCCTGTTTGTCCTCTATCTAGAAGATAGCATTTTATAATCTAAAGCACAAATTTGAAAGTGTATCTAATAACAGTAATGAAAAAGTAGAGCTCTCTCATTCCTCATTCATCCCTATGCTTTGCAGGATGCAAAAGTAGACATTTTTAAAGGACTTTCACTAATGTTTAAGTGTTCTATTTCCATCTACAGTAATCATGTAGTACAGGTAGTACCTGCACAGTAGTACAGGTAAGCACATGTAGATGTATCTATAGATGTATTTGTTTTCATGGTATTTTCAAAAATTTAGAGAAATAAATTTTAGAGGCAAAATTTTCCACCAGCTTAAATCTGAATTAACTCCTCTTCCTTTATAAGGTATGGTAGACATATTGTAGTAACTATTTTGAGTGTGATTAAATTCAGTTGCCTCAATTCACCTGAGTTTTAGATTGGTTTTAACTTGTTCTGTCAGTTAGAAAAGACTGCTATAGAGCCAGTTTTAAGATCAAACTCCTTCCTAACTTTTAACCCATTTGACAGATATCAACAAGCCAAGGTATGTGAGGAATGAACAAAAGTGGGAAGGAGCTGTGATATTTTAAATATATTAGCCGTGTATACATGTGTTTCATTTGGAATATTATAAAATTTCCTTAACTTGGAAAATTGCTAATTTTAAAACTTTTACAGTTCTCTGTGAAGTGGCAACTTTCTGTTTTCCTTTGCCACTACTTCCACTATTTCTCAGTATCACGCATTTCCTTTTATTTATTTCTTGATTCTTTCAACTTCTGCAAGAATAAAGAGTCACCTCTACTTTATCCTCAGTGGAACTAGATAATTTATACGGATGTTCTCCGCTAGCTAGGTACTCTATCAAAATAAACATGCGATAGGTGATGGAGTACTTGTAATATTTTTATATAAGCCTGTTTAATTAAATATTCCTGACCAATTCTGTTAGTCTTACTGAAGATGGTAAAAGATAAATGTTTTCAGAAAGAAGAAATGTGTTATATACCAAATCACAAGGAAAGGGTTATGATTGCTGCCTTGATGCAGTATGGCGTTATGTTTGGTCTCTCTAATTTGCCGGTGACTGAGTTATCCTGTTAAAAGTATGCCATGATCTCAGCACTTGTGTCAGACAACCTCAAGAGATCATTTTCAACCTAAATTATTTGCTGCATAAGCAGATACAAACATAATGCATGATGCTGGCCAAGATTTAGATGCAAGATCCTGAATTTATTTGTAAAGCAACTTCTCATTTCCCTTATGTCTTTCTGCAATGGCTCCGCCAATTTCCCAGCTCCGGATGATTTTCTCTGTTTTGCTATTCCTCTCCTGATGCACTCCCTTTCCCCCTGAGCCCCAGTCTCACATTTGCCTGCTGCTCATATCCCACACACTCATGCTTCCTGCCTTCTGGAGCAATCACCAGCTTGTTCTTGTCTCTGCATAGAGCTGTTCTGTCAGGGATTTTCTCTTTGCAACATGTGAACTCACTTGAAAGAGGGATGAACTCTCTCCCACATGCAAGGATACATTGCAAGAGAAGTTTGAAGGCTGGGTGAGAACTGGGCACCAGCTCTGTGATGCCACTTGCTGTGGCGAAACTCTTTGGGCAAAGTCAGGCCAGTTACAAACTGAATTTACAATCAGGACCACCAGCATACCAGTGAACAGGTACATTTCAATTTGTGGACACAGTTAAGGCAGTGGAACACTGTAGGAGATTTTTAAAATTTATGTCAGGGCAGAGTCCAGCTCTTGGATGGAAAAAATAAATTGCTTAGGAAAAAAAAATGCACACACACAAAACAAAACATTTTCTTTGCCCCAAAGAGCTTACAATTTTAAATAGGGTTTACTGCTCAGTTTATAGAAACAAAGATATTCCTGGGAATATGATAGTGAAATTTTGTAACAGCTTTTCCATATTTTCTCTTCAGAAAAAAAAAAAGAAAAAAAAAGAAAAAAGATCTTTTGCTATACTGTGGGAAGCATTACTTTTCCTAGCCAGACTTGGCAACAAGAGACCATTTGATCACTCATGCTGCTGCACTAAAAGACATCTTCCTGAGTATGCAAATAAATCTAAAGGACTGTATTTCACTAATCATATATCCCAACAGCTTCTGATGTCATTTGTTCCGTAGTCAGGAATGCATTTACCTTCTTTCAGCTCCATTTTCAACTCCTTACGAATTTAAGATTTTTCACATTTCTTCAACTTTTGTAATTGTCATCATCCTTTTGGAAGACAAATCTATGGTGCTGAATCAATGCTAAGAATTAGTATCTGTTCTCTGCATATACTGTCATTAAATTGTTGAGTCTAAAGCGCTTTTAATAAAGTGGGACTAAAACTGTAATGCTCTTTAATAGCAAGCTATGCCTTAACAAAGAGAATACACAATAGAGTTTATGAATTTGCTGATTAGTTTGTCATTTTGTCATTTTATCATTTAAGGATCTAGTTACTTGGTTAAACAAAATATGGGCTCACTTAGCATAAGAGCAGAATAAATCTAAATGCAATTTAAGTGATATTTCTGCAGATATCTTTCTGTTTATTCTGTTTTGGAATATGCGAGGTTATTTGTCTCCTCTTTTCATGCCTTCCACAACAGCACAAGTATGTCATTAAGTTAGATAAATACTCAGTTTATACTTCAAGCTAAATGGAATATGTGTCCTAGAAGTCAAAGTAAGAGAATGAAGTATAACAGTTTTAGGGAAACATATTTTGTACAAGGCTATGAGTGTCTTTCTCACTTTTGAATCAGTGTATATATTCCACACACATTTCTCTCTGTAATTATAAACTTGCCTTTCAATTATAAGCTTGTTTCAATTCAGGAAATGATAATGCTTTAAAATAAAAAATTAAAAAGACCACCTTTGAAGTGTGTTAATTTTATCTCCTCTTCTATTTGATTTAAAAATATATCAGAGGGCCTTAAATCATTTCTATTTAAAATCAAATATTTTGTTTGTTTGTTTGTTCTTGTTTGTTTTTTGTTTGTTCATTTTTAGTATGTAAAAGGGCCTTACATTCAGCCAGGTTCTGTCTTGCTTCTTAACTGTAGATTGTTAGGTAGTAGCTAGATTCAATTCCTTGTTATACTTCCTGTATGTAGCCAGCCACATGAACATGTTAGTAGCCTCATATCAACATTTTTAAACTAATTTAAACTAAACTTAATTTAAAATCATAACCTTTTTGTTGTAAGTCAATAGTGTGTTATTTTATCCTGAGTTCTGTGAAACAAAAATCAAAATGCCTCCTTTCAAAAATATTAATCCCTCAAATTCTTACCTATCTTTCTATTCAATCCCTGATTTGCTTGTATACTTTTATTAGTGGTTTACCACCAAAGTGTTCATTCGTGTTTAAAGACTGCTTTTATTTCTGTTGTTAATACTATCTTGTCCAACTTAAGAATTGATGTGTTCCTGAATCTTTCATATTTATCTAGTTTTATAAACATGCTTATGCATTTATTTTTTATTGATCTTCACAGATTATTAGTGAAAAATGTGTAGCTTTGCCTCAAGAATAATTATCATTGACGATGTTTCTGAGGTTTAGGTGCTATATAACTTACTCATTGCTGTAATTCTACCTATACTTACTCTTCTTTCTCATGTTGAATTATGACTTATTGCTGCCCAGTTTACAAGATAGCAAAATGCCTGCATACTATCTGTTAGTCATGATGAGAATTTTGGATTTCCTGTTGAAAACATTATCCACAAGAAGAACAGTTGTAAAGTTATAAGCTTCAGTTCTTTCTCCTTATAGCTAGCCTTTCTACACTCCAGAAATGTGGAATGTTTGAGAATTTCCTCAATATTCTTCAACAACTAGAATTCCACATTTCTGATTCATCATCCAAAACTTTCTATGTTTTTTCCTTCAGGTCTTGTCCTCACAATGTAATGAACAAATAAGAATAATTATAGGGGTTTCCTTTTATTCCTGTCAATAGATTAATAAATATATTTTGGCTCAGCAGTGCCTAGCATATACTGTTGTATAAAAAAGTACTTTCTTTTTATTTGTTTTCCAGCCAGACATTATTCTCTAGGCATTTCTCCAGTAAGACTATGAAAAACTTTTTGCAGAAGTAATTAGGATTTTACATGTCAGTGTATCTTTGAAACACTGCATTTATTCAGTAAATAAGGTCCTTTCTCTGACACTCGTTGCTTCTTATTTTCTTAGTTTCTTCTCTATCTCCTTTACTATGCCAGCCTTTGTTAAACTTTCCCTGGAAGAGACAGCATTCTGCTTAGTTGCTTATTATATTTGGCTCATCTTCCATTCTTTGTCTCTCTGACGCTTTTCTTTTCTTGTATTCCATGTACTGCTGAAGATGCTAAGTAGATACTTGGTCATTTTTTTCAGATTCTTCAGCCTGAGCTGGGCTGATACCTAGCCTCAGATAAGCAGTTTCCTTCATAGTTCTTCATTTACTTTAACAGTTTTCTATTTAGTGAAAGATTTAGTGTCTAATTATGAAAACTTGAGGCTTTTCTGTGAGTAGTTTAGTTTAACCTTAGGTTTTATTCTATTCAGACTCTCTTGAAATACTCTTCATTTTATTTTTTTTCTTTTCAATTGTTAATGTAAGTAAGTCTTGCTTAATCCTCTCACATAAAGATTAAATCTCTGAGTTAGTTATGAAGTTTTTGAGCATTTAATAGATAGTTTTAAAACAGAAATTTTGCTTTGCACCTTCGACTTTCTTGACTTCATTTTTTTTTTCTATTCCTTCTTTACTTTTTTGTTTTGCTTGTCCTTGTCATTTTGATTATGACCTATATCCTTCCTCTTATAAGGATACAAAAGCTGTTGTAAGAAAATGGAGAATCAAAAAAAGGCATCATGCACTAAACAGAGCCAATTAGTATACGTTTTAAGAAAGAGTATTTAAAGGATAATCATTTTTCTGACATTTCAGTTCATCAATCAACTAGTTGGGATTGAAGGAGTTAAATCAATCTCAATCACCATATTTATAATAGGTACTAGAGGACTTAAAACCTAGTTCACTTTAACATGCTCTGAATATATTTTCTCATTGACTTCCAATAAATCTGGTGACAATACTTTCAACAATTGAATCACACACTGCATGAAAAAAGCACTTTGTGTTAAATGTGCTTCTGGGTAATTTCTGTACTTGGTTCTGAGAAGTAATCATTCCCTATTTGTTTTACCGCCCAAGCTATGTTGTAGGTGAGCCTGCTCCCAGATCTGTTCCTGAATTGTTTGGACTTTCTGGATTGGCTTTTGGGCTTGGCTTGTTACCTTGCCTTTGCATGATGCTCATGGTGCTGTCAATGGGACATGCTGCTATTACCCCTTGCTCTGCTCACCGGCATCTGGCACCATGGGACGGTATTGCCCAGGCTGCGTGGTGGCTCCTGACTTGCTGTCTCTTAGAGGCCAGGCTGCTCTGCACAATTAAAGAGTTTTTCCCATGTGCACTGTTCTGTATTTGTTGACACTGAGTATTTCATTCTGACACGCAGGCCATTCAAGATTATGTTAAACAGCACAGGAACTGGAAAACATTGTTAGTAAATCCCTTGTAAACTTTCTCTTTTAAGTAATTATTACTTGACAGGTTTATCTTGTGAACATACATTTAGCATACAGTGGAATATGCCTCTCTATCCCACCAAGCACCTTACAGTTGTATTTTGCTTTTTTTAATGAGGTTTTGCTCAGGTTCAGATGATTGGATAAACTATAGATACTACCAAAAAAAATGTAATGTCATCAGCACATTGCACTGTCTACAGAATTATTGAATAATTAATTTCTTGTAATCCTGAATATTAACTAGTGTTGTAGTTATTTTAGCACTCTTTTTTTTTTCTGGAAAGAACAATATTCACTTCATGTTTGCAATATATTCTGAAGACTGTCCTGCATTTAGATTAGTTCATACACTAGTGCTATCCCTTGCTCTGCAGGTTGAGTTACAAGAAGTTATCTTATCATCTAATTATCATTTCATTCCAAAACTGGATAATAATGGCATAATCTTATTAAAATTAAGCTCAGTCTTATAACCAAGGAATGTTGTCATTTTGAGCCAAGATTTTAAAATCAAAAGGGGCAACATGGCATAGCCAAATGGAAGCTATAAGCCTTATGGCACGGCCAGACAGAATCTATAAGTTGTAAGGAAGGCAGAAAAATGTCACCATGTTTGTCCATGGATTAAGACAAGGTGTTTGGAAATTTTTGTATTCAGTGTGAAAAATGTGTTAAGTCACACTCCACAAATACTTTTATTAGCTCTTGAGAGTAAGGAGTCAGATTTGCAACCTTATGTAACAGGCTATATACCAAACTAGTATACCATCCATAAGCAAGATAACTTCTACTCACTAACTTTTCTTTGTATTAAATATATCTATTTGTATCTGCTATCTGGTATTCTCTAAAATAATACATCAGTTTTATGCTATGTACTTTCCTTTGATCTTCCAATTACACTGATAGAAGTGGGATTCACCTTTTTTTTTTCTGAAAGATTCAGTATTGCTGATACCTTTCGGCTTTTTAGTTTTATGTTATTAACTTATGTAACGGAGCAGAAACTCTGGTGAGTTCTTAGGTTTGCTCTGTGGTATCACAGAGCAAATTAGATGTCTTCATCTGTGGCCTGAATGAAATGTTTTAAAGGAAAAATTAACACACACTCACACAGAAAAAAAATGCAACAGAGTATCAGAAAAGTAATGAGAAATTCTGGAATTCTCAATATATGGAAACTCATGCTTGCTTCCTTAATCAAAACTAAGTTTTATATTTTATTCAGTGATGCCTTTCCTTCTTAGGAAAGGAATCTACATTAAAATACATACAGAAGCAAATATTCTTTAATTATTTTGATGATTTCATTGAGTATGTGCTCAAAATTTTAAGAAAGATCAGTAATTAGGAAAAAGCACTGAATGCATTGCAATTTTGAAACTAAAACCCATATTTAATTATGTAGTACTAATTTGAAAATGTAAATCATATCATGGGTTTTAATTAATCCTGAACTCTGTAAAAGATACATGAATAGACTTTAAGATGTAAAACCACATATCTTTCGAAAATTATTTTCAGTGCAAATACTTTGAAATCAGAATCTCTGACTATAGTGCCATACACTGACCTTAAGTCAAACCCAGCAAATTTTGACAGTTCTCCTGGAGGTGATTCACTGAGCCATGACTAGTTGTATTGCAGTATAGAATATGCTGTAACAATCAATCAATCAATCAATCAGCTTAGTTGATCTTCCTTTTAAACCTTAATTTTTAGGAACAAGGAAACTTGAACTGCCTTCTGTCACCCTTAAAATCTGTCACCAAGTGCACTTCATTTGCGATGCAGATATTAATAAAATAATCAATAAGAAAAAGGTAGAGGAAGAATTTCTGTATGTTAAATTGTTAACAAGACATCTTTGTTAACTCTTGCTAAACTCTCCTCACATGGCCATGAGGAGCTTCTGCACTCATGCTAATGTCAACATAGAGGCTTCCTCAATTTCTTATTTATCGTCTTTCAGTGGCTCTTTTGGAATAAGCTGTCAGAAGACATGTCACAGCATGTGGTTTTGTGCATGAAGTTTTAGGTTGTTCAGCACCCTTTGGTTAGAGCAAGTCTTCAGAATCAGTTCTCTGAGACCTGTGTAGGTCACGGCATCAAGTCTTAACCCAATTTTAATGAAAATATCAGCTTTGCTTATTCATCAACCTTATTATTCCTTTTTAATAAAACAGGCAGAAAGACAAATATGCAGCTTTCAGGGATGGCAGACAGGAAAAAGAATTCATACTTGATAGATATTACTTTCCTAACTTAGTATTTATTTATAAACATGTGCAAATACCACGGCAATAAGGTGGTACTAAGGCCAAGATGTAGAACATGAAGGAAGAACTAGACAATGTAGTGCTATGAAGCTCCCAAGAATAAATGACAAAGGACAGTTATAGTGCTAGCTAAGAAACTTGGGAAATTGAGTGACATATGGCACGAAGATACATAGGAGTTATCCCCTAATATGCTCTTGCCTTACTGGCTATAGTACTGTGAGGATTCTAAGAAGTATTTTTTTTTTTTAATCTAAAAATGAAGTTTCATTTCAAACACTTGAACAATAGCAGCATAAAAGAAATGGAAAATACAAATGTGTTTCTGATAGGGACTCTGGAAAAAAAGAACAAAAACTACAAACTGTATTTCTTAGCTTTATTTATATTGTGATTTTTTATTCTTACTTGCTCCACATATGGTTTTCTCCTGCTTGCTGGGAGGAATGCAAGTGATTGCTAGTGAAAGACTTCTATCTCTTGTCAATTGTTTGGTGCTCTGTATTTTCTCCCTCAGTTCAGTTCTTTAGTTACTTGTATTCTCTACTTTGCAGTTACAATCTGTCCTCTTAACCATCTAAGTAGCACAACTGAAAAAAATTACTCTTCCAAAAATATTAAATATGGATGCAAATTCACAGCAATTCAAGCAGTTAGCAAAAAGAATAAAATAAAATAAAATAAACTGCTGGATATCGCCAAAAGAAACCTTTTCATAGTTAATATTTCATCCCATGTAATTAGAGTGGAATGAAATGGAAGTATAAACTGTTATTGTCTTATACTCAAAGCAAAAGATTTGTCTATGATAGGAATCCCTGGAATCACAATCAAAATCTGGCATTGTTATGAGATTTAGAGAGCTTCTCATTTTAGGCTAAGTAGCTTTGTTCTGTCAGCCTGGGACATGTCAATGATCACAAGCCCAAATGCCTCACTTCTGATACACAGCAGCAGGAGAATATGTAGTCTTGAAAGAATGAATAACAACATATTAATTTTAGGCAACACAATAAGGCATGGGCAAGCCCTGGAAAGTTACAGTATATGCTTCTAACTCTTAAGTTCTATTATTTTAAGCTTAAGGAGTTAATAAGTCAAAGGTAATAGGCAAAAAATATAAAAATGAAAAGAGGTTGTGAGATAATACTATAAAAGTGAAAAATAGAAGCAAACAATTCATATAGATCTATCACTTTCCCTCAGCAGTTCAGTTCAATGGTCATTTAATGGCCATTCACCGTTCATGATTTTTAGACAAAATGGACATAGTGTGGAGGTTTATTCTAGTACAGGTCCTAAGGTTTTACTGCCAGTGTTTGGTTGAAATAGCTCAAGAACCTTTAGCTGTTTTCCTCTCATAGGTAGGTTTCTTTCCTATCAGTAGTGGTCCACACTGAAATACCTCGTGATATTGCTTTTTAGCGATAACATGTATTCCATAACTTTATGATAATAATAAACTTGAAAGGAGCATCTTGATACAGTAATACATGTAATACTTTGTAATACAGTAATACTTTGTTTTTATTGTGCTGAAGGCATATGAACATTCAGTTGTATAGAACATAGTAGCTAGAGGAAAATCTTTTCAAATTTTTGAATATTTTTAAAATATATAGTGGGAAATAAATATATTGCTCATGGTAAAATATACTGCTTTTATCATCCTTTCTGGGTTTGACAGAGAATTGAAATAGAGAATTGAAGTAGAATTGAGTATGAGAAATATTTATAAAGTAGTAGAGATGCTGTTGCAGAGTTCTAAACACAGAACATCCTCTTTCTTGATCTCTTTTTTAATAAGCTTGCTGGATAGTCCTGCTCAGCCAGTAGGACTGTAATAAATAGTTGCTAGTTACTATTTATGAATATGTCCATCTATGTAGGTCTTAATAATTCTCATGGCAGTTGAGTAAATAGGCACTGGTATGGGTAGTTCTTCTCAGACTTTTAATATGAAGAACACAATAAAGTAAATTATTTCTTTACAATATCTTTACAATTACAAATTCTTTACAATTGCAATTGCAAATTATTTACAATTTCTTTTAAAATAAAAATATTTATTTTACAGAAGAGATACCAAAGAGAAAAAAAAGTGTGACTTTATAAACTTGTTTATATATAAACACTATGTAAATTTGAACCCTGATACCAGAAGCAGGGCAGAGATGGAATGTGAATCTACTCTCTATGTAGAAGAAAAACAAACAAACAAACAAACAAAAAAAACAACAGTTTAACCAGCCTGTCTTTCTGATCCAGAATATCAGATCCAGTAATCTTTGCCTGCATTCACCTAAATTATGTAGGAGAATCATTAAGGAAAAGGTTCTTTCTTGCTGGAACAAATAAGGACATTTAGCCTGAGAATGTCCTGCCTAAGATGGGAGCTTGACTCAAACGTAAATAACCATTAACATGGGCTATTTGAAATATTCAGAACTTTGGGACAGGGAAGAAAACCATGGGATTATGGTGTTTTATTCTGTAGCTCTGGACCCTTCTCTAATTTACTGCCAAGAATTTTGCAATTCATTGCACAATAGTTGGCTGATGATACACTAATAAACTTGGCAAGGAATACCACTTGATAATAAATTCAACACTTAGCTACATCCATTCCAACTCATGATAGATATCACCTACCTCAGAAGAGTTGAACAGTCATAAGATCTTACAGGATATTGATCAATTTTTTAGTGTGAAAAATTTGTGGTACTTTTCATGGCAAAATATTTGTCTCTAGGAGCCAAGTTAAGTGTGAGATCTCAAAACATAAAAATAGAATGTACAATTTTCTTATGAGTTTGTTGCTATAAGATTTTCAATCTTTCTCACTCTCCTCTTTCTTAATCTCTATCTAGCTTCAAACAGTGTTTCTTTAACCTTTACCTCTTCTTTTTATCTGATTCAAGTACTATGAAATATTTCAGGAGAATAATGTCTGAGCAAAAGACATCCTAATATGTTATTTATTGACCTCGTGTCCTTTGTGTCAGTTGCTTCAATCACTTCTGATAGTTTTCCTTTTCCATCTCTGCATACCAAAGAAGCAAATCATCAATCCAACAGCACAAGTTGTGGTACTTATCAGCACTGGCTAAGACCATTTAGATCAACTGTCTCAGCTGAGGTAATCCTTCTCTAATTTCAGGTTTTCATCAGAAACTGTCATGCCCCTATCAAAGTGCCACAAATACTCTTCAAAATAAATTTGATGTAGTTAATATAAAAGTCTTTTCATCAACTACAGAGGGTCAGACTTGATAGTCTGTATAACACTTTGCTTGCTGCGCTTATGAATAGGTTTCCTACTCAATTCCAAGCTTTAGGGCTTAAAATCAGAGTATTTGTAAGGCCAGAGGAGTCATTAGATTTCATTCTCTGACATCTTGCAATCCTGTTCCATAAATAGGAATTTTTGCTGAAAAATAAAATCTAAGGAGGCAAAACACTTTCTTGAAGTTAGGAAATAATTGCAGGTATAAAGTTTTTTTTTAATATAAGTTCAAATGACAAAATAAACATTTAAAACATTTTAAAATAAAATATCTGGACCTTTACTTTAAAAAATTAAATTCCTGAATTAAGAACAGGAGTAAAAAAGCCCAAAGGTCTACAAAAACAGTATTTTATATTGGTTTGAATACACAGTTTGCAGTTATACAGTTTGGATTTCTGAAGTGGGAGGAGATGTGGGAGAGAAGATCAGTTTAGCTTTTATTTGAAAATGCCTATTATTCACCGACTCAAATAGAGATGATTATATTTTGTTTCATTTAGTTTAGAGAGCTGACAGATTAAAAGATAACCAATTTTTTTCTGAGATATAGTTTAGCTATGTTATACTTCAGATATCAAAGGAGAACATTCAGTTTCCCACTCGCTTGTTAGTGATAAATCATCCTCACTGTAATAACATTGTAGTAAGTATATTATTCTTGTTCATTTGAATCTGTCTGTATGTGTGCCTATATGTATATGTAATCAACACAAATATAGTAATTTACTATGCCTAGCTAATTTTTGCCATGACCTAATCTATTGTACAACCTCGAAACCTTTGCCAGTGACAATAGTGCTTTTATCCATTAGATCTTCATTTGGTTCCTCTCAGCTTAGTTGTTGCCTGTTTGAGATCATTTCAGCCAAAGTACCCTTAATAAGGATAATTCCTGTTTTACTGCACCATTTGTCTAGAGTAGTAGTTTTATAAGGTGAAAAGATTTTCTCATGATATCGCTGTTAATTACACTTTACTTACATCACAGTCACAGAAAGCTCCACTGCCTACTTCATTTCACGATATATAAAGTGATCAAAAATTGAGCCTGAATTCCAAATCTTCATCACTCTCTCTTCTCTCTTCTTCTCCCTTCCCAATTTGTTTATTGCAAGATCAGTTTTTCAGATATAGATTATATACAGTTTCCATACTTTTGCTTCCTTTCTGACTCATCACCTTAGAAATGCAGTAATTCCTGATTCTTTTTCATGTGTAATAACAACTGTCTGTATCTGCATACACAACTAAGATCTACAGGTGTCTATTCATATGATACACTCATGCACCCAGTGATGGAGAGTCAAGAGAGACTGTCAAGAAGTCACAAGGCCAAAGTAGATTTCACAAGAAATCCTCTGTATAGTTCTATCAGCTCATTGCATCATATTTGCCTGGCTTGGAGATATACAGCTGGGAATGGAAAGGTATCTCAAGTGATTGTGTCTGTTTTATGAGTTAACAGCTTGGAAACAATCACAAATGGAGATGGCAGATTTTTTCTCCATCTGAAACCAGAGGTTTACACAAAGATGTTCTGAGACAGCAATATTGTATTCTCAGCAGGTTCTCTATCTCATTTTCTAGTAAGAGTATGTTTACTGTTCGCTTTATGAAAGACAAATATTGGCAAGTCGATTTAGATGAGGAACTGTCTGAACTTTTCCCTCATAACACCTTCCAGGCTATATAAATTCAGCAAGTGAAATGATTTTGGAGGTTGTGGATGTCCATATAAAAGTCGATGATGTATCATGAGACAAGAGCTCAAGTTAAAGATATTAAACAAGTTCATCACAAAAGAAGTTAACAAATATCAGTCATTATCATTAGCAGTTAAACAAAGTGAAATAGAATCAAAACATCACATACTAACATACTAAAACAACAAAAGGCTGTTCTTTTTGTGTCCCAGCAAACCTGTCATCTCAGATGGATACATTCAAACAAGAATGTACTTGAACAAATAGGATCTATTAAGGACAGAATATGGATTTTATTTGTAGCACTATAAAATCTGTTGAATTTGCTTACAAGAGGGCAATATATGTACATGTGTATTATAAAAAACTTATCAGAAAACAGTATTCATATTTGGACTAGGAATTATTAAATGCAAATGTGTTAAAAACAAAACACTGAAGCATGCAATATGATTCAAAGATGAAGTGAATCAAAGATGATTCAAACTTTAAACACTCAGGTGAGAATACATAGCCTGTGTAATGTGAGAGTTCTGCCTAATGAACTTAAGGCCTGTCTGCGCAGAGGTAAATGAAGTAAATTACAACTTTCTGGGGACTGGGAAGGAAATTTTTTCACTGCAACAAGGCTTATTGTTGGTGAGAGACAAGAACATTGTTCCTAATAAATAAAGCAGAGTGTGATTACAGCTTATGAGAGTCACATACAAAACTTCCAGTGAAAAAGAACTAAGTTGGTCAAGGGAATACATTGACCAGATATGAATCTCAATATAGAGAATTTTGCAAATGAATGAATGCAAATTGTGTCAGGATCTAATATTATCCATTTTATGAAATTCCATATCTGAAGTATCAAAAACTAGGTAGTGACTTTTTTTTCACTGCTCCAGATATCCTCATTTGCTGAGTTCCCAGAATATCTCCGTCTGGAAAGCAAATACACCACTGTTCCTTTTTAGCTTGAAATCTGACAAACCTAATTCCTTAAAGAGCTGGTCAGTAGCATAACACACTTAGAAGCAGAAAAATGAATGAGTGTGATGAGCTTTAGGAAAAACTGAAAAATTCAAAGTTATTAAGTCAAACTTTTTCTGAGAGATACATCAGAAGACCATATTTTTCAACTCTTAGAGGTTAGGATGTCAAGAATGATTATTAGTTTCCTCACTGTGCACAGGTACATACCTGTATGTTTTTGAGATTGCAGCTACTTCCATGAGGACTACTCAGGCTGTGGTCAAAGGGCAGCTGAGCCTATCTTAAATCATTGTGTGTAGATGCATCCTTTGACTCTTTGCACACATTTAGTCCTTCTAAATCGGTACAGAGATGTATCATCCTGATGCTTCCAAATATATACTTTTGAAACAACTTTGATGCTTTTTATCTAAACAATTCTGTATGGCTGAGAAATTGCTTTTATTCTACATCCTTTTTTTTTTTTTTTTTAAGCTGACCTCCCACCCTCTTTAGAAAGACAGCGTGTCAAGGGTCGTATGAGATAATCACAGAGCTTCTGACAAGCACCCGCATGCTTGCTCCCTCAACTCCCAAACTGCAAATCCAGGCCCTACCTATTCCCCCCAAAAACTGGAAAAGGAAAAGCTACATTTTTAACTGTTTTGTTATCTCAGATATCACGAAGGATAGAAAAAAAAAAAAAAAAACCTATCTCCAACTGTTTCCTGTAGTTTGCAGGTCTACATAAGGACTGTAGCCTCACAGGAATTTGACAGACCAAATATTAACTGTTTCCAGATTAGGGCATGGTAAAGTACATAGGAATTGACATTTTCTTCCATTCTCTACAGTTTATTTGCACACCAGCTGTGTTTGAAAGAGTAAGTCAGCCCTCTAAACTTCTCTGTTAGCTGCTCATTTTTTAATTCCAGCTACAGGGCTTTATAGACCATTTTAAAAGAAAAAAAAAGTAAAAATAAGGAAAATAAACTAACTATATGAAGCTCCCTAGCTATCAGATTGCCACCCTGACTGCATTCTGAGTTTTCAGTATCATTGCTTTAAAGGACAGTTACT
The DNA here is from genome assembly GCF_000705375.1 of Tinamus guttatus. The sequence continues at coordinate 26,840 of NW_010586118.1, forward strand.
ACTAAATTCTAAGGAAACATGGATTTACTATTGATCTTTGAATTAAGCCTATAAATTTCACCTTTCTCTCCTCATTTTTTTTTCTGAAAGAATTCCAGGCCCAATAGTACTTTCCAATCGTCATATATCTTTCACTGTACTCGGTTAATTATGCGTTATCTCCTTCTCATTCTTAAAAAAAGTGTTTTATAGGAGGTACTTTGGAGGCAGAGTAGCAGATGAAAATGTCTAGCATACTATATTTTCTTTAACTAACAAGGAAACTTTTTCTACTTATCACTGAAAGAAATACTCTTAGAGATATAGTAGTTCTCACACATACCCCCACACACATACACTAACATAAGTAAAATAAGCCATGATTGTGGGTTTCACTCTACAAGGTATGAATCCTCTGAGATACATGCATAAAATTAAAAACATCTAAGATGCAGATAAAGAAAGTATAACATGGAAGAAACAGACTATGTTCATTGAGCTACATTTTATACATAACTGTTCTAGAAGACATGTCAATAACGAAAGTCAGCTGTATATTTTAGCTCTTTCTTGCTTAGTTTTCCAAAGAATATGTGGCACAGGTAAGAAGATTAGTATATTTATCTGTACTTGTACAACATTAATGAAATTTGTTTTTTTTTTATTTTTCATTCCAACATTATTCTTGTCACTCTGACAGTCTTAGTTGTACCTTTTTCCTTTTCCTGGAGTGAAATTTTGCATTTCTTTCCATTATGCTGCAGTTCATGAACACTCTCCCATCTGAAAAAAACTGTTTATCTCCCCAAGGGTGTGAATATTTTAGAAATATGTGTCTCATCCCTTGAGATAACTGTGAGCAGTGGCATAGTGATTGACAGCTGTCTTGGCAATATATTTTATTTAACAGTAGGGGAAAAAAAAAGAGGAGGATTTGAAAATAACAGTATTTGTGTGTCTCTATCATACCTGAGGTATTGCTATCTTACAAGTGAACCTGACAGGCCTAGCATTTTGTGGATGATCCCATGGGTTCCTGCGTCCTGTGCTTGCTTTCCCTGCTGACTTCCTTCAGCAAAATTTGTGTTGTTAATAAGTGTGCCTCTCCTGAATTTATTCATCCTTCTGAGTATTTTAATCCTGAACATTTCCTCATTTTCCTCCCCTGCCATACTGAGCTAGTTTGTACTCTTTTTAGAAGAGTAAATCCATTAAATTATTTTGTCTGGCAGTGTCTCAGAACTAACCTGAGGCATCAGCAGCTAGGTGATGATCAGAAAAAACTTCCTGTCAGTAGGGTTGTTGCTATCTCAGTGGAATCTCAGTAGCAGTTCCCCTGTACACCTCGCTAATAACACCTCTGAATATACGTTCATAATTTTTCATGAGCATTGCTTGAGTGACACATGAACTTGTCTAGGCTGAGTACCTGTGTTTGCAACTAACGTAATTAAAAAGATTAGTAGCAATGTTCAGAGGAATCTCAAGTATGTTGTCATGAACAGCTCTGAACAAGGTGTTTTTCTTGCTAGTCTTACAAAATAAAACAAGAAAAAAAAAGTAAAATAAAAATGCAGCAGAAAATGCCATTGCAGAAGGAATGATATGCCTACAGTCCCATGGGTGTAGGAGCATATATTTGTCTCCACAGTTGCTTCAGGGTTGAATCCACAAATGGTGACCTGACATTCTGCTTTATTTACAGTGAACGTCCTTAAAATAATTTCCTCTTATTAGAATGGTGAGTAGTGTACTGCTGTTATGCCATATTGTTTTAGAAAATAGAACAAAGCATAAATGTTTTTTTTAAATCTTGCTATTAAAATTTTAATATTTAAATAACAGTCAAAGCATTAAAGTAAAATCATGGAACTTTGGTTATAGGATCATGCACTGTGTTTTAGTGCAAATGTAAAACATAGCATTATATAATAACACCTAAATATAGCATGATGATTAACGTCGAGATCCTAATCTATTTTTATGTGACATACATCTAATTACAGGGTGTAAGTAAGTCATAAAATGGGGCTTCAGCTCGAGTATTGTGAATAGGTCTAGTAATATCTAATTTGTCAGAAGTCTGTTGACTCATTCATATCTTATTCACATCTTATGTACTGTGAGAAGTAATACTCATCTATAATTAAGATAACAGTAGATTTAAATTATCAAGATGAACTATAGTAAAGATTTTTTTTTCCAGGTAGACTAGGTAAGATACTGAGGTCAGTTTAGACAATTATATAATTCCATCTGTAGATGCAAGAATTCAGCCCCCTTTTTTTAATGTGAAAAGCAGAGGGCAATTTCACTTTTCAAAGTGGCAGAGGCAAAAGATTTTACCAAACAAACTAGGGGGAGTACTTCAGAAAGCTTTTTACTCGTAAATGCTCTCCTGATTTTAACAGTATCTTTTTTTCACTCTGATAATCTGGGTGAAGAAGGGAGGAAAGCAAGGAAGGGACAGATGTTAGGGAAATAATTCTGGGGGGAAATTGAAAGTTCATAGTGAACTGCTGATTAAAACTCAGAAGTCTCTATTTAAAATATTAAGGTATTGTTATATCATACTATCTTTTTATACATTATAGGCCACAAACTGAGATCATTTCCTTTCAAAATGAAACCTAGACAAGTAAGAATAGAACACAAAGCAACAGAAGCTGAGATATTTGTAAGATTCAATAAGAAAAAGCCAAACAATAACTTGTTTGTTCTCCTATACTTTAAAAAAATCCAAAAATAAACCTAACATAGAATAATTTGAGACTCAGTACCTAACACAGGAGTCCTTAAATCCCCCTTTGAATTAAATGAGGCAGAAAGGGCCATTCAATATCTTATGAAAAGATTTGTAGGAAAAAATTCACCCACTGAAATGCTTTTGTGCCTAGAAAATTGTCTATTTTTTCTCCAGTTGGACTGAGGAAAAAAAAAGAAAAAAAAAAAGATGCTATCTCTTCTAACAAAGTGAATCTTTTAACTTTAACATCATTGTAGTCATGATGGGCCAGTACTACAATCATATGGCAAAGATCTAATGGTTTACTTGGAATAGAGGGGAAATAGAAGGGAAGGCATGCTAAACTGAAGGTATAATCTCTTTTGGAGAGAACTTCCCTCTCTAGACTGTCTTTGCAGGTGGTTGTTTCTTTGCGAGACAATGAATGCCTACTTTTTCAGGAGGTATGAATTTCTGTTACAAAATATTTTTATTTGTATCCTCTTTGTTTTTGCTGCATCTGTGTATCATGAAAAAGACTGCAAAACTGGCTTCTAAAGGCAACTTAGTCCCTTCTGCTTTAAATTCTGGCAGAGTTCTGAAACCAAACAATCTCTTTATAAACCTGAAAAAAATCTGACAAGCTCTTCACAGAACTCACTTTCTAATACCAGAGTTAATGGAAGGCAAGAAAAATGGAAATGTACCATTCACCTCTTTCCAGAGAATCAGTCAGAGCCTGCTGGATCACTTGTCTTGCTATAGCTGTGCATTGAAAATTTAGCTAGAGATTTGGAAAGTTGATTTTTTTTTCTTGTTTATTTTTCCCTTCCATAAATAGCAAAATATTAAGAAACAATGTTGCAGACACCTTGAAACCATTTTTGTAGTTTCTAAATTGGGTCAAATTCAGTAAGTTGTTTTATCTGGAATAATTAGGAGGAACTTAGTATATTTTAAAACACCTCAAAACCTGCCGTGTTTTGAAACACACTGTTTTGTTGCTTCCACGAGAAATATGCTATTTAGTAAGTAACTGCTAAAATCTTTATTTAGGTTTTACTTTGTAAATAACATTTTGTCAATTTTTATTTGAAACAACTTTTTTTTTAAAGAGAAGCAAAAGTGACTTGCATTAAAAAATATAGAAAGAGGTTAAATAATGCCCTCAAAACATGCACAATTGTGTTCTGGGCTGAATTAAGTATTACTTTTTTACCTAGTACTAGCAGTTCTGAAAATTTTGGTTCAGTACAGCTTAATCTTTCTCCATGTACTTCATTTTCAGGTTTTATGCTACTAATGGGCAAAAACAAAAGATGTGGGAATTTGCAATGTGTGAGTCAGTTCCAAATCCATTGCAAAAAGGGGCTTGTAAAACCCATGAATGCTTTCTGTCATTAAAATTCAGCCAATTTTCTATCTAAGATTCAGCTGATCTTAGGTTGTAAGAGGTTTATTACCTTTTATTTTTATTTTTTACTGTGACCTTGGAAACTGCAATAGATTTGGATTTCATTTTAATTCTGTTTTTGTCTTCCTAATATAGACATACATGCTTTTTCAAAAGAATAACTGTGGAATTATTCCCACCACACACACTTTTAATATATTTTAGTCAAAAATTATAGCCCTACTGTGGCTGAAGAAAAAAATTACCCTTTCCCTTGGTATTTCACTATAAAAAGTCTTATCTGTGCATTACTTCTGTGTCTTATCTCTTTCTTGATTACACAGCAGGTGGTAGTAAGGATTGCTCAAATCTAATTTTGCATTCTTCTTGTCATAAAGAAATGAAACACAAAGCTCTCTGCATGTATTTTTATAGTTCCTTTTCAGAAGTAGTTAAGGCTTACAGAAAGTAAGTGACTTTTGAGTTACTTCAAAAGTAAAGTGCAGACACACCTGTGAGTTAGGTAGGAAGCTACTAGAGTTTCTTATGAACTCCTGGGAGCAGTATCTCTTTGTACCCTATATCTGTTGACGAAAAGTGGTCAGTTTTGAGTTTGAAAAGAAGTTTACAGATGGGAATTGGAAGAAGTTTTTGAGCACAGAAGCCTGAATATATGTGAAGAAAAGCAGAACTTCCATTGAATTTCCATTTCCAGAATTTTTCTGGAGATTTTTTTCAATTTGTGAGCTAGATGTGTTCAAAGAGAAGACAAAGGAAAAAAATAATGTGCATAATGAGTAGTGGAAGGCAGAAGGATATGAAGAAAGCTGAGAAATATATTGGTGAATTAGAGATGTATGTGTTTGTATGGGGAAAAGAAGGAAGAGAGTAACACAACTGCAAACAAAGATAACTTTGGAGACAGCCTGGTAATATTGTGGCTTATTGATTAAGGATTAAGTATTATTTTATATGTGATTTGACAGTACCTAGCTTTGTCAGTGAGACTGATATTTTGTTCCTGCTAGCAGTTGGTCATTTACTTATAACAATCTGGGCTAGTATTTAAATATATATATATACATGAATTAAATACAGATATGTTTTGCTTACAATTACATGAAAATAGCCCTGCAGAAATTTTACCTAGGATAATCTTTCTTCAGTAAAAGAAAACAGAAGACATTCTCAGAGAGTGCTCAGGAAAAAAAAAATGAGGAAAGAAAATTATAATTATATGTGTATATGCAATAATTCTCTGTTCTATAGATTGTATGCCTGCAAATCATTAGAAATCACAGAGAGCCTTGCTATACTGAAAGAAAACTGATGTAAGAGTTTGGAAAGTTGGGTAACTAGAGTAAGAAAAATAATACAATAATAACAAATTAAAACACACTTTTCAATTTAATTTATTTAAAAAAGAAACACATACTTTTTAAAACTATCAACATAAGAATTAATATTCTTGCAGAAGTGTACATAATATACAGCAAACAGATTTGACTTTAATCATTAAAAAAAAAAGATTTTTTAAAGTTACAATCCTCTATGACTTTAAGAGGATTGTTTTTCTAAAATCCATGTTTCTGAATGCTCATATGCTTACTTAAAAATAAAATTCAAAATACTTAACCTGATGAAAATAATTGAATATTAAATTGCTTACTGTCCCCTTCACCAGTCTGAGAAAGAAAAAGTACATTTCCCTTTCTGATGTTGTGGCATGAATGCATACTGCATAAATATGTGGATGCATAATTTAGCCAATAGATGCCTTACTTGCACATGCATGTGATGGCAGTGCCATCATAGAAATTGCAGAGTCATTTGATAAATAACTGTTGTCTATATGACTCCACAATTTATCACCTTAATGTGATAAGAGAATTAAGCACTCCTACACCTTCTATTCTTTATTATGTTATGTCTTTGATTGAAATGGAAATAAAAGAAAGATAATATGACATACTTAAAACCATTCAGGATCACAGAATACCAGATTTAATTTTACACTGTTTCTTTTCATTATCCTTCCATATCTGTCAGTTTTTTTGTACAAAAATAAGGAAAATCAGGTGTTTTTAATGTTCTCATAAACTTGCATTTGAAGAAAGATTATATGTAGTTCAAAGGTGTATTTTATTATAGAACTTGGAGGTGCATGATAATCTTTCTTTGTGGTGGGTTTATTTGTTCTCCATAGAATGATGGACACCCAGAGAGCTCAGCTCTTATAAATCCCCTGTTCTTAACATTTCAGCAGTTTAAAACAAAAATCTGCTGTTTTGGCATTATTATTATCAATGTCAGGTAGAAAAATATGACCAGTATGAAACCAGGTGCAGAAACTGATATTATAAACAATGTCAAGTAATATGATGGAATGGGAAGATGGTAAGAAGTTTATACACAGAAATTATAGTCCCTCTTCCTATACAGTGGGAAAGCAAAGCTGACAAAA
>NW_010586118.1:33439-60854 GCF_000705375.1 Tinamus guttatus
AGGTTGCTGGCAAAGGCAGAAAGATGTGCAAGGCGAGCTCCTTTCTAAAGGACTGCAGTAGCAAAACCTTGTTATTAAACTTCTCTGTGCTTAGAAACAACAAACATTTATCCTTATGCTATACTGGAATTCCCTGACCCCAAAACCAGGTTGTCTCAATTTGCTTTCACACGTTGATTGAAGCCCACAATATAAAATTGCATATGCTTTGAACAGAGCTTCAAACATCACAAACAAAGTAATTCCAACCACTGTGCTGAGGCAGTACCAGAAATATTCTGGTGGTGATAATGATGTTAAAATATCAGCAAAAAAAGAGGATTTTATCCCCACTTCTTACACTCACAATGAGGGAAATGGGGTTAAAAACACAGAAAAAGAGAGAAAAAATATTGTTTGTTTTTATTCTTAGAGAGCTGTGGTTTTGAAAGGTACAACTGAACTGGCCTTCACAAAAATGCAAAGATAAGAATGCTTCTGCAATTGACCTCTCTTTCTTCATAAGAAATACAAGAGAAATTAAGTTGTAAGCATACAGAAAATACACACATATGTATATATTTATTTAAGAACTTGAAACAGACATTTTCTGGAACCTTGTGAGGACTCCTTATATTTTCGAAACATAAGATATTCATAGGATTCTGATACCCTGAATTGCCTAAACACAGAAAAGAAAACATTTGTCCCACACTTAGGAAAAGAAAAAAAAGAAAAGGAAACAGCATTTCAAATATAAGGTTCAAAATCTTTTCCATAGAAAGAAAAATTATGATAGGACCAAAAGATATATAGCAGTTATCATAGATGTTCAAATGTGTTTATTGTCTCTTCTTTATTCTTAAGGAACACTTAATACTTCTTTTGTTTGCCTGGATCAGATTCTCCTGCAGCGTTTGAACCTTTGCTGTATCTTATACTTGTTTTAGTCTTTGTTTACATGATGCAAGGCACCTAAATTCCTCTGTTTTTCAGAATATACACATTATTTGACCCTAAACCAAAACAGAATACTGCAAGATCCCTGCAGTAACTATGTAGAAATAAATTTTAAGTCATTATATCATTGGAGAGAGAAGAGAGAAGAGAAAAAAAATATATACATACTTTTTTCAGTTGGAAGGCTTGGGAGTTTGAAAAAAAAAAGGGAAAATTAATATTTTTCATTTTCTCATTAATGAAAAAAAGAGAAAAAGATTAGCTTGTTCTGTGTGCTATCAGCTGGAGCTGAGTCATGTGGTAAACCAGAAACAGTGCAGGAAATAGTCATAATTAAATGGTAGTTCTCTTCTTCTTTCTTCTTTCTTTTTTTTTTTAAATTTAAATTTTAATTTTATATGGTGGGGAAAAATACCTGCTGGTTTTCTCAATATAGTGTTCAATATAGTGAATTTGTAAAGTAAGTAACATAAGGAAAATTTGTTGTTACACCAAACTTTTCACTAAACAAGACCCTTGTGTTTCCTTGCGTCAGCTCCTGGGCGGTGTCATGAAAATACACAAAAGGAGAAACAGTGCAGAGAAGAGCTGGCAGCTGAATTACTAACGCATTTCATTACAGAACTCAAATTTTAAATGGGATTTCATACGCACATGTTGGAGAAGTAATAGATATTGCCCTGGGCATAATTTTAATCATTTTTCATTTGTTCTATATTGTAGCTTCAGTGAGGGAACTGGCTCACTTTTAATAGTATATTTGCAGCCGTGACATGAGTTATTGACTTTGTTTATTTATTTAGAACATTATGTGCCAGAAAAATCTTGATATAATGAACGTATATCAATTCCATCACCAATATGGGAGGTAACATAATCAGTAGGGAGTAGAAAGAATATTACACAGATTGCGATCTACAAACAGGGCAGCTTATATTGACATAAACATTTAAAACATTCAATTTTCTAGAACAAAAAAAAAGAAAGAAGAAATTCAAACAAGAAATCATATACTAATAAACATAAACTATTAAGAACAAACTACCTATCTTCAAGGATTAGTTTTCTGTGCAGGTGTAGTCTGAATATTGACTGGATCAATGGCTTTCAATTCAGAAAGCAAAATTTGCTTAATAAGATGAAGTAAATGGTTTAATTGACATTGGTGGAAGATATGGTAGCTGAGGCTTTCTAAATGGATATATATCTATATATCTTTTTTCTTTCATAAAGCATACAAAGTTTTTCTGAACAACAATCATTTTCCTCCATAAAGTATTTTCATGAAATATGACAATTTATGAAACATCAAATTTTTGCTGAAACATATGTGCAGCTTTGACAACTGGAACTTTAGAAAGCATTTCTGGTCAAGGCAAGAAAGAATGAAAAAACAGCTAGTCTCTTTGAAGAGGACAAAAGAAGAGAGTTTACCTATGATGTAAAAATAGATCTACTTATTTTTTGTATGCTTTACTAACCACAGGAAGAGAGAGTTGAACTTTGAACATAACTGATATGGCTGTTCATGTCTGTGGACTATGGAGTAAGGTTTTTGTCTTAATTAATATACATTGAATTAAATAAATACATTTTTCTGCGTAGGACTTCTTCAACAGGAGATATAAAAAGAATACTTTTTCTCTCTCCAAACTAGTTGCCCACCCAGTCGTTAAGGTAGCTGAAGCGTGAGAAGAAATGAATCCTCATTTGAAAACCAAAGGTTTGACCTCCAGTCTGTATCATCAAGACCCTAACAAAATGCACAGAACAAGTTTTATGAAGTCGTCCACACACACATATCTAGTTTTTAGGAGAATCTTTTAAAAGCAAGTGATTTCACCCCAAAGGAAACTGAAGAAAAAAATACACAGAAAGTTCTGAAAAATATGTTTCCTGCTAATCTCCAAGAGTATATATTCTCAGCTTTTCAAAATGGTTGAAAATTATACTTACGCAACCAACACAGAATTTCCTACCATTCTTATTTCCATGGGTATTCAGCATGCCAATACCAAGTTTTAATAGTACCCTATTAAATGCTGAATACCTTTCCTAACTTTGAGATTGAATGGAAAGAGATAAGGAAACCCCTTTTACTTCCTAATCAGTATTAATGAGAGAAAATTTATATGTCAAATCATTTACTTGTTATTCCAGCTTCATGAACAACAAAATTAGTTTTTACTACTGGTTGTCATAAGCCCAAGAAATGGTAGTGAATCAAAATCAGAAAGTAATATAATCAGGAAAAAAAGACACAATTGTTGTTTTACTCAGCCAGTGCATTCAATTACATAGTGGATATTTGTAATTGATAACAGATAGCTCTAATCCTGAAAGGTCGGATATCTAGGCCTCCATACATTCATTTCAATGGAGGGTGGGGAGAGAACTGATTTAAGTTAGAGAAGTGTGAGTTGTTGAGTAGAGTTCTATTAGACTGGAGGCACTCACACTTGGTTTTAAAAGCACATGAATAGATATGGCAAATACGAGGAATTATTAGTACAACATATCTCAGACAGGAAGTCATAGATGAACCATCAAGAATGCTTGACTGTCCATTTTAATGTTTAACATTTTTACTCTGGAACTTGTAAATCTTTGCAGAGATCATTTATTTGTCACACTTCTGCTCAATGTTCGGTTCATAAAGCTGTTTCTGTACTGAGCTGGCGACTTAATGCCCAGAAAGCCAGTATCTTGCAACCAGTTTTATGCTGCAGACCACAGAGCATTTTTGAAGGAGTTCTATGCATTTAGAAATAAGTAGATATTCTGCTACATTTTTGAAATTAGTTGAGTTTGATCTTATTTTATCTGCACAGATTCAGAAGATGTTAAATGCTGCTATAGCATACAATCCTTCCAAGTGCTCCATTGACATTGACAGAGGTCTCATCACCTCCCTCCGCTGGATATCTTTTGCTTGGAAACATTTTACTGTGTAGAAGCAGGATAACAGGCAGTTGCACCACTTTTTATTTATTTATTTATTTATTATTACCTCTAATGCATAGTAGATTTCCAGGACCAATATGATAGGCTAAGGGTTCTTATGCCTCCTTTTTCTGGTGCAGGCACCTGATGGATCACTGCTGGAAACTGGTCAGGTCAGGAAGGTGAATTCTGTTGTACTTTGATGAAAAACTGTTTCTCAGTCCTTCTGCGGTGCCATCTTCCAATTTCCTGCTCTTCTGCTAGAACTTTTTGCTTTTTCACATCAATACTTTTCTCTGAAGTCTTTGACTATTGTGCAATAGTTACTCAATAATCTATATTTTGTCTTTTTCTTTTTTTTTGCTTCTCATCTCTAGCTTATGATGTCAAGCTCCTCACAGTTTGACAGCAGGTTAATTTTCAGTCAGCTGAGCCAAAGTCACACAGCCGTGCTTCACAATGATGAGGATTGGCGCACAGGCAGCTGAGCTGTGGACTGTCCCCATTCCAGTTATCAGGTTGCTTTGTTCTGTGCACAGATTTTTGAGAGTAAGCTTTCTGAGTCAGTGCCCAACCCACATACATCTTGCCTACATAATACCTACTAAAATACTTTCAAAAAGACATATTAACTGCCATATTAACTGACAAGTTAATCTGATATTGCCTCTATGACTAGGCTTCAGAGCTATAACTTTCTCTTGATTAAGTATTTTACTCTTTGCACAGGATATTTGTAAAAAAATAAAAAAAAATAAAAATAAAAATGGCCCATTATGATTTATATTATTTCATGATTATATATCACTTATTCTTTGACATAGTTCTTTGTTCATAGGAGTCTTTAGTCAGTATAACCAAGTGCAATCCAACTCATAGTTGATCCTTGCAAAATTATCCAGTTAACAAAGTTAACATCCTATGTTGCCCGATGGTGCTAGCTTTTTGTTTTGTGAAATCCTAAAGTAACAAATCTAAGGCTGGTCCAAAATAGGAAAGGAATATGCTTGCTATTTATCCTACTTTCATTTCTGTAGTCCATGGTAGAGAATAACCAATACAATTCTATTAAGAAAAAATGGCAAAAAGCATCCCTAAAGTTTCTAAATTTGTCATTTACCTCAGATGTCAGTGGAAGCATAGATTTCTTCAATAAAATTATTGCAAAAATTCACATCTACCACCTACATAAAAGATCAAACCTGTGAACCTTCTGACAAAAATGTATTTTTTGACTTTAGTCTGAAAATACTGAATCTTCGTCTTTCATTATCAGCTCAGTTCATACCTGGCCATCTTACTGGATCACAGGGAGAACTGAAAATGTGTGCTTGAGTAAAATCTCAGTTGAAGATGACAAGCATATGACAGCAGAGTCCAAGCTATATCATAGTTTGACTCACAGATTTAAGTACATATATATATATAAATATATTTAAATTATATAAGAGATGGTACCAATCACATATTATGTTTAAAAAAGGCGGACTATTTCACACAGTCTTTCACCAGAAGTACATATAGATGGGGACACAACATCTTATTGGTTCTCACAGTTTTACAGTGGGCATAAAGAGTTATATTTTGATCATTAAATTGAACTAGGGAAGGTATATGAATTTGCATTTGCTTTCATGCCATTTTGCTGAAATCGCTGTTAGAAGAAATGTTTACATCAAACTTTGTTGTAATTACACCAACAGTTAAGAATCAAGAATCAGCCCAAAGGTGTTTATAATCTTTACTATGCCTCTTCTGAAGCTCTGTAATTGAAAAGGATTATTTTCTGTCCAACAGTGCATATCTTTAAAATATATTCCAGGTCTTATATTGAAGATGAGAATTAAAATTATTGAATGAAATGAAAATAAATGGATGATTGCATTTTGAAATAGTATTACTTAGATTTTTGGTAGATCTTTCTTTTTTGCAAATCTGATCAAAATGAGAAATAAACTTTCGGGCATTATAATTGTTTTATCTATTGGCTTAAGCATTATATATCTTTATATACTTGTGTATTATAACTGAGTAGTTTAAAAGGATGCATTCCATTTAAATGCATGTAGTTAAGATTATTAGAAAACTTTGTAACTTGAAAGATATCTTTAAATTGTCAGTCATTAACTGCAGTCTTGCTAATGATTAACTACGAATGGTACATGTAAATGGTACTAATGACATAAATTTACCTAAAATGTAATTTATGTAAAATCAAAAGATCATTTCCAAGATCGTTTTCTATCCACTTTAAAAAAAGAAATACTTAATGTTACAAAATTCAGTTCTTATTTTGAATTTTTTTACATTTTAAAAATGAAGAGAAGTGTAACTGAACTCCAGAAAAAACTGAGCTAAACATTTTTTCCACATTTCTGATTTATCATTGAAGAGAATCTTCTAATTAGTATTTCGACCTTTATGAAGATAATTTACTGAATCTTTCATTAGTAGTAGATGAGGCAAGGATTGTGAATTAAAAGTAGAACTTTTTGTGATGGTAAGGAAACCTACTTTGAAGGGTTTGGGGCATTCCCTTGCCTACTTAATTTGGTGTTTGGCTTACTTTAAATCATTCTAGCATTATTGGTAATATCTAACTTAATAAGCAACGGGAAAATTTCAGATATTCTTAAGCAAGATTTTTCAAAGCAGATTTCCTAGCTCAATTATTTGAGCTGCCATTGTTTCTTGCGATACTTCTAAATATTATTATTTTTATAAAAAAGAACATTTGGAATTAATGAGCTGTGTCACCACATATCAGAGTTTTCTGGGTAGTATGCATATGTCTTACTGAAAACCTCAAAAGTGATTGGACTTAGTCTTCACAGACACCGTATGCAGGCTGTATATATGCAGGTTTATATATGTAGGTAAGGCTAGCTTTAGTTTTAGCTGTTTGCTCTCTGTTTTTATGCTCTAGACAAAAATCTACATATGCCCAACCATTTTTCATAAGAAAGGAATCTGTATAAAGTAATCTTTGTGATGTCAGATTCTCGGAGACTTCCATACACTCTTCCACAGAAGCCCTATGGCACTTGCCTGTAGTGACTTATTCTGTGAGAAGTTTGAGGGGCAGGAAGTGGCATAACATTTTGGAGCACTATTCATGAAAGACTCTAAGAATTTGTTTGGGAACTCAATCTTTGGTAGATGTGCCAAAAGGAGATTATTAACTCTACAGGAGGTTCTTCTGTTGGCAAAACTTCTTTCAGCTTTAGCTCTGCAATGCCTTTAAGCACATGTCAATGCACTCCTATTCAACACAGCGCATTGAAGCTTATGCTTAAGTTTCATTCAATTCAGTGGGATTTCTACATTTTTAAGTTGAGGAATGAAGCTGTTTGAGTAATGACCATGTTTTTTTGCTCTAGACTTAAGTGGCTGTGTGTGTGTCTTTCCAGTCATGGGCTCTAGAGAGGGTCTTGCGAACTATAGACCAGTGAGTCTGCTTTTTGTCACAAGGAGTATAGCCGAGTTAATCATAAGAGTTACAAATATTGAGCACATACATGAACACACTCTGGGAAGGGGATGGTTTGGCTTCTGTAAAAGGAAATACTTGCTCTTCCTGTTAGGGGAATAGGAGACTGCCATATGAAGCTGTGGAGGCAGAAGTCATCAGCAAGCTAAAAAGGACTAGATAAATTCCTGAAAAGAAGGTCCATAAACAGTTACCAAAAAGTCTAGACAGGAATATACTCTCTAACAATCATAACAAAATTCCATCTTCCAATGCAGCATAAAGAAGATACACAGCAGAAGGTGATCACATTCAACTGCTCTGCGCATTCCTGAACAACGTTTTCTAAAACTAGTTTCAGAGACAAAATAGATGTCCTGTAATCCTGACACAGCAAGATATTTCTTGCATTTCTTGCATTTGTATTTTGTAGATGTAGTCTTTCATTTCTCGTTCAGGCAATTTGGAATTTGATCTATTATTTCCCGAGTAACTCTGCTTTGATGAGGACTGTGTTTTGGCATCTTCTACAGAACACTCTGCTCTGAAGAATCTCACTGATTAGGGCCTGGTAGAATAAAATCTTATTTATTCTGATAGATTCTGGCACATTTGAGTCATCCCTGGAGACTTTCTTTCTTCATTTAAAATATAGATAACTTTCCCTATTTAAATGAAAAACACAATTAGTGTTAAGATGTTTAGAGTGGAATATCCTTGATTTCGTGAGATTTTAACTCTGTGGTCCTCAGTGGAACAAAATTCACTCACTCACTTCAATATATTCTTTTACCTGCATGTTCTCTGCTTAGGCTCTTGATACATAGGAAAAAATCCAAGTATTCACAAAAGACACTGTGTTTTACACTGGAGCTGGGCATTATTAGTTGTGCATTGAGAGGATACAAAAGGTCTGTAGACAGTGTGAAGTACAACTTACCTAGTAGGAAATGAAGGCGGGAAAGCTGTAAGGAAAGTGTATAATCAGACGACTAGTATTAGCTGGCATAGAACTACTACGAATATTGCACAGAGGACCTTTTAATAATCACAGTCACGTACTTCATATAAAGATTTGATATCCCAAGCAGCTAGATGCAGTTTTCAGCAAACAACCACCATTGGCTCTTGATGAAAGACCCACATGCTGACTACTGACATCATACAGCAGGGTAATGCTTATTTATTAATAAATAATAATTTTAAATTGATGTCTCAGAGAAGAAAGCCAATACCTCTATTACTTGCAGGACTATACAAAACCTCAAGCACAGGAGGCAGTGGGAACTGAAATATATGTTGAAAGCTGAAGCATGCTGTTATTGAGTTGGCTGTGGCAATGGGCAACTTATCATGGAGGGTCACATGGTTGTAAGACAAAACAATGGCCTATTTACTGTTCTTAACAGTCTGACTTGCTGCTGCATGCGAGGTGTGATTATGATTTATAATTCTTTACTGATGCTGTTTGAAAAGAACCCACAAAATGGCAAAAAAAAAATTGTATGATATAATACTGAGAGCAGAATTGATGTTTACATGAAAAAATGGTCTTCCTTTTTCCATTACATGTTCCTGGGAATAAAAATGCTTGTATTTATAGAGTTATCTGAGTTCAGATGGTGATAGTAAATGATCTGGTTAATGTTAGGAAAGGTCTCATATTCTATCTACCCTCTGCCAGTTTTAATCTCCCCACTTTTTATCTGTTCCTCCATTTGCTAATGGAGATAAGAGTGCTTAGGCTTTTAAAGATACAGCTTTGAGAGTTTTTCTTTCCTCTCTTGCACTCTCCCTTCCCTTTTCTTATCTCACATCCCAATAATACTTAGACAGACAAGGTGACTCATATGTCATATGTTCATATGAGGACATATGAACATATCTTTAGAATACCACAGTAATTGAAAATGTGTTACAGAAAAGTTTCACAGTTAGAGTAAACAAGGTAAACTCCAATATAGTTCATGATACCAATAAGATAAAAAGAATTAGGATCAAGAGGCAAGAATTAGGCAAGAGGATTATAGAACATTTTTTTTCTCATCAATTTCAGCTGTCATTTGGATTTGTCTAGACTGCTGTAAAAACCTTTATTTTTTAGTAAGAAGTTGGAAGAGACAGCAAAAACTTGATTTAAGATGAGGGTTTGGAAAAAGAGTATTTTTACAGTAGGAATGTTACACGGAAATTACGATATATTTTCTTTGCAAATGACAGGCTGCTTCTGTGATCAAGCAGGAAGTGAAATGGTAATGGTTAGTAAAGGCATATTTGTATACATATGTATATTTTAGATATGTCAGTACAAATTACTTTAAAAGAAAGGAATAGCGTGTGGTTTTGCAAAATCTACGTATCCTTCCATCTTTTTCAAAAGTTGGTAACTGATTTCCTTTGTACCTAAGGGAACAGACTTAAGGAATGCAGAAGAAAGGTTCTGCATAGTTATCTCTCTGATAAATGCATAGCAGAAAGTAAGTGCTAAAAATGTCATATGTTATAATGAATGTAAGTAATTCTTTTTTTTGGAATCTCAAACCAGGCAGAAGTGGAGCAAGTTTTAGTAACAAACTTCAGATGAAAATACTAGAGAATATGAAGAGAAATGGGATGCAGAAGGAATACCACCCAAAATGTAATTAAAGTGGGAGAATGAATCAGACAAGTATTTTACTTGAGGTCTTTTGACTGTTTTGTTGTTTTGGTATTTTTTTAAAAAGGACTTGTGGTTATTTGTGGCTATTATTTCTCAAATTAAAATTCAGCTGCTGTTGTTTTAGCACTCACACTATCTGGTTTTGAAATCTCTTGACACATATCTTCCAGTATTACTTTATCATAATATTCCTACATCTTCCATGTTGTATTTTTAATGCTGAATGAATGATGCTGGATATGCTCTCACTAGCTATAGTATCCGAGAATTAGACCACTTTTTGCTATTGTTTTTGCTACTACCAGCAAAATATAATGAAGATTAGTGAAATAAGATATGATTATTAAGGGCCCTATTGTGAATGTAGTTTTTCCTTTTACCCCTATATGCTTGCTTCTTGTGTGATCTTCCTCAGCCATATTTGTTCACTGTGGAAATCACTGCTGCAGCATCTGCAAAATTTACAGGTGGGCTTGAAAAGCAAATAGAAAATTCATGGATGTACAGCCAGGGCTATAACATGTGATAGCTCCAAAGCCATTAAATACTAAGATAGTGCACATGACTTATGAAGTTTCTAAGCCTCAGAGTGCCTTTAGCCACAGCTTACTCTATGACTAAACACTTTCTTACACTTTTTGATTGAATATACCTTTAAATGAAAGCAAGAGACTTTGCCACCACTAAGTAACAAAAGTATGACTACGGTCACCCCAGCTCCATCTAAATGTAAAAAAAAAAAGAAAAAAAAAAGAAAGGTGAACTAAGGAAGGGAGAGTTGGAGGGAAGATTCCATCCTGTCTTCTGGATTGGTGGATGGAGAGCTCTCTCCTGTCTTCTGCAGTGAGTGATTGTAAGAGAGTGTTGCGGATTGTGTTTGTCTTGACATTGTTGACACAGGATTTGCCTGAACAATGCCTTGGCATCTTGCCTCTGGGAAGACCAGCTCAAGACCCAGACAATGACATTACCTCTCACCATTTACGCTTCTTAAGCCCAGCATCCTGTCTCTGGGAAGACCATAATATTAACTATCTGCTTGGCATCGGCATGCTGTCTCTGGGAAGTTCAGCTCGAGACCTGAATTTTGCAGCAGTGCCTACCAAGAGGTGCTTGCATTCGAATCATGTGAAGAAGAACACCAGAGCAGATGGCTCCTATGACATGAACAACACATACCAGAAAACTTATTCCTCCTCTGGTGTGTGTGGCATTCTTCTCTGTGGAAACATCACCTGCAACAGCCTGCATGCCTTCTGCCTCTGAACATCATCTGCACCGAGACACTGAGGGACCTGCACTGAGACGGAGCCAATGAAACCTAGTTGGACTGGTGGTGGTGGTAACTATAATCTTGTTGCGTCTCTCCGGCTTGCTTGCTTATCTTTCCTTTTCTCTTCTTCTCCTTCTTTGTCTTCTTCTTCCTCTTCTCTCTGCCCTATTGCGCTCATAAGAATACAGCTAACAAGGTTGTATGGCATTTGACCCTGTGGGTGTCTTAATCTTGCTCTTGGGATTGTGTCAAAACCTCCCCCGACACTGAATGGGGACAGTGATGATTGCACATTTGCACATCAGAGCTAGCCAAAAATCCCACGCTGTAGTAGACAATTTCCTGTACTGACATCCAAAACCTGCTTTATAAATGTTGTATTTGAATAAATCATGCTCTTCGTGAACTCGATTACTTGTTTTGAAGACAATGGGACCTACAGTTGACAGGCTGTTCATCAATCCAGTACTGCCACATTTGGGCCTATAGCTACCACAGTATTTGATATCTGCCCCCCACCGCTACAAACTGCAATACAGTAGAAGGTGACTTCTGAGGCACATGAATTGTTTCTATTTATTCTTGAGATGGTTTATATTGATGGTAATGTTACAAAGTAGCTTTTTGCATTGCTGAAAATAGGAAAGTTAGAGAGAAATACAAGAACATTTTACTAATTATGAATTTATAAGATTTATAGTGGTTTCAATCTGACAAAAGAATTAAAAGTGTAATGAATGGTTAGAGAAAGAACTCTGCCTTTCTGAAGGCATTTCAAAATACAAAACAGAGGAAAATACAATCAAAAAAGATTCAGGTATTATTATTTTTTAGAAAATATGGGAGTTAAAAGTGCTCACATATTGTTATATGAATTAACCAATTAATATTTGAAAAAAAAGTCTTGTTCCAAATTATTAGAATACAACTTTCTTTGGCTCTAAAATATAGAACACTGACCTGTATTTTATGATCTTGGATATTATGTGGAGAAAGCAAAATAGAAATTGAGAAAACAGGCTTTGCTGTCTTTTAATAAAAAGTACAGTCACAGTACAAAATATTTCAGATGCCCTACAAGAATCTGTCACGAGAACACTGAAACAGACACTCTGAAACAAGCACCTTTCGACTGAAATAAATGTTTATTTTTTTTCCTATTAAATTCTATACCTTTTCAAAGAAGAGGGACTGTAGAGGAATGTGAAAAGGGAATACTCTGTTCTTTTTCTCTTAAAATCTCTGAGAAGCCTGAAAATATGAGACTTCTGAAGAAGTTGCAGAATTTATGAATTTGTGATCTTTTTGCCTGAACACTAACAAAAAAATACATGATCTGCTTTTTTGTCTGATTATATGTTTAATAAAAGCTAGTCTGAGAGGTAGAAGAGCAATGAATTAAGGACAACAGTGTAATCTTCCCTGTAGTGCCTGATCTTCCATATCTTTTTGAACCGAATACTTTTCTTTTTTGATAGTTTTTGAGCAAATAAAGCTTTTCTGTGGCCTGAACTCTCCTGGGTGAATAAAAGGAAAATCAACATTCTACTGGATTTTACAGACTATTTAAACACACTTAATAGGATTCCCTTATATAACAAAAAAGAATATAAAAAGAAAATATAACTAAGTGAAGATACTGTACAGTATCTTTAAATAGAAAAAATATTTAATCAGGACAATGACAGTGGTATGATGGCTATTTGTTCTAAAATAATATATTCTGAAAACAGGCTGGATGTATGTGCTATTTTCAGGACCTTATGATCAGTTTTCCAAAAGCACATGAGAGACTAATTGGTACTGAAGGTGGACCCTCCCAACACTTTTATGTCATAAAATATGCATTTTTTTAAGAGTAAGTTCTTTAATAAGGGTCATGGTCTTTTGAAGCAAGCTTTTATGATGTTCTTTCTCTAAAGAACAATTTAATTAGATATCAAAATGTCACTTATAGTGAATAAAAATCTCTAAATACTTAAGTTAGTGCAATATGTTACCTGTAGAAGTGAAAGGAAATGACGCTTGTTTTACTCTGCTGTTGTAGAGACTAACAGGGAAAATCACAATACTTGTTTACCAGCAGAGGAAACCTGTTGCCTAACCCAAGGCCTGAGTCACTATCCATTAATGGAAGACTTTCCACTGACTTCCCTGAGTTATGATTTCTGGGTATTTGTTTCAGCAGAAAAAATAGGATAAGGCTCAATGGTCCATGTTATTATTGGAACTTATAACTCTATACAGGAAACATATATCTAAAATTATAATCGTTTTACAATTAAGTACCTAAAATTATACTTTTATCAGACAGTAATAATAACAATGATAATTCTTTTTCCTCCGATAAATCCTGCTGTGATTAGAATTTGTTTTGCTTTGAAGTATAATAAATGGACATGTGAGGTCAAAGTTAAGGTCTATCATTGGACCTTTCTTTGCAAGCAGTACCTGCAATTAAATAGTTGTAGGATATACTAGTGTGATTGTGCTTCTACAGTAAACCGATTAGAAAAGTTTTTGAAGGTGTTGAAGCAGTGAACTAGCATGTTCTTTCTTACCCTTTTAAAAATTCAACCTCCACCTTACTTTACATCACATACACAGAAAAAAAAGGGAGGCAGAGGGGAAGGAAAGAAAGAGTGATGTTCCAGATGTCATTCCACAGAGAGCAGTAGCCTCATTAAGCATGCCCAGTAAAAGAAGCCACAGCATCCCCTCAAAAAAATGCAGTTTAGAGGAAGCAACTGATTCTTACAGTTGCTGAAAAAAATGTGCTTTTTTAGAAACAAATCTGGAGAAAGTATGTTTTATGGCTGTAGTGCCATAACCTGTGGAAATCAAATATCTGTCTGAATAGAGTATCAAGACACAGTAAGTTTCACTTAAACAGTTTTATAACAAAGCAGAACAAGAATATAATTTCAAATGCATGTTAAATTTTCTGCCACTTCAAACAAAGACTGACATTTTAAATCTTATTCATAATTTCTGTGTATATTAATTATAGATGTAATTTAACAGCCACTAAATATAGAGTCCAATAAAATTTTGCTTGGGTTATGAATGCAGAAAAGTGTTATTGTTAATTAGAGAACTTAAAAGGAATTATTAACATTTTTAAAGATACAGCATATTTTTTTTCTTCCTTGAAAATTTCTGGCTTTTTTTTTAATTGCAGTTTTATTTCTTTTTAAACTTGCTGGATGATAGCCTCATTTCAGACCAAGGCTGTGGCCCAGTTTTTATGTAACTGAAGAGGGAACAGCAAGCAATACTCCTACATCCTTAAGCATTTGAATTGCTTTTTGATGTATTGCACCTGGACTGCTGGGTCAGGGCAACTGGTGCTAAACATCGAGGTCCCCCTCATGGTGAAAAAAAATCGAGACTGATGACTTGCCTACTGCCACTATGTAATCCAGTATAGCTGACCTGGAGCAGAACAGTGTTGGAAGAGGAAAAGTTTGACAAACCATCCTTAAAACTAGGTGACAAGAGGGCAGGTATGCAACACAGTTGGAGGCCAGGAAAGTAAAGCTGTAGGATGTGGTTTCTTCTTATGGCTTTTTGGTGTGCAGTAAGTTACCTGCATTTTTTAAATATATTTTCTTCTGCCAATCACATTGCTATATTGCAGCAGCTATATGGTTTGTTTTTCATTTTTGTTCCAGTATAATAATCTAATTTACATGGAGAGGCTTACGCAGTGTCTCCAAATCCACTGTGAGCTGCACTTCACCCACAGGTGAACAGGCAGGACCAAGAACTGAAAGCTTCCCAGCTTGTCTGTGATGCTCAGAAACTTGATGACCCAAATTCGGCCTGATTTCACCTTTCAGAAGCACTAGAACCACATTCCCAAGATAATCAATTGCAAACCTCCATCTGATTTCATCGGCAGTAACACCGGACTCGGGAAGTTAGAATGTGGGTGGAATGGGCAATGAAATTACCTGTCAACGTCTATTTGTAAACAATCATTCAGACTGTAGGATAGCTTTGCAACCCATCAGCATGATAGAATAGATGGAGCTCTTTCCTTGCATTTCATGCTGCCTTTTGAAATTTTCCAGAAATAGCTTTATTTAGAGCTATGGCTTGGCAGAAAGTACCTTTTCATTCTGTGCTTAAAATATTTTAATGCAAACACCTCCTAAGCGAGGGGGAACCAATCTTTTCTTTTGATGGTTGACTTTTCACAACGAATTACAAAAGAAGTCAATAGTGTCAGAATCAGTATGCAAAAGCTTTAAAAAGAGCCCACCCAGCTTGTCTGTTTAGTAGTATTTCTTTGCACTCGATCACTTTTTGCAAATCCTCTAGCTGTCAGTATTTTAATGAGGCTGTTTATAGCTAAAGGAAAGCACAGATTAGATCAAATACCGCAGGGAGTTTGTAAGATCAAAGCTTACCTTTTCAAAAGTCTTAATACTGCTAGGTTGTGCTGAAAACTAGAGTTCTAGTTAAATAAAAATATTGACTTATCTTGAAGGCACACTTCTTATCTGTTTTACATAAAACTTTCAAGCATTTTTGTAATTAATATTATATTGTTGTCTATAAAGCATACCTAAATGACACATTTTAATGAGAGAGTTTTTTGTCCAGATTTTGTTGATTGACAAAAGAGCCAGCAATAGCCCCTCAGCTAACAGTACACTGTTTAAAGTATAATGAAATCCATATCTGGAGTAGATTAAGTAGAAAGCAAAGCTTCTTGGTATCATAAGGATGGAAACAGCATATCAAATATTTTGTCATTTTTATTCTTATTAGTGTCAATGTGTTTCTAGAGAGTTTGATTTACATCTTCTTAACAGTAGTCTGACATAGCCCTGAATTCTTAGACCTTGTTTGAATTATACATTAAATGCTAAAACCATAATAGGAAGTCATCTTGCACTGCTGTAAGTTTGGCTTTCTTAAATGGACTATTGCACCTGCATACTTTAAAACTGTTATCTGCAAATTTTGGATTATCCATCCAGGACCATGAAAAAGTAATTTGATAAACTGAAGAGAATTCTTAAGGGTTACTCAAACTATGAAATGCAAATGTTCTCTTATATTATAAAAAGTCATTATGATTTTAGTGAATCTGCTGAAAGTAAAACTATGAAAGAAATAATTACAAGTTTTATGTACAGGTCACATTCTGAAATAGTAACACTGAAATGTGATTGAAAAGCATTTGTATTCATTCATTCAGTAGTATTTTGAATAAAATGTAGTTAAAGAATAGTGATTCACTGATTCACAAAAGGGAAAGATATTACAGTAAATTTTCAACTATTTTCTGATTTCTTCGGTGTCTGACTTCTTTTGTATCTTCCTATCCTTTATTTAAAATAAATAGATGTCAGTGTACATAAAATTAGATTTACAGGGTGAAATTGATTTTCTTTAGTCAGCAAAATGGATCACGCCCATAAAATTATTTAAGAAAGTATGTTATAAAAGGTAGTATTTGTGGAAAGCATTTCATATTTCATAACATGCCTTTATAATTTAGAGATTTTCAAAAATGAAATAGGAAAAAGAAATATGTATTTAGATTAATTTATTTTTTTGCAAAATTCTAACCCCTTCGGAATCTGATGTAAAGATACATGTATTCTTTTTTATGCAATATGCAAGTAACATATTTTAATTCTTTGTTTTAAAATTTATAAGAGCTATTAGCTATTTAGCTAAAAGCTAAAAGCTATTATCAATGTATCCACTGTATCTACTGTCAGGGTATCTACTATACTTTTTTTTTTTAATTAAAAATCTTATAAAACTCTTTTATAGATGACTGCTTAGGGAAATACGCTACACTAGATCTCTGGAATCTTTATCTACTGCAGGGATGTAGCAAGGACTTTCCCAATGTAACATATCTCTGTTCTATTTTTAAAGTGTCACATTTGTATCATTTGATTCGTGACTTTTCTGCTAGAGACATTGATAAATAGTTTTAACAGTGAATTGATGACAAGATAGGCACATGATCATTTTAAACTTAAAAATATAGCCAGCATATTTTGGGTAGATCATAAACAAATGTCTGGTGATTAATATTTTAACAATTCATGTGACCAGTTGAAACCAAATTATATGCAGGATGGAAGCATGTAACTTATTATTTTTCGCTTGAATCATCCTATGAACTAGCTGAAAGACTTCACTGACTATTCCCAGGACCCTGTTTTATATAAGCATTCACTGCTAGAATTAGTATGCAACTGTATATACAATACGAAAATGACAGATATTCCCTATTTTCCATCTATTTATTTATTTATTTATTTGAAACTCTGTATTGGATACCTAAGGGATAAACATTAAGGACAAATATCCTTTCAATTAACTGTGTTTTCACTAGTTTTTTTTCAAACTTACTCTATGGACATTCCATTTATTTGTCTGCTGGCTTTTCTTTTTGTAAGGTCATGTCCCACATTAAATGTCTGAAGTCACTCAGGCAAATCAAACATATCTATGTGTAGCTGTTTAAAAAAATCAATGCTGTCTTACATCAATCATTTACTATCTGATATCAAAATTTTGACTTCCTTTTACATATTCAAGCTCACAAAATGTGGCAATGTGTTTCAATATTGTAGAAGAGTAATAATGCACTGAGGAATGTTTCCTCAATGATCATGACAGGAGAGAGAAAGGCACTGGGAAATGCTATCCCTAATCCCAGCCTGGTAGTTTAGAAATAAAATTAGTCATCCTCAGCTTTCTTTCCTGAGATCTGAAGTTCTGTGTAACAATATAAGATGAATTACGGAAAAAAAAAAAAAAAAGCATGAGAGAAAACATTGATTTATGGCAGTCACTGGCAGAACTACGGAGAAGGAATAGAAGAGCTATATATATAATGTACATCTTGACTAAGTGATAACTAAAGAGTGAGATTCATGATAAATTGAGCTGTGCAGCTACTACAAAAACAGGGTTAAGTGCACATTTGTTTCAATTCTGCACAGCTGTTTCTTCAGAGCATGTTCCCTGCTCCTTAATATTCATTGCTAGCAAACACTCACGCAGAAAAGTTTTTGTTCGACATGAATGTTTAGGAAATTACTGTTCTCTGTATGAATATTTAGTTTTGCATTCAAAAACTCAAGCATTCATGACCAATTTTATGGGTTTGTTATTCATCATTTACTGTTCTTCTGATTCATAAGTTTCATTCTTTTAGTCAAAGAACAATGAAACTATAACTTTTTGGCAATCATACATCAAAAGCAGTATAATAAAAATTATAGTGAAAAGTTCACCAAAAATTCCAATAGGCTGATCTTTGTTTAAGCTTGTCAAAAACATTTACAAAAAAAAATCACAGACCTAAGATTTTTGCTTTTGAAAACTAATGACTGAAAACAATGCAAAACTTCCTTTGCATAAATTCAATATGTTTACTCTAAGATTAAATGACATGCAGGGAGATTGTTAGGTGAGAATTATTAAAAGAGGCCAAAGATAAGAGTAAAAGGGGTAAATTAAACTCTAATCCTTTTTAAATCCAGATGTATTAGATTTAATATGGAGAAAAATTTCAAAATAAAATATCAATATCAATATCAAATAAAATAAATATTAGTAATAAATATTGATTCATAGTATTACTAGAATTTCCCTCGAGGGAAGGTGGCAATTTTATTGACATAAGCAGTTGAAAATGGAGAGAAATATTTTACCAACTGATATCAATATTTATAAAAGATAATCTAACAACTTCTTTCTTTCAAAGCTAAAAGGATATAAGGCAAAGATAATTTTATGATTCTCTCTAACATGGGCTATTTGTCATCTGCCAATAATAATTACAGCTGGTCCTCCAAGTCAAAAATGGTCCATCCTCACATGCAGAAAGCCATGCAAGTGTGGCAGGACCACCAGTATTGATGAATAAGGAGCTCCTAACAAAATGCAGATGTAGAAAGAAAGCAAGGTATAGATGAAGGAGAAGGAATGTAGAGACACTCTCCAAGTGTGCTGGCTTGGTGTTAGTAAAGCCAAAGTCTAGCTGGAGCTGAATCTGGCAAAGGGTATGAAGAGCAAGAAGCACGGGTTCTACAGGTATTTTAGAAGCAAAATATAAATAGGGAAAATGCGGGCCCACTACTAAGTGAGACTCAATCATACTGACAAAGGACATGAAAAAGACTGAAGTGTCCAGTGCCTTCTTTACTGGCAAGATTTGCCTGCAGGAATCACAGCACCCTGATAAATGTGGGAAAGCCTGGATCAAGGAAGATGTGCTTTTGGTGGAGGAGAATCAAGTCAGGAAACATTTAAAGGATCTGGACATATGCAAGTCCATGGGACCTGATGTGGATCTTCCAGTTCTGTGGTCCCCAGTGCGAGACAGTCAGGCACATACTGCAGAAAGTCCCATGAAGAGCCATGAAGATGCTTATGAGATTGGCGCCTCTGAAATATGAGAAGACACTAAGAGAGATGGGACTGTTTAACTTGGAGCAGGGGAAGTAGAGGGGTATCTTATCAATGCCAATATACACCTGAGAAGGTGGAAGTAAAGAAGACAAAGCCATATTCTTCTCATTACTGTCCAGTGACAGGACAAGAGGCAATGGGCATGAATTGAAATGCAGGGAATACCATTTCAATACAAGAAAACCCTTATTCCTGTGATGACGACCCAACATGGGAACAGGCTGTTCAGGCAGGGACACCTACAGCACCTGGCACAGAGTCCTGTCGAAGAGGGTTTGGAAGATCTTCACAGGACTCCACAACATCTCTGGGCAGCCTGTTCCAGGGCTCTGTCACCCTCACAGGAAAGAAGTTCTTCCTCCTGTACAGATGGAACTTCCTGTGTTTCAACTTGTACCCATTACCCCTTGTCCTGTCACTGGCCACCACTGAGAAGAGTTTGGCCCCATTCTCCCTACATTCACCCCTCAGGTATTTGTACATGTTGATCAGATCCCCTCTCACCCTTCTCTAATCTAAACAGGCCCAGCTCGCTTAGTCTTTCCTCATAAGATAGACGCTCAAGTCCCTTAATCATCTTTGTTGCTCAACACTGGACCCTCTCTAGAAGCTCCATGTCCCTCTTTTACCGGGGAGCCCAGCACTGCACACAATACTCTAGGTGCGGTCTCACCAGAGCCGAGTAGAGGGGCAGGATCCTCTCCCTTTACCTGCTGGCAACGCTCCTCCTGATGCAGGCCAGGATCCCATTGGCCTTCTTGGCCACGAGGGCATCATGGTTAACTTGTTGTCAACCAGGCCTGCCAAAACCCTCTCCACAGAGCTGCTTTCCAGCAGGTCAACCCCTAGGACTTACCCCCTACTTACTTAAAAAAATACATTGAATATCTATGTTTATCTCCTCCTTTCTTCAGTAAGCTACCTTTTCTCAAAGAAGGAAGAGGAGATTCACAGGTTCTTGATTTTCTTGGCTATCTTTGCATTGTCACTATTACAATCTATTCTAAGGATTTTGTCTACAGTAGTATAGGGAATAGGCAAGCTTATGCCTATTTCAGACTACTGATAGCCGGCAAATTCCCTGGTAGTGATGAAAATCGTGATGATTTTGATGATAAGGTTTGTCTACATTCTTTTTAACATTTTTTTTTAAAGTCTGCATTTCTCTCCAAAATTTTAAGATGAACAGGAAGTTCAACTGAGTGAAATATATAGCCTAGTTTGCTGTTCACACGAATTACAAAGTTTTTCATTTCTGACTTGATAGGTATACATGAATGTAAGGACTACACATACATACAAACATATATATATATATTTAAGATTCCATTCTATTTGTGTTTCTAGGCAAGAAATTATACTAATTCTGCATTTGAAATGATTGAAGAAGTTCCATTGCTATATGGCTATTTACCTACTAGAGTAATCATATAGGTAGTATATTGTTTAATTTATTGGTGATCTTATTCTCTTCGCTTAGAACTACGATAGAGTTAAGTCACTGCTAATCTCCACAACCGGTGGATTGCAGGGGGATTATTGCTATCTTTCATAGAAATGAGCAGCTTTTACATCCTATTTTGATACACTGCTCTAAAGACAAAACAAACAAACAAGCACAAGATGAGATAATCTTAAAAAAAACCTGATGAAACAGGGAAAGAAAAGGGAATGACATGAATCTATCCTTCAGCCAAAAATAGAACTGAGAGACAAGAATGTAAGCAATAAGAAATGTAAGCAGTCTGATTTTGCTACAGTTTGTAGTTTTGTAGATGTGCATGAACTATTTCTTCCTCTGGCTTACTACAGTATATGCTGTTCCATGTGAAAGCTGGACCTCATAGGATATAATATCTTGTCTGCTCTATCACATTTTAAATAATAAAAAATGACGTGACAAGGATTATTAAGCAACATAAAACAAATAAAACAAAGGAAGTGGAAAAAACAAGGTATCAACACTCTTCCGTAACAGTTATTTCTTTGAATTATGATGGTATAGCTCAGTACATATCTACTCAGAACAGACAGTAATAATGTATTTTTTTGACCTCTCATTTTTGCTAAATGGTTTCCTGGACAGAACAAGAACGTCAAAATAACAACAGAAAATCCCTAAATCAGTTCTTGTTAAAAAGAATGCCTATTCTTTCTGTGATTCTTTGAAGTATTTATTTAATGAACTTGAACACGGGATATGCAAATATATGAGATTACTGCTTACAATATACAAGTTTATTTAAATAGTCGTTCCATTAGACAATCCAAAGGGAAGTTGAATCCTTCCCAGAATGAAAGCTACAAAAGTCTACAGACAGAAAATACTATCATGAGCCCCCTAGAAAGCATTAAAAAGAAAAAAAAAAAAAAGAGAGAGAAAATTTCTCTTTTTTTTCATTTTCAATAAGAGTGTGAGAAATCTCCTAGAGTTAATCCAGTCCTCTGTTGAAATGCTCACCTTATGTTAGCCACTCTTGGTTCTTTTAGGCAGCTGTATTTCATATCATAGCCAATATTATTCACTTAACATTTAGATTTCTCTATTCCCTATCCCACACATGCAGAATACATTGCTCAACTTTTTCCCCTCCCTGTCTCTTCCTAGGTAACTAGAAGGTCGCATTGACAATGCAGTTCCTCTTTCCATTTGTACAGAACTAGACTGTTAGAAATTCCTTCTGGATGTATTTGGATCGAGATTTGGCTTAACGGGTCAGAATTAGCACTTCAGAAATTATAGTGAAAGTTTGACACCAGTGTAAAACCAAAGATATCACACCTTGACTGTTAGGAGGTAGACTTAGTAGAGAGACCATTACAGAACTTGTCCTTATTATTCTTACCTTAGGTTAAAGGAGAGATTAGGCACATCTGGGAGACTTGATAGCGTACGCTTTGCTGCGTAGAGACAAGATGAATAGTTCAGAAGAGATCCAATGGACATACAAACCTGGAAGAGAATTGCAGTAAATGGATCAAGAACAAGATGCCACAGAAGCATTTGTTTTGCAAGTCAGCATGTTTGCTAGAATTCATATTCTTATTTTCATTTGGAGAGTGAACATTTTTATTTGGAGAGTGGTAGTGCTGTGAGAGTGAACTCATGATGGGAAGGAAGCCTCCTTTAACTACTTTGCATCCCTGCATTTTTAGGCTCAAGAGTTTGCATGCAGAACTTTTGCTGCACTAGGACAATTGTGCAACATTATTACAAACTCCTCTGAGATGTGTTCATTCTAGCTTATGTCATGAATCTCACTACAAAACCATACTGGCATCACTATTTTACTGGAGCACACAGGCTGATTACTGACACCAGTCAGGCTATGCTTCCAGAATCGTAGAGAAATTCGTCAGCACACTCTGTAACCATATGAGAACTGATTAATCTTGTAAGCCAGGTCAAAAACAAACAAAAAAATTCCTTGCTTTTAGGACCATTCAACTTCAATTGTCCTATGGCAGTAATAGCATGATGACTATTTCTGCAGGTTTGTATAACTATTAATCCCATTTGTTCTATGTGTGTGCCTAATTCTCATGCTTCCAGAAAATCCTGAAAGCTTACTTTTATTACCACTATCTTTGTGATATTCCTTTCTCCTAATGAATATATACTACTGCATGCTAAAGAAACTCCAGTTTATCCTTGCCAGAGGTACACTCATCAATTTGTTCAGTACCTTGTATTGATGGATCAAACAATTTTTGCAACCTAGCAGATATGGTCTGAGACTTGTAGAAGACTCCTGAGATGTGGATTACTGTAGGTAAGAAAGAATCCATGCTCTGGTTTCAGCTCCACACTTCTTCATGATTGCCAATCCAGATGGCCAAAGGCTGAACTTTGAAGTAAATAAGGTGAGTTTATTTCAATAAAAATATGAAGAGTGTATTCTAACAGTAATTGTTACAACAGTTATGCTTGGAGGCAGACAAAGAAAAGTTAAAAGTATCTTCCTTAGCTCTCATGCTACTTTACTCTCAGTGAATTTTCTGTGTTCTCTTCTGCTGTGGAACAACCAGCCACCTATCTCTAAAGTCAAATCAGATATCACCCAGGAAATTGGTAGTAGTATGTTAGATAATCTTCCTCCTTTTCTTCGATGAGGAGGTTACTGCTTTAAGATGAAATCTTTCACTGTATCCTTTTTTCTTAGACGATTTTTGCTGAATGGAAGGTATCCCTATAATCTCAAGTATTGAAAGTGATTTGATAGGGCATTATCTCTTTCCTCCTACACAGTACAGTTACCGTGCAGTACAGATGCACAGTACAGTACAGATGCAGTTTCAGCTACTTGCCATCATCAGAAAATTCACTTCTACCTTGAAACAACCAGATTGGCTTACCAGTTAATCTATTAAAATTCCCTTTCAAAAATTTGCATAAAATTTCAGGGGTGGAAGGCATTTATGATTATCTGAAGTGGTGCTTCTTGCTATATCCCCAATTGTTCAAAGCGTACCATTATAAACCAGTACATGTCATTTCGTCACATTGCTAGTGAGAGGTGGATATCACTTTTCAACACATATTGTCAAGGGCAGTATTAGTGGTAATCTGGGAAGAGTAAAAGAGATCAAAATCATATGTTCACTTCACCAATCTCCAGAACTGTATATATTATCCATAATATCAGAGAGGTCCTGTCTTATGTAGTTAATTTGTTTATCCTGTCCAAAAATCTGATTTATCTGCCTATTTACTCTTGATATTCTTACCTGATTTAAAAAAAGCAAAAAAAGCATTGTGTCCATTGAACAATCCTGTAAAATGTGACATTGGTATTTAAGGGAGGGGACATACAGAAGAGCTCTACACCAAAAGACCAGGTCACTGTTAATGGAAATGGATCTGGTGCATAAGCGAGCTATGTACTGGTTTATTTTCTTTGTTTTTTTTTTTTTTTTCTTTTCATGAAGTTACTGCTAATAAGTGACAAAGTTCTACAACTGAGATATTCCTTCTCAGCAGAGAGTTCATAAAAATCTGTGATTTCATAGATTATTCATATGATTTAAAATGACAGAGCAACTATACACTCATTTTTCTCACTTAATGATATTTTTGGTCCCAGTAACTATTATCGGAAACTGTGAAATAGGCAAAGATTTGCTAGAATGAGATGAGAGCAACAAAGTTGTTTTCCTTTTCAGTTGTCAGAATATTCAATACCTTAAGTACATTTTGTTATAGCTGCATTTTGGACTAGTACTTGTCCAAAGTACAAGGAAGATGCCCTATCCCTTTGATAGGTGTCACTTTCAAATACTACCATTTTTTTTCTCGTCTCTTTTCCATAAAATATTCAGAGCATAAATTCTTCAAAGAAGGAAAAAACTCCTGAGCATATGAAGCAATATAGCAAAATACATTAAAATTCTATTGAATATAAAATGATAGAAATCAATTAGAAAAACTTTACTAACTCTTGCACACAAGTAAAATTTTGTCATTTGGGTTGCTCCATTCAAAATGAGCAAACTGAAAAAAATACCTGTCTATTAAATATTAAATAAGTGCATAGCTCTCATGTATCAAGCTGTGGAAGAATTGCTTGAAAAGGAGGAAAAACTAGGGCCTAACAGAAGCTATGTCATTACAGAAGCTTGCTTGGAGTGATACGCAGTTGTCACTTCCAGGGTGGTTGGTATGCACAGGCTCTGGTCCTGCACAGTTCCCTAGGCAGCACAATCATCTGCCCTCCTTGCAGCTGCAAAGAGGAGTAACAGAGGATGGAGCGGGGTGAAGACACCGCGGCCAAACTCTGTTGCCCTCCCTGTGCTGGGCCGCTGATAAGCCGCACAGTAGCTGCCCAATGGGAGATATACGATAACGTGTCCAGTGCTGATCCAGCAAGGATGGCAAATCACTCCTTTTGGATGAACTTTGCAGGAACTTTGATCATTATAAGCTCATTTTAATGCCATACACACCTCCATCCCAAAAGTTACCCGCCTCCGAGGTACAACCACTCCTCACTGAGCATGCGCTCTAGATTTTTGATTGACTGTACCTTTAAATGAAAGCAAGAAAATTTTTCACCAATCAATAACAATAGTAAGTATGACTCTAGTCACCCAAGCTCCACCTGAATGTAAGGAAAAAGGAAAAAAGATGAACTAAGGAGGAAAGAATTTGGAGGGAAGATTCCAACGGAAATTTTGGATCAGTTGATGGGCTGATCCCCCTTGCCTCCCCTTGGGTTAGGACGCTGCCTGAGGAGGCTCAGAAGTTGAAGGGAAGAGTCCATCATAACTCGTGGAATCAGACAACCTGCTGACCCCCCTTTCCTCCTCTCGGGTCGGGATGCCACCTGAGGAGAATCCTCGAGGTTGAGAGCCCTCTTCGTCTTTCACGGTGTGTTGTGCATTGTACATCAGAGCT
Source organism: Tinamus guttatus (assembly GCF_000705375.1). The sequence continues at coordinate 59,574 of NW_010586118.1, forward strand.
AGCTAAAAACCTCACGCTAGAGTAGAGAATTTCCTGTTCTGACATCTGAAATCTGCTTTGTAAATGTTGCATTTGAATAAATCATGCTATTCGTGAACTCGACTATTATTTGCAAGGCAATATCGGACCTACAGTTGACAGACTGTTCATGAATCTGATACTGCCAGAGTCGGGCCTATGGCTACCACAGTATTTGGTATCTCCTGCCCCACCCCTTCAACCTCTGGCTTTCAAACTGGAAGACAAGCTGTATGCAGTCAGGAATAAGAATTGAAACTGCACAGTGTTCAGCATGCCAAAAAAAAAGTGAATGTAACTGCAGCATGAAAGGAAAAAGAGGTTATCCAGCTGTTACTTTACTACAGCGATGGTAGCAGCATGACCAAGACATGAAGTAATTCTTTGTGGGAGGAAGTTTAACCCCCTTTTTCATGTTCTAATTAATTCAGATACTACCAATAAAAAATATATATATAATGTGACTTGGTAAATCAGCAGAATTATTTAATTTAGTTCTGTAGGTGCAGTAACATGCCATATTGCTTTCCAATAAATAAATACTGTGCTGTATGTAATGCTGTTGAGCATGTAAACAATGAAATTTTCAGTTTGACCAAGGATCCTAATAGTCCCACAAGGTTAGTGAAATATCCTGAAAGATGCCTCATTTCTGCATTACTGGTTAAAGAAAAAACAAGCAAACAGATCAAGGCAGAACAAAAATGAAAATGCAATGAAAAAGAGAAGGGACAGATAGTTAAAATCTCTTATAAAATGCTTTATCTTTAAACTGGTTTATTGTTTCCAATCTGTACTTGTAAACAAAGTAAGAGTCATGATGCCTTATTTCAGTTGTCTTGCTTTTTTTTTTTCTTGGATGAAATAATTTTGAATTTGCAATCCAAATTATTTTATTTCTTTGTGTTGCTACTTTGTTACTCCAAAATAGAGAGTATTTTGGCAGCTAAATTAAAATTAGAACAATATCAGTAGATGAGTAAGCAAAAATACACAACCTTTGTTCCCTCTATAGTAGTATAGTAAAATTTAGAAACATTAGAATAAACATTTCAACATTCCTATCAAATCTGTAAAATACTCATAGAAAATAATCTATTGTAAATGTATGTATAGAGACACATGTATATATTGCATATATGTGTATCTAGCTAATATTTATAAGTATACTCACCGGCTGGATAGACGAGGGGAGAGCGGTGGATGTCGTCTATCTCGACTTCACCAAGGCTTTTGACACCGTCCCTCACAACATCCTCCTGG
>NW_010586118.1:69729-79916 GCF_000705375.1 Tinamus guttatus
TCAGTTTCCACATAATTAAAAGAGATAATCATTAGCACCCTCACCTGATAGTATAGTTATTCTCTTGTGTCTTTCACCTGGATGGGACCAAAGCCTGCCTTTCATGCCACTGAAATAAAATGATTCAAGAAAGCACACCTGAAAAGAAACAAAATATTCATTTTAGTGCACAAATTTTAACTATGTTTTTACTACCCCTGTTTACTGACTGGTACACACATCTAGACTAATTCCTGCACAGAGTGCAGGTGAGTTTTAGCCCAGTATGATTTTTGCCTTTGCTAGCAGACAGAAGCAGGCTCTGGGGCACTCTGCTAGCATGGGATCTCCGGTGGGCTGGCCCTGTCCCGAGCTGGGCTGGGCTGACCAGGTGGCTGCTGACCAATTGCCCATTGCCCAACCTGTCCAAGCTCGGGGTCTGACAGCCCCAGGCAGCCCCTGCAAACAGCCCCTGGGACCATGACTGAGAGGCAGCCTCACTCCTTTGCTGGCAGCAAGGGGAGGGGAGCAGGCATGGTGGGTAGGAAAACACTTTTAAAAGACCCCTGCAGAAACCCCAAGCCAGAGAAGGAAGAAATCTCACCATTAACATCATACTCCTCCTAGTGAAAACCTCAGGATACCAATAACTCATTGCAAACACCCCTCAGTCTTCTTCAAGAAGGTTGTCAATCTTGTGACCCAGCTGGACCTTGGAGGATAATGACAGAGAAAAGGAATAGACAGTCATAATTTCTTTTTGGATAACAATTTTAATATTTTATTAATAAGGCTTTTTCATTTTAATTAGACAATTTGGACTATTAGAGAATTGAAACACTGATTGAGCTAATCATATGTTCACAGTTCTATGTATATGGGGTGTTCCCTTTTGTCCCCAGTCAAGCATCCGCATCAGGATTCTGCAAAAACGCTGAAAGGCAGAATTTCACTGAGCAGAATTAGCAGCTCTTGTCTCTGCATCACTTTTATTGCTTCATACCAGAAGCTTATCATACCAAAAAAAGATGCAGTTAGTAGACGAAAAGGAAAGAGACAATCTCTTTCTGTCTCTCTTGGGATTGTTCATCCTCAAGGCTATGAATCCACTTGCCAAAAGATCAGAAATTATCATCAGAATTGGTGCTATGATAATACTAGTGCTATACTCATGGTCACTACTGTCAAGTATATTGATATTAAGTGCGTCCCCAACCAGTTCTTCTTTCTTAGGAAGTCTGAGTCCCTATCCTGGCTTGACAACAGTGCTTCAGGCGACTGCAGGCCTGCAGTGCTAGAGGAAAGCAAGGCCTCCAGAGCCATCCAGGATGTTTGTCCAAGGGAAATCACTGCCACAAAGGAAGATTTTCTGCCTATAGTGGCTCTGCCTATAGTGTGTTTCATAAATATTTTTGCAGGATGGATGAGTGGAGTTTCAGATGGAACAAGGGCATTATCTGCAAAGGGCAGATATACATTGTTGCTGTGACTAGCAGATTCTCTACTGCTTTAATAAAAATTCCCATGGGGACCATGTGCAGAAACTTTCTACAGGGGGACCTTCTGCAGAGCAGATGGATCTTAGGGAACCAGTGTAAGTGGATCCAGCTTTTGCCCAGTGTAAGTGCTTAGCTCAGTGCCAGTGACTGAATAAGCCATGAAAGACTGCAAATTGCTCTTCTTAAGGAGAGCAATATGCATAAGGGCGTATTAGGCTTTTATCCAACAACTCTGCAGTTCTGTATGGATTCATTCTTATTGCATGGCATTGCTTGGTGAAGTAGAGATGGTCTTTGTTTACCTACTCACGCAGGCCTGCAGTCTACAAAACTGTGACAATCTGGCATCTAATCATTCCTCCTAAATGCTCTTTTGCAGAAGATGCTGTGAAGGTTCATATAATAAGTGCATTTTTGGAAAAGTCATTACATTCTAATACATTCTAATGTATTTTTTGAATAGTGTAATTATATGCATTTTTTTTTTTGTCAAGTGTGTGCTTGAAAAGGCTTCTGCTATTGCTAATTTGGTCCGGGAAATGTTTATGGTTTCATAAGCAATTTAGTCAAAGGTTACATTAAGTGCCATCATTTAGTACATTTGTGTTTGGATAGTCTACAGATAAGTAGAACAAAATGTGGAAAGATAGTAGATAATTAAATTTGTATTGAGAAAAACAAAATGAAAATACACCTATTAAGAAGAAGGCCTTTCCTTCTGAAAGTGATGTGGGTATTTAGAAACCTTAACATACTGCTCTGCTTATTGTCACAGTAACTCCATTTAAAATTGGATTCAGTAAGAGATATGCTTAATTGCTTGTAAAGATCCAATTTCCCTGAAAAAATATTGGATATATATCCCTGAAGACTTCAGTCTTCTGTTTAGTCTGAAAACTCGGCTCAGCATAAGGAACATCAGTAAATATTTCTCATCCCAGTAATATGGCTGGTTTGGGTTCATATTTCTGAAGGGAGACAGAGTAGAACTATCTTTCTGCTCATTCACCAACTGACAGATTTGCAGCCATTTCTGCTGACAGGCTAATTAGGCTCATTTGAAGTAATGGTTTTATCAGTGTGGACATTCGGCTTCTGACAATTGGATCAAGATCACAAACTCTTTTCTTATAGTTCTTGAACTCTGAATTAAAGGTGTATAAAAGTTATTTGTAACTTGTTATTTGGCCAAAATTATGCTAAATCGTTGTAGTATAAAGGTGATTTAAAGCTGCTGTCTGTGTGCTAAGCATTCTATTACCTGTGTCTTTTAAGTCTTAAAATCTGGAGGAGTGCCTGTCACTACCCTCCTCTGGAAGTAGCATCTAAAAAAAAAAAGGTGTTATTTCTGAGAATGGCATCTTGGTGTCAGCAAAATACTAGAGTTACATGCTAAGCCATTTCCAAAAGCACAATCTCTTTTTTGAGGAAATTGATAGAGGAAAGGCTACGTGTAAGGCTTTTGACATTGTTTTGGTAGAGAAATCACTACAGTGATGATAGTTTCAGCTAGAAAATACTGCTGTTTTCTCCTCTTCTAATTTCCCTAGCTGCTGCTGGCTATGATTAAGTTTATTCTTCTTTCCATATATACTGGGGTCTATTTTATATCATTATCACACCTTCATACATCCCGCTTCATTTTTAATTTCCCATCCTGACTTTTCTGTGAATTTTCTCACCCGCCCCCGCCACTGTTTTCTTTTATTTGTCATCCTGCTTTTTTTTTTTTTTCTTTACCCTGTGCTTTTGCTTAAGTCCAGTCAGTTCTCATGCTCATACTAGGTCAGGGCAACACTGCTTCTATATTTCTGCAGCAAGCTATCTACTTCTAGCTAGCAGTTGTTCTCTGCTTTTTTTCAGCTACTGTTATGACTTGCTCTGCCACTGACTAGCAGTGAGGTGGTAGACTGGATAGGATGGATGGGAGGAGGTCTGACACTACTGGAACTTCGCAGAACGTTTGTGGCAACTTTGAAGGAACCTGAATTGACAAAATAAGTGAAAAAAAATCATGTGTGACTAGACCCTGATGAGTCTTGAATTGCCTTGGTTGCTTTTTGTTTTCTTTCTCATAAAAATGAGGCATGCTGCGAATGCATGCAATCAGGCTCTATGTTCTGTATGAAGTAATGCATATATTTCTCTCTGTCTTATCCTTTGTGAAATCTCTTACAGAGACATTCACCAAACCAAACCTTCCACTTACAGAATTCCAACATGGACAGAAATGTGTAAATTTGAATAATAAAGCTTTCAATTCCAGACATAAGTGGCTTTCATCAGAAGATTTTTAAGTTATAGGAAAAAAAAAATCAGAGTTGTACACACATAACTCATATAGTTCTTGCATTTTCCCATAGAAAAATAGGCTTATACAAATAAAAAACATTGAATTTCTCATTATGAAAATATTTATTTTTCTTTGAAAAACTGTTGCATCACCTAAAGTTTAATGTCTTCTTTCTTTAAATGGTCACATTGATTTGGTATCCGTATTTCTGTATGGTCAATTGAGAGTTAGACATGTTTTGTACCCTGGTCACCTAACTTGTGCTACAATGTCTGCTTTAGGGTGAATTAGTGCAAGGACAGAAATGACTGTTTTTCTCCCACTGACTATAAAAGGAGTCTAAATGAGTCTCTGAGATACAGACTTGATTGCTGCTAAAATCAGGCAATATGCCTCCTCAAATACAAGTATTTATTTATTAACAAAATAAGAAAAGAAATCAAAATCCCAATCAATCTCTTACCAGAGATTGATTCGCTAAAGAAAGACATTTCTAAGTGTTTTCTGACTAACATTTTCTGATATACCTGACTGTGAGCTATAGAAATCCTGGCTATAGGTTAATTTATGAAAATGTAGCTGATATATGAAAATGTATCACTGATATATATGCCCATATCAGCAAACCAGATTATTAAAAAGTATGTCTTCTAAGATTCCTGTGAAATTGATTGTTCCAGCTTTGACCACTGGAAGCCAGAAATCTTCAGTTGCCTGTCAGGTAATGAGCACAGTATCTATTACTTGGAGAAAGTTCAACATGCCTAAGATGCCTTCACAGAATTAGTTTTGACAGAAAGCTCCTGGCCAACATTATCCGTAAGGCTGCTTTCCTTCAGAGGGCTGCCCTTGTGCTGACACTGCATCCAATAGCCTACAAGGAGAAGCAATGACTGCAGTGCTTTCTACTGAAGAAATCATAAAAACCTGCCTACCCTTATGTTAGTGTAAGACCTTACATACTTATTTCCATATACCGAGTGAGTACTCTGGTAAATGAGTTCCATCTGGTGCGTCAGTTATAGAAAAGTAACACAGTTTTCATTATTGATCTCAGTAGGTTTCATTTTCCTACATTTCAGAAAACATATTGCTAACAGCATTAATGAACAGTAAATTCTGGCAGGATCAATAACCATCACTACTAACACTGAAGCCTTTATTCCAGTACTTCCTAAAAGTATGAATAATGCCATTGCAGACAAGCAGATTATCCAGATAAGAGTGTTGATAAAAGCATCAATGAGATCAAGGACATAATTTACTGAATGAGCCTTTTCCTCAGTTATTTTGGACCATGCTAGAGCTTGAATTGTGTCTATTATATTTGCTGATGCCTTCCAAGCCACATTTTGTTAAATCTACAAAACATCCCTAGGCACGCCTTGCCCTTTTAGCTGGGAGAAAGTGTGAAATGCTTTTTAATTTATCTGAAAAGACTGTCTGTCCCTTATGCAGGGATTAAAGTAACATGGTTTATTGCATCATTTGCAATATTGTGTTTGAAATCTCTGCAGGATCCCCCAACCTGCTGAGCATAATTTCAGAATACAACAGTACCATTAAATATAAATGTTCTATCAACTATTCTACTAAAATTGTCATTAGAAGAAATCATGGGGATCATCCCTCAGGGCTCCCCTAAAATGTCTGATCTCTGACCCACCACATATACTATTTTTTACGCTGAATTGTCTAAAGTCTGAAGAATATACAAATTTCCTAACCTCCATGAATTTAAGCCTTTGAAATAAATTCTCAGACGATGAAAAGAAAATGTAATCTATGCTTTGTTTTATCAAGTCATCTTACTTCTCCCCTTAGAAACACCAACAAAACAATGAGACCATGATAACCTAGAGAGCTCTTGTGGTAAACGTATGTGAGAGTCTCTTTCTCACTGTGCGATTTCTTGACCTTCTTCCGGGTCACTCTCATATGATGTGTCACTAATTATTTGTGTCTTTTCCAGACTGTCTTTCCACAAACTATCAAGTTAGTGAAGTGTTTATTTTTGTTCCCTACATGAGCCATTGATACATGCGACTGGTAGGTAGAAACAGTCCACGTTGATGAACTATACTGAACGAATTATATTTAGTCAAGTAACTAATCTAAGAAAAACTTCCTTTTACTTGGATTTTGGGGGTATGGCTCTTTACACCTACAATTCTCAGCAATTTCAAGGCTTAAGTATATGTACTGCCATATTTTTGAATACTACAGCTTATCTAACTGAGGATAGAAATATAGGAAGATCTAAGAGCCAAGAGATTTTTTTTTTTCCCTGTGGAAGTAGTGTTCTCCACTTTACAACCATAGCCTCAGAAATCTTTATTTCGTTATTCCCTCTCCTCCTTATGTTATTGCCACCATTTCAGAGATAAGAGAAAGAGGAGAATCACCAGCAATGCAGCCATACTGGGAGAAAGACTCCATAATAATGACTTAATCTGGTCTATATCTCTAAGGCGAAATGTGCTAAGTCTGCAGAAGGCATCCATGGTTGACAATCACTTGATTTCCACTCAGGAATGCTGCCTGAGTGGACAAGGTATTTACTCTTTAAGGAATCAAGACTTAATGGGGTGGAGAAAGGTACAGCAAATGGAAAAACTGCAGAACCCCTCTCTGATACAAGTGAGGGAAGCCTGCTCCTGTTACATTACCTTTTGCTTGGCTGTCATCGTCTTCCGTTGCCTTGGATGGAATTTAGGCAGAATCCAGCCGAGCTCCAAATTTTGGTTCTTAAAATTATAATTCTCCTGAAATCCTGAATTTTGACAAGTATATTTCAGCATTTGAATATCCCTTCTGGGGCATGTTTGTAGAGCACCAGCCTTGAAACTCGGACTGTTTCTTTCAAACTGCCAAGTCCTGTGGGATTGGCTAAGAGATGATTCATTCATCTATCCCTCTTGACAAAGTTATTGTACAAAACATAGTCCCATTTTACAGTCCCAGGACATCTTTTTTTTTTTTCTACCAGAAGTCTCCTGGCTGCATTCATCATTCATGTCCCTTGACCTCACAGGACATAGCTCCTGGGGGAGGAGAGTGCATTTTCTTTTCTACATGTCTCACGGCTCAAGCAGGGGCAGGGTATGTAGAGATGGCTACAGAGCACATTACCAAGAGCAGTAACAGTGATGCCACAGATATGGTGAAAATCTGTCCAGTTCCTACCAGTTCCTAAATCAGAATGTGGTTTGAACAGCTTTTGCCTTCGTCTTCTATCCCTTGTGCTTTGCTTACTTCCTACGTGAAAGATTCTCTCCTACTGTCTCCATAATGGAAAAACAGCCTTACTAATAGCATCAAGAGTACTTCTAAAGGGCACACTATGAGTGGCAAAATTTATGTAAGATATAAGGCCATAAAAAGCACTAGGTAAATGTGCATGTACTTATTTGAGTCCATATGCATTTAAAAGCTGCTAATCCAATTTTATAATGAAGAATAATTTATTTCCACCCTGATTCTGAATGGAGAGATGATATTTGAGGTAATACATCTGCATAAACATGAGGAGATAGTTGAGAAATAAAGGTCTCATTTTTGTCTGTCTGTCTGCCTTTTCATGTCGACTGTGCTGCATTTTGTTGTATTTTAATCCTATCTATGAACTGCTCTACCTTCACAGGTGAATTTCATGTTATTAAAATGAAACTCGTTTCGAATTTCTGTGTTCAAAAGAAAGATGTGTACTCCTTTTGTGAGACACTGTCAGATAATGTGTTTATATTCTTATATGTATGCACCTAACTATTGTTGGGTTCTGTAAAAATAGAAATATGATGAATAAATATGATGAATAGAGGCATGCCTAATCAGAAAATAATCTATCAATAATTTCTTTGTGATTTTTTTTCAATATATATGTGCATATGGACATTTAGAAGAAATAATTTCCAGTATTCTATAGACATTTTTGTTTGTAATTCTGAAGTTCTTAACACACTCAGTTTTAATAAAAGAACATTTTATAATATAATTTTACATATAATATAAATATATAATTTACTTATAAATATATGATCAGTGATCTGTTCTGTATTAATCTCGTACATGTGCCCAGAATGCACAATAGTGTTGTGAAATTGGCACTGGTGAGATGAAGTGCATTGTTCATCCATGGCACTCCATTGAAAAGGAAATTAAGTTGTCCCAGGTGACCTGAGCATGAAATCTGCAGCAGACTGCCATGCAGCTCACATTGTGTCATCCCTTTTCCTTCATTGTTCAATTCTCTGCTGCAAGGAGAATAGTAGTCCTGAGATTATAATTCCTCAACAACCTAATACTATACATTCTCTTCCCTCTTTCAGAAAGAGTCTTTGTCTGTGACTACCTTCAAAGAAGTTTCTTATATCCAAAACCTCACTTCATTGGCCTACTTTTCCATAAATAATGGCTCAACGAAGGGCAACCGAGTAGAGAATTTGCTAATTCAAATTCTGAAAATATCCATACCTTACCTGATCCTTCTCCTCCTCATCTAATTTCATTAATAATATAAAACCTAGCAACATCTATCTAGTTACATTTCTTGATCTTTCTTGTTTTCTATATTGCCCTAATTGGTAATCACCTTTTCACTCAGAAATCACAGAATCAGAGAATGGTTAAGGTTGGAAGGGACCTCTAAAGATCATCTAGGCCAACCCCCTGCCCAAGCAAGAACATCTAGAGTACGTGGCACAGGGTCACATCCAGGAGGGTTTTGAAGATCTCCAGAGAAGGAGACTCCACAACCTCTCGGGGCAGCCTGTTCCAGGGCTCTGTCACCCTCACAGGAAAGAAGTTCTTTCTCACATGGAGGTGGAACTTTCTCTGTCTCAACTTGCACCCATTACCCCTTGTCCTGTCACTGGCCACCACTGAGAAGAGTTTAGCCCCATCCTCCCTACATTCACCCCTAAGGTACTGGTACATGTTGATCAGATCTCCTCTCAATCTTCTCCTCTGTAGGCTAAACGGACCCAACTCACATAGTCTTTCCTCATACAATAGATGCTCCAGTCCCTTAATCATCTTTGTGCCCTACGCTGGACCCTCTCTAGAAGCACCACATCTCTCTTGTACCAGGGAGCCCAGAACTGCACACAGTACTCCAGGTGCGGCCTCACCAGAGCTGAGTAAAGGGGCCGGATCCTCTCCCTCAGTCTGCTGGCAACACTCCCGCTGATGCAGGCCAGGATCCCATTGGCCTTCTTGGCCACGAGGGCACATTGCTGACTCATGGTTAACTTGTTCTCAGCCAGGACTCCCAAATCCCTCTCCACAGAGCTGCTTTCCAGCAGGTCAGCCCCTAATCTGTACTGGTGCCTTGGGCTACTCCTCTCCAAGTGCAGGACCCTGCACTTGTACTTGTTGAACCTCATGAGATTCGTCTCTGCCCAACTCTTCATCGTGCTTAGGTCTCTCTGAAGGCAGCACAGCCCTCTGGAGTGTCAGCCACTCCTCTCAGTTTGGTATCATCTGCAAACCTGCTGAGGGTGCACTGAACGCCTTCGTGCAAATCATTGATGGCTTCACCTGATCTCCCACTGGTGGAAGAGTCTGTGAGAGAGAATTATTTTCCACACCGGGGAGGAGACTCCCTGCTCCATGCCTGTGCTAACTGCTCCGCCATGCCCTCTCCGCTGCTCTATTGCTCTATTCGCATTGTGCTCCCTGGGGGCAGGTTTTGAATTCCCACCTGGCTCTGTCCCCGCTGAGTCAGAGCCACCTCTGGCCCAGAGCTCAGCACTGCCCGCGCGGGGGTCCGCGCTGGGGCTGCCTCTGGCTGTCTACGCTTTCTCATTCGGTGGCTTTTGCTGCTGTTGTTCACCTCTAGACAAGGTGCTCCGGCATGAGCGTCCGCTTCAGAGCCCTTTCCTTTGAGATCTGAGCAATGATCTAAGATCTGATCTAAGAAAGCCAATGTCACGCGAGTCTATAAAAAAAGACAAGAAGGAGGACCCAGGCAACTACAGGACAGTCAGCCTCACCTCCGTCCCCAGAAAAGTGATGGAACGGCTCGTACTGGCCATTGTCTCCAGGCACTTGGAGGACAAGAAGGTGCTCAAGAGTAGTCAGCATGGATTCTCCAAGGGCAGATCATGCTTGACTAACCTGATAGCCTTCTATGATGGAATGACCAGCTGGGTAGATGAGGGGAGAGCGGTGGATGTCGTCTATCTCAACTTCACCAAGGCTTTTGACACCGTCCCTCACAACATCCTCCTGGGCAAGCTCCAGAAGTGTGGGATAGATGAGTGGACAGTGAGGTGGATTAGGAACTGGCTGGATGTCAGAGCTCAGAGGGTGATGATCAGTGGTACAGAGTCTAGTTGGAGGCCTGTACCTAGCAATGTCCCCCAGGGGTCAGTCCTCGGTCCAGTCCTGTTCAATTTATTCATCAATGACCTGGA
>NW_010586118.1:80430-98587 GCF_000705375.1 Tinamus guttatus
AACTGAAGCACCAAAAGTTCCACAGGAACTTAAGGAAAAATTTTTTAACAGTGATGGTGACAGAGCCCTGGAACAGGCTGCCGAGAGAGGTTGTGGAGTCTCCTTCTCTGGAGATCTTCAAAACCCGCTTGGATGCAGTCCTGTGCCATGTGCTCTAGGCGGCCTTGCATGTGCAGGGGTTTGGACTAGATGACCTCTAGAGGTCCCTTCCAACCTTAAACAATCTATCATTCTATGATTCTATGGTTGATGAACAAGTTGAACAGCATTGGGCCCAGTACTGACCCCTGCAGGCCACCACTGACCAAAGGCCTCCAACTAGACTTCGCCTCATTTGTCCCCACACTCTGGGCTCTGCCATTCAACCAGTCCTCAATCCACACTTCCTGAACTTTCATATGAGGATGTTATGGGAGGCTGTGCGAAAAGCCGTACTGAATTCAAGGTAGACATCCATGACTCTCCCATGGTCCATCCAGCCAGTTGCCTCATTGTAGAAAGCTATCAGGTTTGTCAAACATGACTTTCTCTTGGTGAATCCACGCTGATTACTCCAGAGCACCTTCTTTTCCTTGACATACCTAGAGATGGTCTCTAGGATGAGCTGCTCCATCACCTTTCCAAGGTCTGTGACACATAATCAAAACCAACTCTACAGTTATGCAATAAAATTGTACATTATTCTATCATTTTACTGCATTACTGGAAAGTTGATTGTGACTTTACAATCTGGATTAGTTGTTTCCTTTATGACTCTTTTTGGTTTCCAGAATTAATCATTTTATCCTTGCCCGTGATAAATAAATGCATTTATATTCTTCATATATAACTAATGTGCTCTTCTGAATGTGCCAAACAAAATGTGGTGAATGGTAGGGCGATTTTCAGTCTCTTCTTTAGATTTTCTTGAGATGCTAGCAGACAGAAGGAGGATTGAGTCTCAGTCCCTAGAGATATGTTAGCATTGTAACAGAATTAATAGAGCTGATAGAATGAATAATTCATGATGCAGTAATTCTTGACAAAGCTTTTCAAAAATCTAGTATGGACCAGCTAGCTTCTGGTTAGGAGCTGGTAAGCATCACCACTTATTCAGTTAATCACTGATATTAATCATGGGAACATGAATAATATATGTCTTTTTCTATATCTGCCCCTGTAACAAAATATAATCAGGAAGGGAATAAAGTCTTTCTCCCTCCCAAAAAAAATTAATTAAAAAAGATATTGCATGAAGTGCAAAACTATATTAGAGTTCTAATTTAAACAGATGAATTTTACTTTTTTCCAGTAAGCTGAAATATAAATACATGCATTTCCTGTACTCAGCACCTGCGTGATCTACTCTAAGAATCTTTCATGTAAAGACCATTAGCTGTAGTACGTGCACGCTTTTTAACTGTTCCACCTGTATCTATTCCCAGCACTTTTAACATAATCTGCTACTGCATTACTCAGACATGTTTCAGCCACATGATTAATTAAGTGCCAGTGCTCTTGTGTTCCTCAGGACAGGGGTTTCTGGGTATATGACAAACTCTGTTTTTTTTTCTGAAAGTTTGCAGATGCTGTAAAACCAGGAAAAGTGATCATGAAAAGTAAGGAAAAGTCAAGCCATTGCTTTTTTCTTAAGGATGGCATGCATCTCTCTACCTCAGTTCAGCAATTTTTATTATTTAATATTACCTAGTCTCATTGCATCCTCCTTCTGGAGAACTCTTGAATCAGAGTCAGGGGAAACATAAAATAAGCCGAGACTGTTCTGTAAGAAGTTGCCACACAAGAGTTCGGAAATCAAAACTCCTGTGAACAGGTTAGATCTCAACCTAGAATCCCAATCCCAAAGTCCAAAAAGCCTCTACTTGTATTGCACAATTTGTGTAGTTGATTGTACTTTGACTTTCTATGACAGCCTCCCAGTCATCACTAAATTGTAAGATGATTACTAGGTACCATTTGAAGTCAGTAATTTAGATAATACTGTTTTTAAGTTGGTTTAATTTCAAAGTCTTCTGAAGGCAATATGACTTCCAGATACTAAGCAAAAAGTTTAAATTATACTGCATGTTAGATGCAATGATGAAATACATTAGATATATTAAACTATTCAGAGTTGCATTCATTTAAGTAATGCCTGAATGAGACTGACCAATTCTTTTCAATCGCTTCGCCTGATTAGGCAAATTTACTTTACAGAGTAGAGATAATGGGAGAAGTGAAGGTAGGGTTACATCTCCCTTAAGTCAATTGTTCAAACTGCATGTGTCTTTAATGTTTACTGCTCTTTTAGTTTATCCAAAAAAAAGATATAAAAGGTAATTTATTATGGTTACCAGTAAATTGAAAGCTTTCTAAGAAAACAGGATGCTTGAATTAATCAGGCCAAAGAATTAGAAAGTTCAGTGGCTGAAAATCAAATTTATATAAATTAAGACTAGGGGAAAAAAAGTCTTCTGTAATAGACTGACTCATTAGTACTATTTTTTCTGAACATACTTAATGGAAAATAAATCTGGAAAAAGTAACTTTTATTTAAAAGTCCTCCTTGTTTTGTACTTTCTGGCTGGTAAATCACATCCAAAATGTACTTAATTATCCTTTAATAAACATGTGGTTTCAGTCGTTACTGTTCTAGAGATTGCCCATTTCAGAAAGTACAATCTGCTCTTTTTCTTACAACTGAACACACACAACAAACGGTTTCAAATGACAGATGAAATCCTTAGAAGTAGTCTGGACATCTCTGTTCCCAGTGGAAGACTTTCTGCTCTGGGATTCCCACAGAGCTGAGATAAGAGAAAAAAAAAAAGTTTCCCATAAGATCATCTGGGAAAATATTCCTCAGGGAAAATAAAACAAAACATAACATATGATGTCACTGAATAAAAACCTAAGGTTCAAGAGAAAATGTTTTAATCAAAATTCTGAGCCCCACTGAGGCAGAACAGCTACTACTGCTATATTTTTTATTTGGTTTTCAGACTTGCACATGTAGATTGGACAAAGTTTTGTGATGGATGGTCCTTAGGTCTTCTATTGACTATGTAATTTAGTTGAGAAGATTACATATTCTGGACCAGCTCCATGAACTCGTCTTAGATAACTTCAAGGCATGATTGGTAGTTATTCATTAGGTATTAAAAGATCTGATGTCATATCAGATCTTTATATGTAGGATTTATAAGACTTCACTAACTAGACAAATTTAAATATTTTGAAAGACTGATTGTAAGAACTGAGTCTGCCTATGAATAAAAAATGACAGAAATGATGCAGAGTATTCTATCAAAATCCAAAATATACATACTCCTAAATAATCTATTATACATCCATCCACCTCTCTTCATGAGCTTGACTGAGAGTTGGTTTCTTAGGTCTACCTCATTACCCTCCTGCTGTACACCTGTGGGTAGTTATGGCTGGAACTGAGCTCTTGCAGCCTGATAATCAGGAAGATATTCCCTCTGCTTTGCTCTCTGACAAATTTGTTCTAATATAGCTATTTTTCTGCTAAAGAACTCACATGAATTCCTAGGCACAAAGGAATTGAGTCAGTTAATTAAAATTAATTCAGTGTATGTACAATCACGAAGTACTTCTGTTGGTTTGAAAATTCTGTATCACTCACAATGACCAAAATGGGGATACAAAATGATCTGGATTTATTTTCTTTTTCCTAAAGATTAGGAAACCACTAAAAATTTTAGAATTGCTGATATAAACCATGCGAAAAAAATGGAGAAAAGAACAAGCGTAGTTTAATTGCTGTGTCATACAGCAATTCTGCTCAACATTTTCTGCCTGTGTATGTTTTTCTTGCACTATGAAAAACATAGATAATTCCAGGCATTATGATATAAATGCAATTTGCTAACTGTTTAGAAACAGCATGCAGTAGACTTTCAAAAAATAAAGATCTTCAAGTAGTCAACAGTTTCAAAGGACAAAACAAAACTCCTTGTGTATGGCAAAAAGACTGAATAAATAATTTTAAAATGCATATTTCTGTAAAAACAATACTTGCAGAAGATGGATTTCCTTACTTTCATTGAATGGCTCAATTATTTGCACTGTTGGTTGTTCAGAAGATTCTTCTAATTTAAGATTTTTTTTTAATGATACTGCTCCATTGATAACAGTGGTGGCACATAAATAAACACTGGAAGAATTAATCCATACATCTTAAAATTGACATTCATGAGTTGACATTCATGAATCCTGAATATGCTAAGGATAAGGATAGATGATCTTTTTAGTGAAATATCTACTATTACTAATAAGGTCCATAAAAGTTCACATGATTAGGACTGAAAATTTTATCACAAGAAAAGCTATTTTCCTAAACTAGATTAGCAGCATGATACAAATCAATTACAGTTCCATGGAAAAAGCACAGCAGAGCTTTAATTTAAGTATTTGTTTTGTATTTAATTGTATTTTAATTATGAACTTGCTTGAAGCGCATTATTAGATAGTAAGCTCTTTAGAGTTGGAACATTGGTCAAATATCTATATCTGCTATTAATTTCTGCAGTGGTTATCATTAAGTGATGATTTAGCTGTCATTTTCAAATTACATTCTACTATGAAGATACTGTCATTATTTCATGAACTTTGTTGTGTAAAATGCTGTGAAAGAAAAAAAGTAGTGTACAGCTTAATGAATAATCATTAAAATGATATTGCATGTATAAACAACACATTATGAGCATGATATATTTATCATGGCAGGATGAACAGTAGCTCTGTCATTTTCAATTGATGTTTGTCTAACCTTTGCAGGCCCCGACCAATGAAAAGTAAAACTCTCCCTAACCCTCTCTCGGTGTCATCAGTTCGGAAACATCCCTTACAAAGAAATATTTAATTGAAATATTTCTTGCCATTGTCACAGTTACGCTCTTGGCCTGTCTTCTGTGGCCTTGGAGAAAAGACTATTCTCTTTCTCTTCACATTGATTTTTTTAAGCATTTGTGTGCTGTTTGACTCTTATCCTTTTTCTTTTCCAAAGAGTAAGGAAATGAATTTTTCTCAACATTTCTAAGTAGGTTACTGTGATTAGCATGAATATTCTAAGTAACAAACTGCCTTCATACCTCTTTTCATTTTTGCCAAAGTGCTTGTGTCTGCCACAGGAGATTTTTTTCCAGTGGTCTCTGGCTTTAAACCAGTTCCTGCAGCTTGGTGGAAAGTATGCACTCCAGCTCTGAATCTTGGATCCTGTTTTTAGTAATAGCCTTTTTGAGAACCATCATCTATTATTCTTGTAGGAATAGCATACCCAGTCTTTCTCAAATCATTCAGGGACTAGGCTTACTATTAGATAACTTTTGAACCAAAAGGTGAGTCTGCTTTATTATCTCAGAGCAAACAGTTGATTAAGTAAGTGGCTTGTAAATAGAGGTACAGAAAGCAGTAAAATGTGTTGTCAGTAGTGTCTTCAGACTAATTTTGAATCCCCAAAAGTGTCCCTGACATCAAGATTAACATCTCATAAACATATTCATGAAAGAACATGTTCTGTGACACTGGCTGCTTACTCTGGCTATAGAATTTTATTTATATTCTTGAGATAGTTATTGCCTACAGCAACACTGTTGGGGAGGGAGAGGAGCAGGGGCTTGTTCCATTTCTGTTATGAAAAAAATGTTATTTCATCAAAATATATTGGATACCTTTATAAAAAGAACATGAAAAAAGCTGTATTTAGGACAGACCTATCAAGTACTCATCACACAAGTGCATGACAAAAACAAGAAAAAGATTTCTCAGTGGCTCCGATTTGCTTTTTGGTCTACAGAATTCAGGTTCATTTAACAGTCGTACAAAAGAAAAACAGAGAGTGGGAGTCTTTTTCTTGTCCTCAGGGGCTGGCTGAGTCTCTCTCTGCTTTAGCTGTGCTCGATACTGCTCAGTTTCTGTAGGTCAGGTGCTCTCTCTGCAGTTAAAATATTTCATTGATGATGTGTCTCAGGAAAGAGTTATACTTGTCTTGATAAGACTACAAACGCTTGTTAGTGTCTCACATTCACAGAAAGTAAGCAAAAGAAATAAGTACAAAAAGTAATGACGTTTGAACATTAGTTATTGACTACATCATCTTCTTTCCCCTCTACGCTCATTGTAGGACACAGAGACGCATTGCCAGACTGTGAGCATTCTACTACTCTGCCTTAATTTATTCATAATGGTCCTTATGAAGTCTTGAGCCAAAAACTTACTTTCTCTAATTATAGAAATGCTATTTACTTTTTTTATAATGCTTGTGTTTAGAATCCCTGGCCCCATGTCTTCAGAGAGGCAGTTGTCTCAATTTTTAGCTGTTTAGCCTTTTCCATCCATTCAGCTATGTCAGTTATTGTTCCTCCTCAAATGGCATAGGTGAATCTCATCATGGGGGACATAAGATAGAGTGTTATCCATCACTTTTTATGGCAGAGCCTGGGGAAAAACTGCAGGGCTCAGTACCAACTCGAGTACAGTAGATAAGCAGAAGTGACGCCTATGGTTCGAGAACTGACACTGAGAAGTATAAAAAAATTTGCAGCTGTTAGACCTCACTGAATCCCTCAGGAGTCCCCCACTTCCCTGTAATGTGTAGGCAATGCAGGAGATGCTGTAGAGCTGCCAGAAAACCTTACCCTATGAGATCTTGACTAATACCAAAGCTGGATTTTCTTAGCATAAACGCTGTCAGAGGGCAACACCTGAAATGATGATAGTTGTACCTGCCAGGGTACTTGGATCCAAAAGCATCTACAGGCATGGGAGAATTCAACTTTTTTTTTTTTTTTTTTGTCTGAAGCTGGGAAGTATGAATCAAATCTGGTAGGTTTAAATTTCAGCTTTAAGTTCATATTTAAGTTGCTGGATGCCTTAAGCAAGATTAAAGATCTCTTTGGTCTAGACAAATAAACACCCATCTTCTGCTTTTTGGCACTGATAATACAGTTGTTTTATTGTTTTTTAATGTGAGTTCATTGTTTGTGCTGTGCCCTGAAGATCACAGAAGGATGAAATATCTCCTTTGAGGAATCACACTGAAACATTTCAGAAGCTTTGCTTTCCCAACCAAGAAAGATTTTCCATAGTACTTTTGGTTTGAGAGCTTTTTTTTTTTTTTTTTTGAGGAAATATTTTATGAATATTATTCATTCGCTGATGTTGTAAGTTTGATGTGATCTAGTTTGTTTAGTTTTGTTTTTTTTCTTATTCTTTTTAGCTTTTAGTCTTTTAAGCTTTTTACCTTCATTGATGTGCAGGGCAAAATTGAGCTCTTTGAAAATAATGACGGTATTACTAATTCGTTATAATTATTGGCAATGATCACAGGGACATTTGGTTATTGGCAATGATCACAGAGGCATTTGGTTGAAAAACAGCTGACTCCCTATTTAGAGCTTTGATTTTGATATTCTCTTCCTTTCCTATAACTGTTGGGCTTCCTCCCTGACTCCATTTACCTAAAATAGTAGAACGAATTAAAACAAGGTGACAACTCTGTATTCCATTTTGTATTTGCTTTCAATAATGTTTGTGTCATGTTTTCCAAAGCTCCCTGTCTCAGAAGTCTATGCAGACATCCCTCAATTGTCTTTGAAGTACTACAAGCACAGGTAATAATACTTTAAAATCAGGTCTTCTTAAGATAGTTTACTGATTGATATGAGGAATTAGTTTTCCTACTAACACCTACCTTTTGAATCCTCTTCCTTCCCTAAGGAGACTTGTTGTCTGTGCCTTTTTTAAAGTATCTTGTTAAAAATATTTGTTCTTTTAGCATATATTTTTCTTCCATATGTATCTGGCCATGCAATGCTTATTCAGATAAAGCCCAATGTACTTTAAAGTATATTGTCCTATTAATAGAGATGTGTTGCTTCCAGGCTGCTTATATTGCTTATATGAGGAAAACAAGTTTTTTTTTTTTTTTAATAGTCTGTCCTGGTCTAACGAGAATTCTAAACATCTTTCATTTCAACAACAGTCCAACAGTAAGTATTCTTCTGGCCATCATGATTCATGGAATATGTTCATGAGACAGCTCTGTTCTCTCTTAGGGTCAAGACTGTTTAGCCACATTAGTCATTTTTTATAGTAACAGTTTGCTAGCTTCTTTGGCAAATCACATGATACAGAAGATCTTATAGAAGATCTTATCTTATGATGATATGGATGCATTATGGATGCATGATGATTGGATGCATTATAAGAAAGATGATTTGGAAAGAAGCATTCAAATTGTCCAGACTCTCTTGTGATACAATATCAAGCAATTTAACTTTGAACTAATTTAGAACTGAATTCTAATGAAAGTTTCTGTGATGGTGTTTTTGCCCATTTTTTTTTAATTCTGTTTAACTTAAATAATGATTATAGTACAAAAATCATCCTTTTAAAGGCTTTACTTCTCTGTGCTGTCCTGCTTAGGCATTAACTGAAAAACTAAAGGACAAGGTTGCAGAAGAAATGAGGATTGTAATGATTTCTGTTTATAGCTATAGCAGTTTACAGTGAACAATGAAATCCTTTCAGGAATCTGCTCTGCTAAAACAAAGGCAGAATCAAACAGGAATTGTTAGTAGAGAGCCTACAGAAAAGAACTGTCTGTGTCTTCTCTGGAACTTTGTCAAAACTACTTTGGCATATTTGTTATTCAAGAAAAACTATAATGGTTATTTTTGCTATGTATCTAAGTATGTATTGTCTGCGTAGCCAACTTAACATTGCCTCTAATTTCCCTACTCTCTGCAAACTAGGTCTCTTGAAAAAAAAAAAAAAAAAAGTATTCTTTTAGAAGAGAAACCAGCGTGGTGAAGAAAAGGGCTCAGAGAAAAAGAGCGGTCACTTACTATGTTTCACTTGGATAAAAATGTCAGGCCTGAGCCTTCTGGGGTAACCTCTGCTAGTGTCTGTCATATTTTTTTCCCAGAAAATACTATGTTTGCAGGATGACCTAGCTAATGTAAGCAACCTTACAGACCCTTATGGTGTGCTTCTTCAAGATATGCATTTCAGCTTGGTGAAGTGTTCCCTTGAGAAACTGCATTACTGAATTTACACAAAGAAATGCTTTTGACTTAGGTTATTTTCTTAGCCAGGTTGTTTGCTTTCTGCAACTCGTTTTGCCCTCTGTGTGACTTAAGAATCTCTTAGCTGACTACTTTTCATGTATTTGTCACCAAACAGATGTCTCAGGAATTAAAGTTATCCCTGAGTACAGTATTTGTTTGTATGTGCAGGTGTTACCATTTGTAAAAGTATACTTGTCCTGAATTATGAATGAAATTGAAGTTAACTCCACTGGATCATACTAAGGGATATTTCACTTGTAACATACAAGCGTAATGTTTCTATATGAAAGATACATACAAAAAAAGACACAAGCGAAAATGACTGACATGATATGTTATTCCTGTGGTTACTATTTCAGAAGAATATATCAGTAAACAATAAGAAATCAGGTTTTTTTTTTTTCCAATTTTAATACCATTTACACTTTTGACTACTGAAAGAACTGATGGAAGCCCCAATACTGTAAGCATGAAACCAGTGCTGAGGTGAGTTGGTGAGTAAAGATTATTGAGTTCTTTGCTTCTGCAGGTTTCAAAGAATAATATGTGCGATATTAATATCTCATCAGGAGATTTAATTTTATCTATCTTTAGCATTTCTCAGCCCACAGAAAGAAGTGAATTATTCGAGAGGCCTTTTTCATAGCCAAGTTAAAAGAAAATAACATATCTTTTCCCACTAAATAAAAGAAATGAAGAACAATAACTAGTTCAGTGTATCATAAAGGATTTATTAGGCTCTAATTTCACATAATCACTAAACATGAAAGGGTAAAAAACCTACACAGTTTTCTAACTGTTATTCATCCAGTTAAGCTAATTGACCATGAATTTGTTGGTAGTGGAGCTTTGAAGAGGGAGAAACCAGAGCACAGGTACATATTATTTTAATGAACAATGATGTGTGAAATGAATCATAGCCTTGTCAACAAGATAATAGTGAATTATATCCCAGTCATGGTTGAAAGAAGATATGACAAACATGCTGGGTGTAGTTCGTAAAGGCTGCTAAAGCTTTGAAAATTTGACATTTCTGCGTGAAAACTGCAAAATGAAGAGAGCCTGCAAACGTTCATTAAGCAGTAAGGAATACAAATGCAGTTTCAACACGGTGTGCAGGTACTCTTGGGTTTTTCTGAATATGGGGCAAGCATTCAACTTCAGTTTGTTTTCAGTAATTGTAACAGGTAATTATTTCCCTACTCTATTGCTTTATCATGTTACAAGTGTTGAATGAAATTAATTAAAATTTATCAGTAAAGACCAGTGAGACTTCTGGCTTTGGCTTTTTGCTTAGTTTTTACCAAGCAAAGTAGTACTTTTACTTTAAATAGATTAATATTATTAGAAGTAGTACTATTGTTTCTTAAATGATCAAATTTCTTCTTAAAACTGAAATTCCTTAAAATATATGTGTTCAGGGTCATTTTGTAATTCTTTGTATAAGAACTAAGATTTAGGCAAGCTTTAGAATGCAAATATATCAACAACAAGACCTCTCCTCCTACCTCCAGGAAAAGACTCTAAATGCTTAGGTTATCAGTTATCTATTGACATCTAGGAAAACAAAAAAAAAAAAACAAAAAAATAATCTCCCTCCTCCAGTTATTCTGAATGCTGTCTTCTTTTCTATATGAAATTATATTATGATATATACTGAAAAAGCCAACCCTTAAATAAAATATTAGGTATGAGTAACATATTGAAACCTTTTATTTTTATGAGGATTTATTTGACTGCTTTAAAATTGATATATTTTATTTTCTGAGACTTCCACACACTCTTAATAACATTTATTCTGAAGTATTCACTATTATGTTAGGCATGACCTACTTTCTGTTCAGATTAATATTTGTGGGTATAAATATCTAGTGCCTATTTCTGCCAACTTTATTCATGTTGAATTATAGGTGTTATCTATATTCTTTCAGTTAGGCTTTTCCTTTTTGCTCACTCTTCCTAGGTGATTAAAATATTTTATTATTTTTTTTTCAGAGACACAAGTGAGTAAAGGGAAAAGTTTTGTGATGGAATTCGTATTCTCCTCCAGTAAGATAATTATCTCTAAAATTCTTGACAGTGTACCTTAGTTGGATCAGTAAGTATATGTAATACCACAATGAAGGAAAAAGAAAAAACAACTATCAATCAACAGTGTCACACGTAGTATGCACAAACAAGCAAACAAAAAATGAGAAATCCTCACTCACCCACTGCTACTCTGTGGGTGGGAAAAAGCATTAGGAAGCTTGGAATCAGTCTCGTTAGTAGGAGAACAACAAAGTCGTGACATTTGAAACAGTGAGGACCTGTCATACTCAGGTCTTTGAGATGCAGAGGTAAGCTCAAGGTGATGGAGAAGGAAATAATCACTAATGATTTTGTAAATGGCTGACACACTGTTTTGCCAGTTTCTGATCAAATGCAAACATATATGTGTGATAGGTGAATGAAAATTGCAGATAGATGGCACAGCAGATCTACTATGAGGCAAACAGTATTTCAGCTGGGGGTGCGTCATTATTTTTATTTCTGAGTTTTCAGGTTTTCCTTTTCTCCTCCCACTCCTAAAATAAGACTCCTGATGGTCAGACTTCTCTCTCTGGAGTTCTCTTGTCTGCCTTTGTTCATACTCTGGCTCCAATTCCTTTGAAATCTTCTTCTGAAAATTCAGCATTCAGTTCTTGGACACTTTTCCTTGACTTTGAGTAAGTAACTGAGCCAGCAAGGCAATGAGCATTAATAATAAAGAAAGTTGCAATAAAACCTAGTGCATATAGAATAATATGTTTGGGCCGGAAGTTCTTGCTGGATTATTACTGCTTAAAGTGTAGACTAATTTTTCTGAATAAACCGGTTCTTTTCTTCAGCAAGGCATTCGGTAAATAACTGCAATTTTATCTGTATTTTTGTCAGGTGAATGTCAAGTTTGTTTCATTAGTTTTGTCTAGTCATGCCAGCATCAGTCAGTGATTTAAAAGCACACAGGAAATATAGGAAAAAAAAAAACAGTGTCCAATAATAAATCATACCCATGAAAAAGAGGTGCTATATTTTAATTCATGGTAAAATGAGTACTGTTAATACTGCAACTTTTCTGTAAGAAAGAAGATTTAAGAAACATATGGAGAGTGACACATTTGATCTGTTCACCAAAGCTGCAAACACACAAATCTCTAGTTATATATTTTCCAAAGGATTTTTGATTGAGGTGGTTATATAATTTCAAACAGAGATGAGAGAATTTCTGAACCGCAAGAAAGCTTTATTTCTGCATTCTTTTAAATCCAAAGATGAGCTTAGTCCTGTCAGAATAAAGAGAAGAAATGCACTCTTCAAAAAGTTATCTGTTTGGCTACGTGTATGAGAGACTGAAATGAAAGAAAGCTTATTTTATACCTTTTGTTATTATAGCAGATTAATTTGTATATGACAATTTAGGTTTTCTTAATTGATAATTAGCTAGATATGCAGTTGATGAAATGTAGTTTTTTGATAGTTCCTTTGAATTGAGATCTGAGAAGCTATAGTTAGAAACCTAACTTAGCTAGCCCTACTTTTGCTAGTGGGTAATGGACAGAAATACTTGTCCCTTCAAACAGTGGTAAAAGGTTATAAAGAAATAAGTAACTATGAAGGTTTCTGATGAATAGTTTAGCACTTACCATCTTTCACTATAGACTAATGCTAGGGAGTATATTATTCTTTACTGGTAATTTTTGTATCCATGGTCACCATATTTTACCTGCTGATAACTTAAAGCCCAG
This sequence comes from Tinamus guttatus, assembly GCF_000705375.1. Next base: position 93,272 of record NW_010586118.1, read on the forward strand.
TTTTATTCATTTTCAAGTGAGGAGAACTAAAACACAGGGCAGGATTTCTTTTCTATATGCTTCTCAGAGATCTCACAGTGTCTATGGTGCTTTTGGTTGAATAGCTTTCTGTGTCTATGGTACTTTTTTTTTGAAATATTACTGCACAGCTACTATACTGAGAATATTACCTCTTCTTTCTTTTTCTTTCCTTTTTTCTTGCTCTATCTCTTGCCCCCTCCTCCCCTTCTTTCCTCCTCCCCTCCTCCCCTCCCTCCCTCCTTCCTTCTCTCTTTCTCTCTTTCTCTCTTTTTTTTTTTTTTTTTTTCTTTCCTTCCTGTTGGAGGGCTATAATTTAATCTCTGCAGCAATGGACAATAATTTTCTTTACTGACATCATGCTAAGAATTAGACTGTATAGCCTTGGTGCACCATACAAGTAATCAGTCTCTTGTCACCTTGCTTTGGGTGGTTAAAGATTAGAACGGCTCCAAACAAAGGCAATCAAAATATGTCTGAGGGAGGTGCATTGCAATAGACCTATCTTTGCTCACTCTCACATTCTTTTCTGCAGTGATAACTTGTAAAGAAAGCAATAAAATATAGGTGAATGCAGGGACACATGAATATAACATGATTTTATTGTTTGTATTATGTTAGCATTACAGACTTGAACTAATTTTTACAGCCGTTATAGCATGAACCATGCATTAAAGGATTAGATTTTGTCATAAAATGTTTCTTCCAGGACATTTAAGTAGGACTACATTTTATGATATAAAAAGATATATACATCATAAAGGACCAAGGACTATCTATATGTAAGAAAAAGATGTTTTATAGGAAGAAACATTTTAACAGAAGGGAGGGAGGATGCTTCAGTGAAGGACTTCTGGAATGATAAAAATGAAGATTTTTTTTTTTTTTCTTTTTCAGGGACTATTTCTTTTTCCTGGTGAGAAAGCATGAGTGGTTCACTAAAAAGTGAAGTGTTTTCATACAGCAATAAAAAGGGAAGAACTTATGGGCCCAATCCTACTTGAAGTGAATGCAGAGGACAAGTAGCTATTGATTCAAACTTACAGTAAGACCAAGTTTCCCAGAAGAGGAAGAATGTGTTTCTGTTGACAGAATGACTTTGTGAATCAGTATGACCAGGTACAGAGAGAAACAAAGTAGTAAGGGAAAAGAGATCACCTTCATCATTCAATAGAAAGTAATTGGTTACAATGATAAGAGCGTATGGTTACTGTTTGAACCCCCTAATATTGATGAAGCTCTCCGGAGATGCTGTAGGGCCTTTCTGATAGATGGATCTTGAATCAACTGCAATTTCAATTCTGATCAACTTATACACAATAAAATAACTAAGATGTTAGATAAATTAAACAGAACAAGGCCCAGGAGAACCATCATAAAATTCTATTAGTAAATTTGTTTTCAGTACTGGGGATTTCAAGCAACCACCATCACAAAGATATTTCTATTGTCTGTCACAACCTCATGAGATTCAACAAGGATAAGCGCAGGATCCTGAACCTGGGGAGAAATAACTCCAGGCACCCACCAGTCCGGATTAGAGGTTGACCTGCTGGAAAGCAGTTCTGCAGACAGCGATATGGGAGTCCTGGTTGAGAACAAGTTAATCATGAGTCAGCAATGTGCCCTCGTGGCCAAGAAGGCCAATGGGATCCTGGCCTGCATTAGGAGGAGCGTTGCCAGCAGGTTGAGGGAGGGGATCCTGCCCCTCTACTCAGCTCTGATGAGGCCGCACCTGGAGTATTGGGTGCAGTTCTGGGCTCCCCAGTACAAGAGGGATGTGGAACATGTACAAAGTGTCCAGCCTTAACTGTTCTGTGATTCTGTGAAGTGAATTTATTTTCTCCTTACAGAAATTGAATAATAAATTTGCCAAAAGCATGACATCTGGACTTTTCTAAAAAATCCAACAGCATTTTATCTTGAAGGAGATATTTTGCACACTTTGAGAGGTGTCTGAGAAAAAAAAATGTGGAAATTATATAGTCCAAATATGTCAATATTTAGCTGTTTTTATTTACAGCTATATTATAATGTGAAAACTATTACCAGTGTTCTATGATTAGCATTGACACTAAATCACTTAGCACATAATAAGTAAAACAGTAGTGTTATTTCTCACATGCCTGGCTCTGTAAAACTTATTCAAATTATGCACCACTCTACATTTGTCCAAATGGTCAGTTGAAATCACATTTTTACAGGGTAAAAAGTCAGTTTCCAGAACAGGGACTTTGCTTTTTCTTATTGCAGTAAATGTTCAGAATCCCACTGACATAAGTATGGAAAGACTTCAGCCCTCACAGACAGTTTTATTTAAAAGGACTTGCAAATGAAGACTTGGAAACATATCCTTCTTCCCTTAAAATTAGGGAGATGCTTCTTATGAACTTCTATAGAAGTAAGATCAAGCCTTTTTATTTCAGTTTCTCCTTCAGCCAGACTTGTGTATAACAGCTCTTAACACAAAGCCAGTCTTCATGTAGCTTGTAGCTACAGAATGAGCCCAGTTAGAATAAATAACGGGATTTGCTCCATTCAAATATGTCTCTGTTCCACTCTCAACATTCAGTGCAACTCATATGTTCATCATCTTAAAGATCACCAGCCTACATGCCATGCAATCTGAAATCTCTTTAAAAAATCATTTCAATTGTTTTTATCAGCTCTAATTCCTAGCTGAATTAGTTAACATTAACTCCTTTCATTTTTGTTATATTTTTCCTTTTTTGCTTGGAGAAACAGCTTACTATATAATGTTACAACATCAATTATGTAATAGTCAGTGGAGGACAATATATACATGTACAGTGACTGAACTGTTCAAAATTTCTTTTTCCTCATTTTCTCATTACCCTTTCTTTGACTTTTGCTTCTCTCATGCTGCAATAAGATCTCTCCACTATTCTCTGTCTTTTCCAATTACTTCATTGTGCCTAGCTAACTTTGTGGGATATTTGCTGATCTCCACTGATTGCCACTGGATGGCTGACTGGCTGGCTCCCTGTTCAGATGCTGAACAACCATCACTTAAAAAAAAAAAAAAAAAAAAAAAAGGTACCATGAGAACTTTCTGTGTCTTCTCCATATACTCCAAACAATGTGATTTAGATGTTTGATTAATCAAAATTAACCAATGCCAGTAGCAATGGATATTTTCATGCAATGGTTTGTGAACAATTCACAGAAGCGCCCTGGGAGATATTTTTAGAAATAAGATACATGCAAAAGTAAACATACTGTTTCTTTAATGTATTTTTCTCCTAATGTTTGGTGAAATGCATATGAATGTTTCATTTAATTGATTTGCTCTACACATTTCTGTAGGATTACTGCTTTTACAGCAGGAAGGGATCATAAGTTAACAGCTTGCAGCTGTTGAACACTACTGCTCATCCTAAACACAATTTTAGAATTTCAACATGGAAACAAAACAAACTTTATGAAGTGAAATATGAGTAGCAGTCAGTCCTTTAAATGTGTGTATCACAACTTAAACAGCTTGCAACGCTTGACTTTGAGAAAGGATGATTTGCCTAGTTATTTTACATCTTCTATGGTCTTATTCTTGCTACAGCGCATAGCTTCCCGGTTTCATCAAGGTGAGCACTAAACTAGAGCTTCCAGGAATTTTGCTCCCAATCTCAATAGTAAGATAACTGGCCCTGTGAAGTATAGTGCTTTACTGTGAATAATACTATTCTTTTTTAAAACAATGTAAAGATCAATTCTTTAGTAGGCCAGTATTATGATACTTTAGTTAATTTATTAAATGATATAGCTGAAGCTTCTGTTTTTCTCTCTCTCTTTTGCCAGGTAAGCATAAGTCCTAAACTCAAGGACATTTATGAATGAATATGTATATACGTATATTTATATCCAAAATTTAAGGCTATTCTTGGACTTTTCACTAGATTCAGTGAAATATACATACAAAAGGACATGTCCACATGCAAAATTTATGTATGTGCAAAGACCCAGAAGATCTGTCTTTATTACGAAGCATATTCTCCCCTCTGCATTTTATCCTTCCAAATCATATCTTTATGATTTTTAAGACTATTCTTGAAATGCTGATTTGATCACCAGCACAGAGAGAAGATATGCTGAGCAGTGGAAGCCATTTCATCCAGAAAAAAAAAAAGCTCATGTGAACAATTTTATTAAAAAAGCAGTTTTACTGAATCTGATTAAACAAGATTTGCCTCTGCTTTACTGTTTGCCAGAAGAAAGAAAACATCATTCAGGAACAAAAAGTCTTACAGTGATATAATGCACTGTAAAATTCTCTATAATGCAAAACAACATTTCCCTCTACTAGGAAATGCAATATACTCTTTCAAGTACTTCTGAGTTAGTAAGCGATATCAAGAAGTATTTCAGTTTATATCATGTTCCAAAATTTAAGCAATATATGATCCTGGAAGTCCTATCCTTCTCCTTGGATGTAAGTGGCATCATAGAAGAAGAGGGTGACTAGCTATGTGTCGATTAAAGTATATTTTTCTGGTCCTCATGCATGGTAGTAGACAGCTACAAGATTGGTTATGCTAGCAGTAGTAGTAATCTCTGTTTTCTTTTTCAAGTTCAGCTTAATAATTCTCTATTTGTTAGTCATTGCATGACTTAAAACTGACAGGGAAAAGTGTAATATGTCAGAATGACTAGCAGATGACTGATGTTTGTGTCCTCTGCTGTTTGCCTGAAAGTGCTAATGATGATTGAGCATCATTGCCATGCTGGTTTTTGTATGTGAACTTCTGAATTCCCAGCAGCTAGGTGGTTTGGGATTTTTACTATAAACATGTAATTATCAAATTAATAAAAAAAGAATTAATAGGTTTATAGGTTTGACACAGACACATTTTTTTTTCCATATTGTAAGACTTCACTGATAATAGCAATAATGTAATTTGCCACTTCTATTTCTGCAGGCTGTTTGGTTTGCTATAGAATGATATTTTGATTAAGAAGCCTGATAATACAAAATCAATAGAACAGTTCATATTGATTAAACACAGCCTTTCTTACTGATCTTTGTGAGGTCTTAAGGATCAGTTCTTCACCTTTTACTATTTAATATTTTTATCAATGATTTAGAAAGAAAAAAAAAAGTAATGCCATTGATTAGATTGTGAATACAAAACTTGTGAATTCCAACACATATGCATAAGGTAATGTCACAGAAATTATATTCAGTTGGCGAATGTAGGTTGTTTGGTAAATATGATGTAAATATACACTTTATATATATAGTATAACCAACTCATGTTTTTTCTTTTTTTTTTTAACTCAATG
>NW_010586118.1:98624-127025 GCF_000705375.1 Tinamus guttatus
GTTACACTTAAAAAGGTGCAAGAAGTCATGGTGAACATTAACATTTAATACAGTTCTGAAGCAAAAAGTCAAATATGATACATAAACAGGAGAATACTGAGTAGAAATGAATGTATGCCTCTATTTCTCATATTGTGACTACTGTCCCCTGTTCTCAGCGCTGGTGAGGTCACACCTCAAATACCATGTTTTGGGCCCCTCACTACAACAAAGACATTGAGGTGCTGGAGCGTATCCAAAGAAGCTGATTTAGGTTAGATATTAGGAAGAATTTGTATACGAAAAGAGCAGTCAAGCAATGTCCAGGGCAGTGACAGAGTCCCCGTCCCTGGCAGTGTTCAAGAAACGTGTGGATGAGGCACTTAGGGACATGGGTTAGCAGGCATGGTGTTAATGGATTTATGGTTTGACTTGATAATCTTGAAGGTCTTTTCCAACTATAATTGTATCTATAATGCTCATAGTTTTTCCCAATCAGATGCTCATCAGAATAGAGAAGTGCTCATAAGCTTTCTTTGATCTGTCAAAGGATTTCCAGTCATTTTTTATTTTGTCCTTCTAAAATTCTTTGTACAGTCTGTTTCCAGATATTGAACCTCATAGCTGGTCTTCACTCCAGGATTACCCCTGGTTGCTTTAGATATATCTTTCCCAGGAATCTACCCTTGTGGTTTACATAGATTTGTAATAATTAAAATATATTGGCTTTTACAGATTTCTGGCACAATCATTTTGCTTTAGTTAACGCACAGAATGTTAGCTCTTGGCAAAGCAATAAAACATCTGTGCATCTTTCTCTTACCTCATCTTTCTCAATGTTCAGTGGGAATTGTTGAGTATATCTAGAACCTCTCATGTACAGGGCATCTCTTCCAAAATGTGCTGTTGCCTGTGTGTTTTCACTAGGTGCACTGTCCTCATTCACAGAATCACAGAACGATTGAGGTTGGAAAGGGCCTTTGGAGACCATCTAGTACAACCTCCTTGTGCAAACAGGGTCACTTAGAGGAGGGTTTGCATTCAGGTGGGTTTTGAGTATCTCCAGAGAAGGAGATTCTACAACCTTTCCGTGCCACCTGTTCCAGTGGCCTGTTACCCCTCATTCAAGAAGTGTTTTAAGTCTTTCCTTGTATTCAGATCGATCCCTTCTATTTTAGTACAACAAAGATTTCTACCTCTTTAAGTGTTTTTTTTTTTCCCTCACTGATTGGGAGTGTTGCAGGGAGTGTACAAAGTTGAATATACTTTTAAAATTTTGACATGTACAATTTTGAATTCCCTCTAAAAAAAGAAGCAAGGAAGCATGGCAGAATTACAAAGCAATGTAATGGTTTTCTCACACTATAAATTCATCTGTCCCCTTGAGGTTTTACATGAAAATCAATATGTCTATTGTTTCTCCCAGTGGTGTGAATCCTTCCGTACTCTTCATACTGTTCTTCTCTACTGCTGTCCACTCTTTGTTCCAGCAGGCAGAATCACAGATTCAGTGTGTGTAGGAGGTCTCTGCATGTCCTTCAGAGGTTGTGTGAAAAAAAACTGCACAGCCTCAATGTGCTTAGGTGCTGTTGCTGGTCTCCTCTCCTGGTGCATTCCTTCTTCATTCCATAATGCCATCATTGGTCCTTCTGGATCTTTATGTCCAGTGGGATTTAATTCGGCTAATAAATGTATTCATTTTCTTTTAGGCCATTGTTTAGTGGCTTTCCCCCAATTTGGTCTAAACAACCAGGCAATTTTGTAGTGTTCAGTTGTGCTGTTTTGCACAGCAGGCATGTGTATGTCTCTGCAGAGGGAACCCTAATTTGTAAAGGGTGACTTCACAAAACTGAATGGCAGAAAAGATCAACTGGCATTTTAGACTCATTGATCTGTTGTTAATTTGATAGTTTACTTATACTGTTATAGATAGTTTCTGCTCTTCTAATTTATTTTAAGTATATTTTCACTTTAAAGCAATGGTTTCCTTCCTTGTTTGTTTGTTTAGTTGTTTTGAGGTCTGTCTTTTCTCCTTAGAATTTATCCTCAAAATAGAGCCAAAAATATAAGAAACTAGAAAAACTACAGAAACTAGAAAATCTGAATACTGCCATGAAATTTGCAGTATGGTATACGTACGTAGAGATTCCAGCAGCAAACAGAATTGATAAGTTCCACCTAGATTTCCCTAATTACTAAGGGTGATTTTATTGGAACTGATAGGAATTCATACAGAGAACAAAAAATTCCTTATAATTCTCAAATCTATCATAAAATATCTCTTGCATAAAGAGATATAATCCCTGGAGGTTGAAGATAGACAGATTCAGGTTTGAAATAGTGCACTTTAAAAAACAGAGCAATTTATATTTCAGTTCAGACACAGAAGTTAATTCAAGGAAGTCCTGTGGCCTATGTAATAGAAGCAGTCAGTCTATGTGATCATAAGTATTGGAATTTTCTATCACCCGCTATTTTATCAATAATCTCAGGTGCAATTTACCTACAATTGATGTTTTACTAACCCTAGTGTCAGCAGAAATGAGCCATCACCACAGTAACCTACCCACAACTTTCCCTCCCTCTTCAATTTACATTCATAATCCCTGTGATCTGTAAATGCAACTTCTCAATTTTACCAAGATAATTAGATTAAATCTAATTTATGATTACCTACATGTAATCAATGTCAGTTACATTTTAATGGGTGAAATACATTTTCTTTTGTATTTAATTGTATTTAAATTAAATTGTATTTAGGTAGGCTTGAATCACCTGTAATGTTTCTTTTTTTAAAATATTTATGTTTTGCAAAGGCCTTTATTTAGAAAATAGATAAGGCTGAAATGCAACAGTTTAATGATTGATTATTAAAGAGGCAAGAATATCTCAGTGAGCATAGGAACTAAGCTCCAAGTCACCTACTGTACTGAACAAAATAAAAAATATTTTTTACTGCACAGCCCTTTTACTGGTTCATTGTGATTTGTGGTGTTGATTGGGGTAACAAATATGAGATCAGGCTTTGCCCACTGTGAGTTAAAATCTTCAATCCTATCTGTATTTGGTTTTATTTTGCAAAATACTTTAAGGAATTTTATAGGTTTTTGTAGTGTTTCTCATGTTTATTTCAGTACACCACAATCCTCCTGAACCATTTCAACTTTGGGTTGGGAAAGAAACCAAAGGCAACCATGCCCAACTTCTCTGGGGCAGGTTCTCTATAACAGTGAGCATCTCTTGTCCTTGAAGGACCTCCGTTAAAAGCTCATAGTTGCCTTTAGATGGGTGCTCTAAGGTCTCAGTGGTTTTACCATTAGAAAAACTGCAGAATGTCTAACACATAGAGCCTACTGAATCTCATTTTTTTGTTTAGTTCTCCATGAATATGGAAATAGATTATACTTTTCCTCCTTGCATCAGCCTTTTATGTATCTGAAGATTATTATCACTTCTTCACTCTCTCTTTAATTAGACTAACAAATTTCCGTTCATTCATTTCTCTTTATAGGTCGCATTTTGCAAATCTCTAATTAGTCTCTCTTGGACTCTCCCCAGCTGGCTGACATCTTCCTTGAAGTGCATACCCAAATTGGACATAGTAGTGAGCACAGCAGAAGGATTATACTTTCTGTATATCCCATTAGTGAATCACTGTTTAAAATCTGGTGCAAAACCTATTGAAGCCAGTGGTACATTTTCATGTGCCTGTTTCCATTTCACTTTACCAATGATAAAAACTACCATAAAACACTATTAAAACATTCTGTTGTAAATAGAAGTCTTATATTTCCTACTTCACACACAGCAAGAGAAATTCAGTTTCATCAAACATAATGGTAAAATGGTAAAATAACGGTTGGTCTTTCTTCCAGTATCTCTGGGCATATGTTGTCTTTCACAATATTCTGTTACAGCATTATTGTGATTTTAATACTTCATTCTGTTACAGCAATTCAAGTCAGAACATTTCAAAATGTATACTGTCCCATTTCCAGTTGACATCTCTCTCTCTCTCTCTCTCTCTCTTTTTTTTTTCCTGTTCTGCATTCAATTACTCCCTAATCTCATGAAATAGAATAAAAATAAGATGGAAACAAAAGCATTTACAAATATCATTAAAAATCATTTTGATGCTTTTCATGTGTTATTCCTGGTACATATCTTATAGGGTGAGTCATTAGGAATACATTATGGTATGAAATAATAGCTTAGACTAAACATTATGTTTTCCTTCCTTGATAAAATTGAAGGAATCTGTAATTTAGTACATATTTAAACACCTCATATTCTCAAAGCTTATCCTTATGTAATAACGAAAGCATTTGGCACAATGAAGTTTGTCATCCTGTCATTTTGACTTAATTTCACAGTAATACTGAAAAATGCTATAAAATAAGAAAATACCTAACAATGTAAAGTAAAATGTCATTGACAACATTTTTTAAAATAAAATCTTTTCCTTTACAGAATTTTTTCCAGATCTGTAACAGATGTTGCTGCTGACATTTTTCAAAACACCATTCTTCTCTACCCAGTTCTTGAATTTCTGGTTCTTTCTCATAGATCTTTTACATTAAAAGACCAAACAATCTCCCAATTATAAAACCTCCTCCCTTCCAATTGGGAGTCCGCAAGCATTCAGGGCAGTCAGGCTTATCCATCTGAACCTCTGACATTTCTGCTTACCCAATTCACCACATTACCTGTGCTGGGCTGCAGGACCTCCATGCCCTCATGACAGGAACTGTACCAGCAGGAGGGACAATCATCTCATGCCCAAATATTTGTCTATTTTATGTTGCCCTGTAATTTTTCTGTTGCCAAAAGCAATAAGCAGTCATCTACATTTGTGATACGCTATCTAAGAACAGAAGAGATGCTGCAGTAGCCCTCTGGGAATAAACGCTGCTCCAGAAAGCAAGTGCAAAATGGGCATTTGCTAAAGAAATCTGCAGAAAGCCAAAGAGCTGACAGATCTGCCTCCTGCTGACAAAGCATTTAGTTCTTTTCATCTTTAGCTGATGAAGGATTAATGGATATGTTGCCATTTAAAAATTTCTGTTTCAACTGTCAACAGTAAATGATCACAGTCCTCCAACAGGAGATTGTTTAACTAATCTCCTTCACTGGAAAAACAATTTTTTGGGGATATAGGAATCTGTTTAGCGTTATTAAAAGAGCTCCACTGCTAAAATAAATGCTTAATATCTCAACACTTGTTTGAAGTTCCAGTTATAAAGAAGTAATATATATATATCCAAATTAGAATTTATTGCTGAATAAAGACATGTAATTGTATTGGTAAAGACACATTTGCCAATAAATCATCTTAATAATCAAAAAACATAAGTGTTGGTAAAGACAAGGAGTTAAATAATACATGTGAACAACCTTAGCTTGCTTAGATAAAATAATTACAAAGACGATTCTTTTTCATTTAAAGTTTCCATGATTAATAAGCTCATAAACTTGATTCCAAAAATCTTATTGCTGACAACAGAAGCAAGACTTTAGCCCTTCATTTGTTAAATATGCTGTAGGAGACATCTGGAAGTTGATGACTTAAACATGTCTATATAATTGAAAAACTTCCTACCACTTTTAATCTTATTTCGCATAAAAAAGTAAATAATCCAGCTTTTTCTAATTTTCAATCTGCTTGCAGGGCACATATTGATTTAGGCCTCTGTTTTGGTTGCTCTTGCTTTTCAAATCTCAGTGGGAATCTTTTTAGTCAATTGTTAAGAATGATTAAATTGCAGAAGCTTAGCATACTGAAATCTATTAAATTAGAAAGAAGAACAAAGGTGCCATTGTTAAACAGATAACCTGTGAGCTGCGTGGCATTCTTTTATTTATGGACTTTATTGCTCACAGTATGACTCTGTACAGCACAAAAAAGGTTTTCTCTAAAGACTAAATTTCAAAGACTTATGTATCTGTGACTGAAGAAAAACATTTCTCTCCAGGTACACTTTCCTGAGAAAGATGAATAAAGGTATAAAAAAGATCCCCTTCATAATAGACCACAACTCTGGGCATTTCATGTATGCATCACAGTGCTGTGCATCAGAGGCCGGCAAGGAAATACAGTCCTGTCTCTGGAAATTAGTGTATGAACAATAGAAGTCCAGAGTCTTAGGAAGCAAAAATTAATGTGCTTAGCTTAACTGAAGATAGTGTCCCTGTGCTGCTTTAGCCCAGGTATGGGCTAAGATCTGATCCCACAGAATTGAAATAGTACAGCTCCAGTTTCTAAAGTTAAGAGAGATCTAAAAAAAATCACCTAAAATAAATATTCCTTTTCTCTCTCCATGTAGCCATCATTAATATCCTTTGTAGTTCTATGAAGATGTTTTGAGATATTTGAATAAATAGATATTAGAAAATATATATTGAGCATTAGCTTTGAGTGGGTCAGAGTCAAAATTTCTTGACACATCAGGTAAGAAAATCTCAAAAGCAGTAAATCAGAAACTCTGTGATGGACATGTCAGAAAAAAAAAAAAAAAAAGCCTTCTATAAGAGCCAGTGCTTCTAACCTCATGACTTTCAATGGAACGCTCATAAAATGTACTTTTGAACTTGAAATTTTTCAATTTTACTGTGAAGTGGCAACATTTCACATGAATATTTTCCTGAAATAGTGTATTCTAGCGTGTGTGTATGCACTTTTTAAAAGGTCCTGAAAAATCCTCCATTTTAGTTTTAGCTCAAGAAGCAAGCAAATATTTGTTTTAGTTTTTGATGTTTTGTTTTGATCTGCAAAAAATCTCTCTCCCAGTAATCATATCAATGAGAAAAACTTCCTAGCTGATTAGGATTTTTTTTTAACACATTAAAACAAATCTTTCAAAACATACCTAAAATCTCTTCCAATGAAGAAAGTAGCTCCACATTCCCTAAGGAAATTGATCAATGCAGCAGTCTTGGGGTGTGGTCTTACCAAGCATCACTTGAAGCCTCACCATACATGTTTCCATTTAAATTCATCAGTGGGCTGCTTTCTTTTCTGACAAAGTAGTCCCTTTCCGTACAATAACTAGTAACACTTGTCTAGAAAGTGAGAAAGCAGAGCTCAAGACAAGGGTGAGAGCAGAGAAAAGGCCGGTTCCTTAGGAAAAAAATGCATTCAGTTTTCAAAATGTGTGATGCCTGCAAGAGTCCATGTAATTGCCACAGACACTTTAAACAGTATGGAATCTCAGACTTTTTAAAAATGTGGAATATTAAAAATATCATATTATTATTTCTGTCAGTGGAAATATAAGACACAGGGCTTTTTATTATTATTATTTTCCTTTTGATATTACTGAGTACAGATGGAAGATATGATTCAGCCTGTTCTTCTATGGAATACCCTAATACTAGCATATACTCGGTGTGTGTGTGCATGTGTGTGTGTCAGTATGTGTGTGTGTGTCAGTGTGTAGGGCAAATGGGAGAAAGACAAGAACATTTTCTTGTTGTGGAATTTGTTGTGCAGCCCTGTTGTGGAATTTGCCATGTCGAGGGCAAATGGGAATAAAGAGAAAAAGAAAAGTAAACTTTACTTCAAATTGCAGCACTGATCTAAGTCTAGGGAGTTCTGAGTCATGGTGAAGTGTTTTACCCAATGGAAACCCCATGTAAAACAGAACAAAACCACTAGGAATAGAACCACAAGTCATAACCCGTTGCTTGCTCTTTTAATGGCTTGAAGAGCTTTAAATGCATAGAGGCACCACTCATCAAGAAGAATAGTGTGTTTCATTTTGTTGCCTCTGGTTTTGCAGCTGCTGAGTCCTTGGTTTGAGAATGGTTTCCATTAATGTGGCTGATTCTGCAAAGAAGAAGGTGATAAAGCTCAAACATGAACATTTTATGAACTACTGGTATACAGCTGCTTAGGGGTAGTTCTCAGGGGGCAGTAACACTGCATTTAGTAACACTGGCTGTCTCGACTTTAAGAGAGGTGGCTTATTTTGCACTAACTTTATGGTATTTCATTTGTGGTGGCAGTAATATACAACTAGGAGTAGAAATAGGCTCTTGGGGATGCTAATTTCTTAAATGACTACAGCTATATATGAAAAAGAGCCTGTGATACTGTCCTTGTGGTCCAACAAGGAAATCAGGGAAAGTGATGAAAAGATAAATCAACTGATATTCACTTCAAAAGCATACAATCCCGTACTAACAACATTCAGGGCTGCCATTTCTTTGCTTATAACACTGACTTTTCAGTTCCATCTGTACTAGTTAAGAATGGGAGAGTATAAAGCTGATGCAACACACTTAGCTCTTAGTCATTACACTGAATGTGTTTTAAATGAGTTTTATGACCTGACAGTAGATATTTAGAGTGATATTTTGTCATTTATGTCATTTATATTCAAAAGCCAACAATGCACACACAGCTTCTAGCCTTTACATTTTTTGTAAGCTCTTATTTAAAACATTTCAACTCCATGTCAACCCAGTAGCTGATAGAGAAATGTCAGAGCAGCTGAAATCACATCAGGCCATATGCAATCTGCCTGCCTCCCATACACAGATCATCTTCAGGGCTGTCTCCCAGAAAGGCAGCTCAGACAGACTTGCTTGACAGGATGCTTGGTAGGCTAGTAGGGTACTGTATTTGCGTGTGTGTTTGTTACAAGGTCAACATGTCAGATACTGAAAGACCTTGAGGCAGTTCCCTCTGAGTAGTGTCATCGTGGCTTCCAGCAGGGGACTGTGAGGAGCTGACGCTTTCAACAAGCTTGCACAATGTAGTCCATTAAGGAAACAGGTTAAATTGTCAATCTGACTAAATTGAAACCACATCAAAATAGCTAATAAGATGTTGGTAGCAGGCAAAATAACAGTAATTTTCTCATTTTTGTCATTTTCTGTAATTTCATTTTGCTAGTCTACAGTAGGCTTTATGTGGACAGCGGAGTAGTGCATTAGCACACCAATTCAGCAACACATTTGAGGTATACTTAACATTAACTGAAATCACTCAAGCTAAAGTATTTGCTCCAAGATAAACATGTGCTTTGCCTGAAGACCTACATTTTTTGAGTTTTCTTGGCAGGTATCTTGCTTCGGCTCTTATGGTCATGTGCTTATTTCAGCCTACATTAAATCCTTATATTGAGATGCAGCGGCCATTGCTAACTTCTGTCCATCAAAGGTCTTCAAGAGGGGTGTTAGCAGAGAATGGATAGGCCTTCTACTGGCTCTCCATGTGGATAAAATTTAGACACATTTAGCAAAGCTTATGAGAGTCTGTTTAAATAAAAGCACTTGATTGCACAGGCGCTGTTAGTCTATCATTGAAGCCACAGGAGAACAATTTCTCTCTGCAGAGGAGGCAGAGAATGGAAAGATCACTGTATAAATACCGCATAGTTATCTGATGCTATTATCTAGACCCTTTTGTCCTGTGGTTCTCTCCCTAGGTGTCAGGTCAGCTTATGTGCTGTGAATGTATTTATCTCTTTTAAAAGTGCTATCAGAAGTTTTTTTGGAACTGTATTCATGCATCTGACCATAAAAATTCATCTCTAAAATCCATAAAGTGTTGAGAAGCACCTAAGCTCATCAAAATGAAGACATTTTTAAAAAAGTTATTCTTCATTGCTGCTCCATGTTTGTAAATCAAAACTGCAATATCCTGTTCCTTAATGAAACTAATTAAACCTAACTAAAGAACTCTTCTATTCTAGTTTATTATTTTTCCTCAAAAATATTTACATCAAAGATGATGAATAGACAGGTGGGATGATTTAGCCATGGAAGTAATTTCAATTGAATTTACAAGGCCAGGTAAGAACTGTACAAATTTCATGGGGATGATCAGCTGTTTTTTACAGTAATTAGGTTCATCTTCTTAGACATTAATGGCTAAACCAGTGTTCACCCAAGAAAAGATGCAATAACAATAAGATGGCTCATATCCGTCATACATAAGGATATCTAAGGTAAGCGGTTGTGCTATATCTTCCCTAAGCCATCGTCCTGCATTAAGTAAATTTCTGGCTTATAAAAATAAGATGTTTCAATTTCAGAGTGGCTAAATTTTGTATGTATGCAAGATACCTCTCTATTTAGTAGACTGGATATACATTTTTTTTTATTGTGTAGTGCAATCCCATCTAATACAAATAGTGACTGAATAACATTGGATGACAATGTGAAGATTTATTGCATACATTATTTTCTGTGTTCCAAAGTGTTCAGATATGTTCTTGTTTGCTGTTTTAATGAAGAAACTAAAGAGTGAATGGATGGTTACAAGGAGCAAACTTTACTTATTTATTTATTTATTTATTTTGCATATTTGCTTCTTCAAAGTGAAAAAAGATTAAATCTAGCAGAGGTTTATCAGGAGATTTGCCTATACTCTATCTCTTTGTAAATAATAGACTTCACAGTTCAAGCATTTGTCATATTTTTACACATATATACATATGTATGCATGTATATATAAAATGTCAGAAAATATTATAAACCCACCAATTTCAAAAGGTCAGAAATACTTCACCACACTCACAGAAAATTTGTATTCTCCAAGATGACAGGAAAATTCCTAACAGCATATTGTGTTGCACTATTCAAATATTATGTCAGGTCACACAAGACATACAAAGGACTGTAACACCTCCTGGTTAATGTGTCAAGACTTGTGTCAGCACACACCATGTTATTCTAAAAGCAATGAACTTATTAAAAATAAAAAGATATCACTATGCTGCGGCAGGCTTTGTTCTTTGCTAGTGCTCTTCCTGTGAGTTACTGCAGCACTGAATTGTACTTAGCATTGGAAATAGCCCTTGTTCAGCTATACTCAAGAGCATTTTTAACAACAATAACAACAACAGCAACAACAACACTTTTTTCTTTGAGTCACTGGAGATCTATGCAGCTGAAGAGAAAAATGGAGATTTTGGTATGAATGTAGTTGCAAGGAGCAGTTTGTGATTTTGAAGTGCCAATGGCAATAGAGGCATTTAACAATGGGCAGTAAACTGAACTTGCATATCACTCACTTTAGCAAAGCTGAAAACAAGAAACTGAAATCTTTATTTGCAATCGAGTGCTACAAAAAAGCTCATGTACTGTCCACCTTCAAAAGCGAGTGGTTGAACTGTTTTCCAAATGAACTGGGATGGTTAGGGATGCTATCCGTTATTATAGCACAGAAATATTGATTCTGAGTGTTAATCCTGTGTAAGTTAACTCCTGCCTTTCTAAGCTTGTTCACATCTGACTGATAACAAACTCTAATAAGAACTAAACAGGAAAAAAAGGATGTGCATACACACTAATTTAACGTTTGAAAATAAGCAAGAATTAGTAAGAACTTTTGCAGGAATTATCACACAAAATACTCCTTCTGCATAACATGATTTTACACTGTCTCTCAAAGAAGGTAGAAGCAAGACTTTGCCTCTTTTCTTTCACTGCATTCATCTAAATGCCTTCCCAATGATTAAAATACAAAGCACAAGCAAATACTTTTCCTTCTTTGCTCTGACACAGCATTTGTCCTGTCATACATTTATGCATATATATTATCACATTTTTGAAATTGTATTTAACATTTTACAGTGACACATTCAATTCCTTTCCATTTGACTACATGACTGATGCCCTTTGGTCTTGGTAACAGAATATCCTCGTATCATTTCTTTCTCTTTCATGACTCCTGGAACTACTGGTCAATGTGAGGTATATTTTACATGTTATACCTTAAAGAATTTGTGCTGTACCCATCAATACTGGTCTAAGCCACATGCCAACAACATAAATTGTTTGTTTGTGAGACACAAATATATGCAGGTCTTTCTCCCGCCACTCCTTAAAAACCATTAGTTATCAAGAGGGACCTAATGTTACCTGCTTGAAAATATGGCCCTAAATTAATCACCTTGTTTGTCTCTGCGTGCCATTGTGATGATTAGGCTCTTTTTGAAATCAATTCATTCAAACTACTTTGGATACCTGTCATAAGCAAGGAGACAGTTCTCCCTTTTACTTCTTCATTGATTATGTAGAAACTTAGTTTTCCAGTTTAAATCAGATACATATCTTTTATATAGCTTAAGTTCAGTAAGAAGGATCCCCATTTAAATAAAATCAGTGTAAACTGTTAAAGAAAGAGGTCATACCGGCACACTTTGCTCCCTCCACATATTCCATGACTGTAAGTTTCTTATCTAAGTTTTTTTTTTCAGAATTATTTAAAAATTTCATTCTCAAAAATAATCAGAATTTCAGAACTACAGAAATTGTGCATTTTTTATTTTCTTTCTAATAACAATGTATGCTTAGGAAAATGTCCAGGTTACTAGTCATAGAGAGATTTTTTTCAAGATCATTTTTTATCACTGTAATCAATCAACATATTGAAAAGCATCCTCTCAGAGTGTTTCAATAACATGATTGTTTAATGTAGGAATGCACTGATAAGGAAGAGTATATTACAGCTGCTTGGCTCATTTCTTTAGTCTTTAGTTGTAAGTGATCTCAGTGAAGTATCTTCTCTCGATTTAATGAGATGAATGTAATCACATAAAGGGAGTTATTTTTGTTATTTTCTATTTACATTTCTCAGCAAAAATGTCACCTGTCTTTAATTACATTTTCATTCCTTGTCAAGTTTCTTCTTAAAAATTAATGATCGAAGTTGGAGGCTTTCTTCAATCATAGAGATGCCAGTTTTTCCTTTAAAAAGGGTTTTAGGGCTAAAATTAACGTGTCCATTCCAGAGAGGAGCTAACTGTTGACATCCCCCACCACCATCCCAGTGCCAGGCTACAAAGGCCGTGGCAACAACACTTGCACTCTTATGAGAAACTGAAGAAGTGATAGAAGGGTCTTGCAAAAATGCCCCTCAATAAAATATGACATAATTCCTAGCAGTTTCCCTGATCTCAATTTTAATTAATCAAACCAAAGAAGTAGCCTCACTCTTAGGTTGTCTTTCATCACACTTCATTCTGGTGCTTGTCTCCTGCACTAAGGACACAGTGCTCCTGAGAATCCCTTTCTTCAAAGGAAGGAAGAGGAAGCAGCAAATGAGCTGGCAACAGCAGCAGCTGGCTGCATGACGAATGGAAGTTTCCTGCGCTCTCTCAAAGGCATAGGCAGGAATAACACTCAAACACTTCCTACATACGTCTGGAAACCACCTTTCACATGTATAATGTAATAGCTCCTTGGCCAACTGTAACTTGGTTTTCATGGCTCTTGAAAGATATATATGTATACATAACACCAGTTGAAGACTACACTGGATCTGTTCGCAAAGTGAACAGTCAGAATCCTTACTAGCTAACCTCACAGTGCCAAATGAAGTAGAGAAAAATACAATATTTTACAATTGCTTTTTTCACGGAACGCATTATAAACAAAACGGAGGTGTTTCATTAAGGCAAATGCAACCACTTGCCCTAGTCATTTAAAGTCAGTGCCAGTCAAAGCAATGTTGTATTCAGGATGTACAAAAGAGCAATATCATGTGTTAGATAGTGTAATGTGGGAAGAGTTGAACTTTGTCTGCATGATCAAGTTTATCATTAGAGCTGCTTCTGCTGCTGGCTTTAGGTTGCTTTTTCCTTGCCAGTGATCATGAGATAAAAGCAGATGATTCAGGAGACACAGTTGAATTCTGATGGAAAAAACAATATTATTTTCACAGCTAAATCGTATTTGTAGCATTACCATCAAGAGAAGATGAAATGAGACCCGTTGCAAGGTGTACCACATGTTTTCCTTCCAGTTACATAGTGACTGTAAAATATTGGTACTAATCATAAATTGTGAACTCTGGCTTAAATTTTATTTTGCCTAATTTTGGAATATTTTTGCCATTAAGTTGATGTACTTTATAATGGCTATAATCCCATAAATTTGTGTTGTGGCTTCATGATTTCTATGATATGAAATTAGAACATGCAGCTAGAGTTTCTAAACTAGATCTAGCTATATTTCCAAATTTTCTCCAAAACAGGTATTTTGCATTGGAAACCTGGGGAAAGGTCAAGTTCCATAACTGAAGACGTGAAATCCGTCTTCATTTGAGAAATGAGTTCATTCAAAGTCTGTGAGACCTGTGAATGAAAACTACTAAATAAATCTTAAAACTCATTTTTATTGCAGCTTTAGGTTCATGATTTAAATGAATGCAATGGTAGTTCTTTTTAAATGGAGACAATTTCCATAAAACCACTGACTAGCTAAAAATCTCTCATAAAATTTAGCAATCTCCTCATAAATCCTTATGTTATAAATGCCCAAAATCTCAGGAAAAGCTCCATTCATGATAACATGATCCTAAATATGATTAATGGCACTGCTAATCATCGCATTTATTACTTGATCCACTTATTTATATGTTTCAGATAATCTATTCCTTTAAAACAAATTTGTTTAAATGTTTTCTTAGTTACTAGAGCATTATATTCTCTATTAAATTATATATTATATATCATTAAATTATATTTTACATATATATTATTAAATTATATATAATTTCCATATTCTTTGTAAATATGTAGAGTTTTCTTGCCTTTCATTAAGGCTGAACTTAAGTTATTATAAAGCATAGTTTGCTTTGATTCTGGGGTAAAAAGTCATTCAATCTGCCCAGAAATATTAGTTTACTTACATTACTAAAGCAAGTATTGAAACAAACCTTGATTCTCTTTCATCTCCCTTCTTCACTAGTCTTTCCTTGCTTTGAGAATCAAGCATCTGAGGATCCTTTTAGACCCTTTTTATTCCCTTATTTAATTCCTAAAGTGAGAAAATACCATTTCTTTCTGTATGAAATGCATCTCACCCTATTGCCCAATGGAATAAAATTATGGGAGACACACAAGTATGGTTCTCAATAACATAATGCTTTGACAACTTTTGTCTTTCATTAGTTTGAAGATGGCCATGCTGCATTATTTCACAGTGTTCAGCTTAATGTGCAGAAAATGTTATTCCTTTAGCATTTCATTCTTTCTAACATTCAAATCTTTCTCTGTGGTACATGGCCTGCTTATTCAGCTGCTATTCATATTCTTTAGATTTGTCTTCAACTGGATGCTGAGAATATGTGGGAACTTCAGAAAGACTGATAATGCTGTTGTATGCAGTAATAATCCATAGCCTCGCAATCCTTTTCTTCCATCTATGGATCGATCTGTTTTTACACATAGGTCTGTCTTAACTAAATGTTTTTCATTGATTACTTCATAAAATACTTGCTATTTCACATTTATATACTAGAAGATTTCTAAATCACAGTTCTGCTTCATTGCTATGAATCTTAGATTTCCATTTCATATAAATATTATGAATGTTGATAAATGAGAAGCATCTGATTTCTTTTTATGTGGTAGGAGGTTTTTAACAAGAGAGAAAAACTGTAATTCATTATCATGAAAGCTTGGAAAGTGTCTAAAGCACTGATTTCTTAACACTAAAGGTACTCATTTGTGAACTGTTCTATAAAGGGAATGAGAAGCAAAAGATATTTTTACTAAGTCAGCAAGCTGACAGCCACAGATACATGGAACAATCTCTTTCCTCAAAGTAGCAGTGGGCAAAAGTTTGTTCAGTTCAGCTGCATTTATCTGTAGTTCTGAATATTCTTTGTATGCGTTAAGATTTTTCTATGTTTGCATTATGTACATGGCAATGAATAGTGATTGTAACTGTACTCATGAATGGATATCAAGATTCATGAGTCATATGCTCACTTTACAGTTTTTGCATTGATTTGGGAAGGTCAAAACTAAAAAAAAAAAAAAAAAAAGAGTGAGGGAGGAAAGGGGAGGAGAGTAGGGCAAGCTCTTTACCCTGGGAACAAGGACTATCTCAAAGGGTCCTGTTTTGCTCTATGTTCATGTCGACAATTCTGACCTTCACATCAGGGATTCTTTTGAGCTACTGTGAACATAGCCATGACTTCATAAGAAGGCATATGGGCTTGTTACCTCTGGCTGCAGGTATCCTATGCAAGAAAGAAAATAATTGTCAGCTCAGCTAGCTGCTCATTTTCTTTCTAAATTATATGGAGCCTCTCTTATCCACTTTAGTCTAAATCAGCTACTACAAATAACCTGTTTAAAGTAAGCTAGTACAAATGAGCAACAGAGGATGCCTAAGAGGACACCACAGTGAACATTTGTACATGTGCACGCATACATTTATGGGACAAACCATCCTCCTCAAACAGTCACATCCTTCAGATCTTTCTGGTGCTTTCCAAAATTGGTGTGTTATCTTGTTTCCAACTTTCCATTCAAAACTTCAAAATATTCAGGCATCCCCAAAGACTGTTTCTGGGAAAAAAAAGAACTGCCCATGAAATAGATTAAAGACAAAAAAATATTTTTCTAAAAATGAGAGAAGGAACATTTTTTGAGAGTTCAGCTATAGATGTTTATTTTAGAAAATAATTTCCAGAGTTGGGAATTTCGCCACCATTATAATCATCAGCATCTGTTGGAAAGATCATATTTAAAATGATGCCCTGTTTCAGCTAATAAAGTGTCATATTAGGGAAAAGAGACACAACCACATAGATTGTCAAAGATAAAGCCACATGACAGATGGTAGTAAAAAGACTACAGTCTTTTTTTTCACCATGTTTACTTGAGGCTTGAAATCGCAGTTAATCTAGGATGAAAGTAGTTATGTATTATGAACCTAGTCCTCAGTGTGCTAATTTTTGCCTAGTCAGCTAGTAGTACTGTTTTCAGCTGCAAAGCACTTGAGACACTAATGGAGAAAAATCAAAATCTATAGCCATCAGAATCAATGCCCTTCCTACTGGTTATATTCGCACAGCTGCCCCCATTCACCGTATTCATTTCAAAAAGCATGGTCAATAACTTAATATTACTCTTCCAAATGAAGGAATAATACTAAAGCAGCTTCAGTAATATTTTGGAGTGGGCTGAGAGCCATCAAACCCAGCACACAGAAAAACATTGAGCTGCCAGATAGTCCTAATGGTAAAGAAACAAGATATTTTCATTTAGAGTATTTTAATATGCATACTACCTTAAAGAACATCTATTTTGTAATTTGCCACAAAATCTAACACTGGGTCAAACACAGTTCATATTCATATTATGAAGCAGTAGATTGTTCATTATTCTTTTGCTGCTACACAGAGTAACTGTAACCGAAAATAAAAATCTGATAGTAAAACTTGTCTTTGACAAGACAAAGATGGCCACAGGCCACATTAAATGACTATGTGACATGGACCTTTTAAGAACTGATTTTTTTTTTTAATATGGTGAATTGCACCATAATTATGTTGCTGTTCAGGAATTGAACAGCATTGTCCCAGGCTTTCTATTTCTTTTAACATGGGAAAGAAAAGCTAACTTACTTACAGCCCCCAGATTGTTCTTTTGCGATGTATCTGCTAAACTCAGTATAGACGTTGTGCCTTACCCAAAAATTAAAATCTTATTTTGCAGATTCTATTCTTAGCCAAAATGTTGCACTGTTGTTATTTTGCTGAAATGTACTTTGTCCTTTTGCCTTCTAAAAGTGTTAAAATGACTATTAAGACTATTATGTTTTATAAACACTTCCCTATTTCCCTATTTCCCTAGATATAACTATTAATTTCTGAGAACCTTCAATTTGAGATAAATGCACTGATTACAGTTTAGATGTCAATTACAAGGAGACTTGTAGACATAATAACATAGACATTTACACTATGTTTGACACAAGTGTTAACAGAAGAATTGAACGCTATCACAAATCCAGTCAGTGACCTTCCTCCAATGTGTAATAAAGAAATCAAAAGTGCTTTCAGCCAGAAATGGCGAAAGAAAATCAACAAGCAATTACTACAGACATCCCAGCAGTTGCATGACTCAGTGAATCATTCAGATTCAGGCCAAGGAGACACACAATAAAATCCATCTGCTTCAAAATATCATGTAGATCAAATTTAAATTACAGTTTTGCTACTCTGTGAAGCAGTTTTTGGTGATGTTGTGTAGAAGACGGTATAAAATAACACTGATATTCAAGTAAAAGAGATTAAGCCATGGAAAATTTAAGGTAACAAAATGCAAAGTTTTAGTTACATAAATTTGAAACACCATATTGTAAATCGAGAATCACAGAAAAAAAGAGACAAGACGTGAAAAGAAAATTGATTATTATTTTTCAAGGTGACAGGAAATGGAGTGGTGAACAGAACTGGGAAAGTTCAGTACAGTAGATTCAGTGTTAAATTTAGAATCCTATCTAAAATGGAATTTATAAAATTAAGTTTTGAAAACAGATGAAGCTGCAACTACATCTAAACTATAACTGAACGGTGAAAGGAGTATAACAGAGATAGAAAAATGCTTTTCTGCTAGTTTTAACTCCAGGAGCAGGCACTCTATTTCTATACCAGATTTCAGACTCTTATTTGTGATTTTTTTTTTTTGCTTTTGGAATTATGCTCCTGTTGCAGGGTGTGATTTTCTTAGAAAATTTATACATCACTTTCCACTTGATTTCCCTATATGATTGCATTTCTCTTCTTGCTTTTGCTTTAAATTGATATTTGTTCCCCAGTACTGGGGACATTCTCCAGGTCATAAGGGCTCATACCTCTGGGTGAGCTTCTCAGGCTGCCCCATCCCCATGCCCCAGAGTGAGATAGTGAGATAATGCATGGCAAACAGGCAGACACTCAAGGATGTGAGAACATAGCCTCTTCACAGCAAGGCTTGGCTAGTTTAAAAGAGCAAAACGAAACAACAACAACAAAAAAAGCCCAAATAAGCAAAAGTATTTTTTCTGTAATGGGAAAAAGAAGAGAATGTGCTCTAGGTGTCCCTGCTTGAGCGGAAGGTTTGGACTAGATGATCTCTAGAAGTCCTAGGAGTCCCTTTCAACCTCAATAATTCTGTGATTCTGTGAATATATTTTTTTACATATATTTCTTTTAACTATAAAATGTTTTATAGGATAGTTGATATTATTGAAGATTCATAACATATCTGGAATCTCAATTCCTATTTATTTAGATATATTTGAGGATCTGACACCTGGAAGTCATGTGGTCAACAGCAATCTTTAAATAATTTAAGCAGCTACCATTAGATGAATTCTAGTATAAGTAAGTGTATAGGCATGTTTGAGGGTCTAAGAAATACAGTTTTTAAATGGTTAGCCCCAGAATCACAGGAACAACCTCTAAGGAAAAAAGCATCAGTTATATATTGACTAGCAAAATAGAGAATCTTCACAGATGCTCCTTGTTTTCTTGGATAGAGTTCTCATTTGGAATACACCAATTTTTTTTAAACTATATATATATATATGTATATATATATATAGCATATGTTTTTGCATTGGCTGAACTTTCTTCTCTCTTTTAGAACCTTTAAGAGACCATCCTCTCCCCTGAGAGTTTTTTAAGCCCTACAAATCAAGAGTGCCTGGGAAAGAGAAATTATATTCAAAGAAGAGTAAAGTTTATATATATATATAAACTTTTCTTCTTTTTTTCCTGGAATTTTATTATCAGCATTAGCATTAGCATTAATATTAGTATTAACTGAGCTTTTGCAACAGAACACATTCTATGCTTTCTTTACTTCTTATTTTGTTATTATGATTTTTTGATGTTTTGTACCTGCAAAGTAAAAGACCAGAACAAATATGTTTTCATGTCTCTCTCTCATTTCCTATCTCATTTTGTATTCTAACACGATATACTTCCTCCTTTGCCTATAGTAAAGGGTGTAGAAAAGCGCATAATGAGTTCTAAGCCCCAATCCATAGTTGCATACAATTTATAATGTTCACTGGTCTGTACTATCAATGAGATAATGAATTACTAGGTTAATTGCAGCCCAGTAATGACTCAGAGGAAAATCATATTGTCTCTTGCCTACGATACAAAACAACTAAAAGTAATTTTAAAGCCTTAAGATAAAACATCCTAAAATATCAAGGAACTTATTCAACTCATTGAATATCTATGCAATTCTCTTTACATCTTAATCCCATGTGCTCTTTTAGAACACCTTTCTATCACATCTGTTCAGTTTAATTACCTTGCAAGGAGACCTGGTGACTGGGACAAATAAGGAACACTGTTGTTTCCAAGTGATCTTTCTCATATACCATATGAGAAAGTAAAGGGTGAGTTCTTCCCAACTGACGACCTTAAAGGCAGTGGCTATGCTGTAAGGCAAACATAGCTCAAAGAAAGTTCGAATGTCTTTGTCCCTCACTTGTTTGACTGAGACATCATTAGAGTCTAAAAATGCCTGTGAGCTTGCATGTTAGCTACAGTGTAGGGGTTCTGTATCAGCCCACCTGCAAGAACTGGGCAGGACTTTTTCTGCTGGCAATTTAAGCTTCTGAGTAATGTTTGTCACAATAAAAAATTTCCTTTTCTAGATTTGTTGGCCTTGATTCCACCTAAAAAGAGTCATCACTTGAGGAAAATATGCTGAATCAGGCATCTCTCTTCTCTCTAATGTACATTTTATTCTAATGCATACATGGAAGTATTTTGTTTGTTTGTCTGTTTGTTTGTTTCAGAAAAGCTTAGAGCAAGTGATTAATATTGCTTATTTCTGCTTTGAGCTTATATGGATGCTTTTCTCTACAAGAAGTAGAAATAAGAGACCATAAAATGAATACATGAACACATTATTTTTACAAAAATGTAAAGAAAAATCCAAATAAAGCTCTGTAGGGAAAAATTGGCATGTACAAATGAAGATACTGCCTGCTGACCATGGATAGGATGAAGTTGCTGGTAATAATATTATAAATCTTTGAAATTAAAAAAGACAGAACTGGCCTCAGAAACACTCTTCTGTCATGGTAGAACTTCAAAGAAGTCTTCTAGTCCATTCATCTACTCCAGGCTTCTTCTGCAAGACCAGACTTAAGTCTATGCACATTTTTCCTTAGAGTATCAAGTGAATGGAGTAGACGCTGCAACTTACACTCAAATTTGTTATCTCATTAGCTTTGACTTTCTATAGCTCTAATCAGGCTGATTCACTTTAGCAGGCATATTTTAAAGTGTTCCTTGAATGCTAGGAAGCAATAAAAATAATCTATGCTATTGTATTCTGTCTCCATGTCAGAGACTTCTTCACCTTAAAGGCACTTTTTGACACTATCTATCACTGTGCACTCTACTCACCCACTGAAATATAAATTTTTCATTACTTCATTTGCTAAACAGTCCAATGAAAATGTCAGCTGAGTCATTCCAAAAATTAAGGGCACTTTGGCATATTTCCTATTGTTGTTTTAAAAATCTATTTTTCTCTAAATTCAAATTGATACCAGGTTTAAAATAATCCATAAAGAGTAAGATAAAAATGTTTGATAGGAATAAATTATCTGTATTAAAAGGTTGCATTGTACTTGTTCTGTCTGTGTAAGTTTGATACCATATGAGTACTAGGAGATAAAGCAAAGCCCCTCATATAATGATGGGGGGGGGTCTTAAAGAAAAAAAAGAGAAAATATTGCAATATTGATTAATATTATATAATATATGTCTACTATGGTCATGACTTCATTTAATTATTTAAAAACTATGGAAATAAGAAAATAAATAACATACCATAACAAACTAGCACATGCTGCAGTAGGATAGAGTTATGGTCATCTCATATGAGGGCAGAGCATCTCTTGTCATGATATAAATCTGTGAATGTTCAAGCAGTTTCAAATGCTAGTGCACTTTTGCTAGTGAGAATAAAACCACAATTCTGGAAAATTCTTATCTTTAGTGAATGTAAATCTGGAATCTATATATTAAACTCTGCATATATTAAATTCTACACATCCCTCAAGTTTGCTTTCTGAATTTTAGGAAGTGCTGCGGCTTGCACTTCCTCTGTGGAAGACTTTCCCTTAGGGCAAACTAGACCTGAGAACAGTTCCTGAAAGTCGCCAGTAGATTTATAACGCTTGCAGATAGCTTTGAAGGGCAAACAACCTGAACTGCTGTATGCTGGTTGTCAGGTGCTGTCTCCTTTATCTAGTAAAAGTTGAAACTAAGACCCTGGGATCTGAAGTGAAGAAAATATTCAAGGTGATTGCTATAAGCAGAGATGATGCATCCTGCAGGCTGAAGTGCAGTGCTAGGAGAAAATGGAGTCCTTGAAGGTGCAATACAACCATGTGAAGTATATTAACTTTCTCAGCAGCTGCCAGACAACATCTTCCTCTTTTTTACAAGCAGTTCAATCAAAGATCCTCTTAATTCTGACAGCAGGGAGCTATAGTATAGCTCTCTGCTTTTATATGGTATGGTGTGGAAGATGGAATGAGATTACATATCTTTGAGTAGTCTGAGATACCCTGAAAGTGATTTCTGAATGTGCATATCTCAAAGGGTAGATGCTTTTGTTGTTAATAAATATATGTGTGTGCATACATACATACATATACATATATATGGACACACATATATTTATATATATTTATTAGCAACAAAAGCATGTATATATATATATATATATATATATATAACAAATATATGGATATTATATTATATATGTATATATCCATGCATCAGTTAGGGAATTGGAGAATACCGTGATGGAGTCTTTCAAAGACTGACAAGTAAGGCCAATTTCAAGCTTCAAAACAAAACTTTACCAGATTGACAGTCATTAACAACCCACATTGGCAATGGTTAGCTTTTAATCACTTTCAGTTATTTTCAGTAGTCGATCTTCAACACTTATATCCTCAATTTGCCGTGAATATGCAGTACCATGGAGCTGAGGCTGTGGAGTTAGTGCTGATAATCCTGGTGGCTATGGTTAAGGCAATCAGGTTTGACAACTGCTAGAGGAGAGAAGCCAGAAATGAAGTGGGCTCTCTTCTTTCTTCCCAAGCTTTTCTCTCTCGTAGTTAAAGTTTTATGCTACTCATCCCTTTCCTAGAGGAAAAGAGGATGACCTTATTTGCCCTTGGCATTGTAAGACTTAATTTTGGAAGCAGGACACATTCTGGTTTTGCCTATCATCTTTCTTTCTTATCTTGCAGGATTTTTTTTCTGGTTTTGCCAGAAATCTGTGCTGCCTCTGCTCATCTTGAGTTCTTATCTTGAAGATTTTACTACTTGAACATATTTCCCTGCACTTCATTCATGCAACTGTACCACAAATTTGTTAGTCTTTACGCAGCTGTATTGTCTCTATATTGATCATCAGCTGTATTACAAAACTCTGTTAGCAGTCTTACAATGCTACAAAATTCTTATACATGGTCACAGACTGCCCTATTTTAGTACTTATGTCTGGGTTCAAGGCAAAAAAAAAATGCTTTTTATATCTTTCTAGATGTTCTACTTCATGGGTGCAATTGGTTTCTGCTTTGATTACACTTTCCAAGGAGATACTCTATTTGACATAAAATTCGGGGTCTTAGAAATGCAGAATGTTTTGCAGCACTTAGCTGGAAAAGATGTTTACTTATGACTAACTATAAATGTTAATGAACTAGACTTTGTTTATTTTTTCTTAATTTAACTTTTACTTTGTGAGACCAAACACAATGGTATTTTATCAGCAGATGGTAATCATAAGTGAAACCAGTCACACATGAGTGGTATTTACTTCTGTAGTTTCAGAGGTTTGATCTGCATGCAGAACAAGATATAGCCAATGTAAATTCTGATAAGTAAATTCTGTTCAAGGACTTGTAGATAAATACATACAGTAAAAGTTATTGCACATTCAAGGACATGGACAGAACAACTTGTTTAAAAAAAAAAAAGAAAGAAAGGTAAATGTTTGAAGAAAATGTGTAATCCAGTGTGGATGTGAATACTTGGAGTGCATGATGAATTTAGGGAATTACTGTTTACTACTCCTTGGTATACGGAGGGCAGATCCAATATAAACTTTGATACTTCTGTGCTTTGCATAACCTGAAGGTAAGAATAAAGGTCCAGGAAGTGAATTAATTAGAATACATTAGGGACATCCATTTTCTTGTGGAGGGAATGAAGAAGATTGGATGCCGAAGAAGGTGATCACATTCAGCATTGAGGGCAAGAACCAATAAACCAGAGGGTAGGAGAAGAGTTATGCTTGCTGGACCTCAGTCACCTCACCGGAGACTTAGGCTGACTTGTCTATGAAACCTGTGTTCAGAGCTTGACACTAAACTCAGGTGCTAAAGATAATGGTGAGGTAGATAGTCCATGCTTTTTGCACAGCAGCCTAGTCTGCTCTCACTCAAAAGAAGAAAAATCCACTTGAGATCCACCCTTTCACCCTTCTCTGCTTCTCTCCACAATGTTCTAGGACGATGACCTAGAACCACCAGGTAAAGGCTGGGATGATCCTGCCCCTCCAGCGCAAGGCTACAAGGATGATCAGGGGCCTGGAACATCTGCCCTATGAGGAGAGACTGAGGGAGCTGGGCCTGTTCAGCCTGGAGAAGAGAAGGCTGAGAGGATACAAGTACCTCAAGGGAGGCAGTGAGGAGGATGATGCTGGCCTCTTTTCAGTGGTGGCCATCAACAGAACTAGAGGAAATGGCCACAAACTGAAGCGCTAAAAGTTCCACAGGAACTTAAGGAGAAAATTCTTAACAGTGAGGGTGACAGAGCACTGGAACAAGCTGCCCAGAGAGGTTGTGGATCTCCTTCTCTGGAGATCTTCAAAACCCCTTTGGACTAGATGACCTCTAGAGGTCCCTTCCAACCTTAAGCATTCTATCATTCTATGATGGAAAGGGAGAGAAGATGGTGCACAGAAACACAACCAAGCCTATGGTCAAAGGTGACCCATTGTGCAGACAGGTATGGTAGGAATTAGATCAAGAGTCTAGATCAAGAGGAATTCAGTATCTTTTCCCTGATGTGGCTTTGCCTTCATTAAGATTCTGCTCTGAGGAGACTCACTTTTGATTTTCAGTGCCTTATAGTTTAACTAAAGGTTCAGGAAAGAAAGTTTATATCTAAGATAAGCACTGCAGAGCCTAACTTCCTATGTAAACCTGATTAAGATGTTGCATACATTTGGAAATCCACCACACTTTGTGCTTTTACCACTCACTGTTTCTTTGTTCTTCTTGACAAGTAAGATTCTGGCACATTACAGCCTTCCTTGTTTCCTTTCCCCTGCACATAATCACAGAAAGCCTCATTCATTCCCTCCCTATGCCAGACTCATCTCCAAAGAACTTATTTTGTGGGAATGTTTTAGATCTTCACCAGATATAAAAACTTCAGAACTGGTCTTAAGTGTTTGAATTTCTATCTGTTTGATGACTGAAGATACTCCTAACCTGAAGGCACCAAATTTTATTACTTAACCCAACATGAAAGACCTTAATTTTCCACTGTAAATGTTTCTGGCATCTTCCCCCTTTGAAATTTCCATCAGGCCACCATCTCCCAAAATCAACAAATATCCTAAAACTAGTACTTCCAAAATGCATCATAGACCCAGTACTTCCTTTAAATACTGTAGTTACCATTGATGTGTTAGTCAGCTGAGAATTCCTGTTCAAGTGTTTCACAATGTTATCTGTTGCTGTTTTAATTAACATAAATAATTCTCTATCACTATAAGTTGTTTTGCATTTAATTCTTTATCCTGTGTTACAACATGGTGATTCATTCACTGACTAAAGGTGAATTGTCCTAGCACCAACTGGACTTTCAGATTCTTTCCAATTTATTCCTAGGCTGTTTCCTCTGTTTCTACCTGCTTCTTTCCTCACTAAACACATGGAAGGGCTTTAAAACTATAATATGCCTTCCTATACCATAGTATAGGCTATAATATAATTCTGGAACACGCTACTAGAAGAAATTATTTTACCTTCTCTTAGCCTTCCATGATTTGGGGAGCTCTCTGAAAGGTTAAAAAAAAAGGCTCCATGTACTCCCAGTCAAATATCTATAGAAAGTGGCAGCTAATATTTCATTTTGTTTAAAGCTTATTCCTAATAACTTCAGTCTTTCCGCACATTTTGTTGGATGAATGTTGAATTTCAAGATCACAAATGGTATATGTATGAATAAACCACTCATTGTGCCATGACTTAACTCTATTTATATGAACAGAATATAGCATGGCAGAGCCAATACTGATTTTATTCTGAAGCAGCGGGGTGAGATGCTCTATAAGGAAGGTGCAATTTGCTTAGACCCTTGGCAAACATCTCAGCTTTCTGGGGTCTTTTTAGAAGAGTCATGCTGCAGAGGGACTGTGTGTTGGAGTACAGGAGAACAGCATGCCTACGCACACCACATTGCCCAATGATTGCACATTTCTTTACCCAAAAGTTAAAGTGCAGAGCTGCAGCTTTGTAACTCCTTCTGGAGGAACTCCCTTCAGTGTATAGTCCCACTAGGATGATTCATCCTCAAGGGCAGCAAAGCAACATGTTTGGTGTCTTGCTCTCATTCTTGATTGCTCTCTTTCTCACTCTAGCTCTCTCTGGGACTACTTATGCAAGATAAAAACACCAGCTGTTTCTGGCACACTGGGTCGTACATCAAGAGAGGGTGTGCTGACTGAACATGATCTACATATACACACACTATGGAGAAAAAAATGCACAGAGGATGCATTTGTGGAAATGAATCAGTCTCAGATTTTCTGAAGGTTTCTTAGTCCTACAAACAGGAAATTGTGGTATTCAATATAAGAAAAATATGTCAAAGTTAAAAAAAAAAAGCAGAAATAGAGAGTTACACTTAAGGAAGTTATGCACTCCATTTCTAAATGAAATTGAGCAATAATAGAATCAGAATGCAGGTTGCATACTTGAAGACTGGACTGAGTGACAAAACCAGTCAGTGATTCATGGGCAGACTATGTGGATAAATAATAGAATCTGTCAATAATGACTTGAGAAACCAACCAGATTGTGCACGTAAAAGAGTTACCAATGTGTGAAGAACAAATCTGTCAAATCTGTTGTTAGATATAAATTTGACATCAGCCTTGAATAAAAGCATTTTTGATTAATAGTGTTATTATTATTATTTATTAATTATTACTAATATTAACTATTACTAATCATTACTAATAGTACAGTAATAAGTAAAGAAAATTAAATATAAGCATTTATTTCTGTTAAGGTATCCAAATGTCTGCATAACATCTAGATGGATGTTTATTTGGACATCTAGATATCTGGCAAATCTAATTTCTGAGTCGCAGATCCCAAATGAAGTAATTATATTTTCAAGTCACAGATGTATCAACGTATACTTGCAATTATGTGTAACAAATGAAATATTGTCTGCAAGAAGTAAAGCTCTTCCTCGAATTTTGTTTTATGAAGATTATTATGAAAGATATATTTTATATTAGCCATAATCAGTTTTATTTAAAGAGGACACTTGTTTGATTTTACCACTGTTGTCAGTTTGTGAAATGAAACATTATCACTTGTATCACTTTCTGCGTGTTCACATGCACTCCCAGAAAATAGAAGAAAAAAGGAAAAATGGAATATGAAGAGGAATATTAGTGCTGCACCATAAACATACATCTATGTAAAATCATGTCTTTTTTTTTTCTCCCTGTAAGATCAAAATTTATCATTTTGTTGGTAGTGCATGCCCATTAATTTTTGACATTTTCACAGACTGACTGCTTTTTCTGTAGGAGTGTCAATATTTGTATTCATTTGGATCATGTATCCTTAACAATTACCATCTAATGATTTTAATTCTGTTGCAAAAGTCAAATGCTTTGTTCTATCTCCTTAAAATAAAATGAGAGAAGTTGCTGAAAATGGAGGCTATTAGCTAAATAAGAACGTCAGTGAATATTAGTGGTCTTGGGTGACAGAGAGTCTAATTTTTCAGCTCTGTAAAAATCACTTGCAGTATGAAAGCATTAGAAGAAAATGTTTTAGAATTAAGCCAAAGGTTTTTCTTATTTTTTATAGCCTGGATCTACAAGATGTATTTTGATGAAGAACTTTTTTCAGTGTGTTAATTACTCTGAAAAAAAAAAAAGGGAAGAAAAAAAAAAGAGGCAGTCACCGGACATTATTACGGATCAAGACCTTGTGATGTTCAGATTCAAAATGGCCTTTCTCTCTTTTTTTTTTTTTTTTTAACAGAAAATTTATTTGAGAGTTATTTGGACCTGGAAACAATGGGCTCATTCCCAAGCCTGTTGAAATCAATGAGGAAGAGATGATGTATTCCGTTCTTGGACATTTCATACATGAGTTATGTAGTAAGATATGTCACATTTATTTATTGTCATTATAGTTAGCCTTTCTATTATTCTGGCCAGACATTCTTCTTTCATTGAATTAAGCATCTTCCACAATCCAAATCTGAGCTATGAATATACATAACTCTTAAACAGACTATTCACTTCTTAAGTTTTCAAACAAAGCAGCAAAAATGTATTTCCAGGCAAAATGAACCAGCTGGTCAGGTGGAAG
>NW_010586119.1:0-38258 GCF_000705375.1 Tinamus guttatus
GGTTGTTAGAACTTTGGCTGCACAGAGGCTGCGTATGCGGTACATGTGTTGGTGTTGGGGTGGGCGTTGGAGGCCTGTTGTGTGCGTGGACCCAAATCTGCAAGTGTGTGATGGAAGCGCGTGGTGCTGGGCACAGCGCAGGCCTCCAGCTGCAGCAAGGGAAGTGTCAGGGATATTACAGCCCAAGCAGCTCGATTCCTCCTTTCTTGTAGCGTCTGAGACGCTCCTTCACCCGCCTTTAGCAGCGAGGGGCTGACTTGGGAAGGTGACGAAGCGCAGGCTCGCACTTCGAGTTCCTGCCACTGCTTTGGGAGGCATCGTTCCCTCCGAGTAAACAAACACCAAATTGGAATGATGAGGGAGACAGGGATAGAAACACTCAGTAGGACCAAAGGAAATAATTCTTCTATCTTTCGCATCTCAGATATTTGAAAGTTTAAGTATCTCCTCCGTTCTTGCTGAACTGTCTGTACTGTTTTCTTTCCCTTTTGGAAACGTGTGCCTAACTCCTGGATAATGTGCCTCCCACGCCAGCTGACAAAACACAAAGAAGTAGGAAGAAGCTTCAGCTCTAGGGGGAAAACTTTTCCCTTCATGAAAAAATGATGCAGTTTTCTTTTCCTTGAGTTGCATATTGAGAGAGAGCACTAGATGGAACGAAATCATTTCACAAGTGCAAATAACCTCCAACATTTTTTTCTAAAATTTCTCTTGGAAAAGTGATGTGTTTCTTTCGCAATATGTTGGCGTAAAGTATCAATTTAGGCTGTACCTGACTGTTTCTTTTTAGGCATTTAAAAGCAGTACTGTTCTGTTTAGAATTTGGACTTTTGGACAAGATTTAACAGGATTGCTACTTACAGTAATGGTTGTGATTACTCCAGAAGCAAAATTATTGCCTTTTCCAGAGTTCAGTACAGCGTGATACTATGTGAATCTGAGAGGAGAGGGAATGCAGCCCAGAGGGACAGAAACAAGGGCTGGTAATAAATAAATAAATAAATAAATAAATAAATAAAGATGTTCTACCCGGTGTAAAAGCACCTGGAAATATGCAGAAAAGCAAACAAATGACTTCCTAGCAAGAAATTAAAGCCTCTCTAAGCAAGGGAAATGAATACTCAAGCCCACGTGATATGTTCTGCCTTTCAAATAGGTTTAACTTTTCTGGAAGAAGGGGAGTTTTTGGAGGTGAATGAGGGCCTTGACCCTGAGAGGTGCCCAGCTCTGTTCTTGGGGCAAGGAAGGAAGGAAGATAGGAAGGAAGGAAGGAAGGAAGATAGATAGGAAGATGTTCTACCCAGTGTAAAAGCACCTGGAAATATGCAGAAAAGCAAACACCAAATGACTTCCTAGCAAGAAATTACAGCCTCTCTAAGCAAGGGAAATGAATACTCAAGCCCACGTGATATGTTCTACCTTTCAAATAGGTTTAACTTTTCTGGAAGAAGGGGAGTTTTGGAGGTGAATGAGAGCCTTGACCCTGAGAGGTGCCCAGCTCTGTTCTTGGGGCCTGAGCCCTCCACCAAGGCCATGGAAAGCTGTGAGCTCCCCTGGCCTCCCGACACAGGCTGTCCTTTACGTCAGAACTTTGGGAATTCTTTCCTTTACATTTTCTTATTCTCTTTGTTACCTCCAGATTCATGCTGACATGGAAAGTCACTGTGTTTAGAGGTAGGCCTCCTTAACATCTCTTTCCCCCCCTTTTTTTTTTTTTTTCTTTTGACAGTGCTTGCTTATTAAAGGCAGGTGTGGTGACCAAGTAACATTTTGGGGAATAAAACCTCTTCACATCAATAATTAATTTAGCTTGACATATTTTCACTTTTGCATTATACCTTTTTGCAGTTTAGCACATCTTTTGACTTCGGCCTGGTTTACAAATGACAAGTATTGGAGAGCTGAAAACAAGGAATATCCTTGCTTTTCTCCAGGGCTGGGATCCGTGAACATGAGGATGGCTACCAAAACTATTTCTGTGCTGGCTAAGGAGCGTTTGTGCTTGAACGGCCTTTCCTTGTTTGCTGGTTGCTCTCTCGTGCTGGGCTTTGGAGAGGCACTTGGCCTTGGCAGCAGCTTGCTTCCAAGCCGTTGTCTTCTCCTTATCGCTGAGCAAATCTGCCTTCCCTTGGCTCTGCAGTGACTCTTTCTGTGAAGTGAGGGTGGTCTTTCTTGACCAAAGACTTGCTTCCTGCACACACTGGCTTTTTGCTTATGCTGGGAAACGCGATGTACAGAGCGGCACCACTGCTGGCTTCTTCTCCGCTGTTGATTAATTTGTTTTTGCACTAAGACTCTTTTATGAGAGAAGATTAATAGCACGGAGAAGATGCTTGTTTGTTTCAAATATTTTGTTTCCGTTCCCTATTGGGAATACTAGTATAAATACCAAGCAATCTGAATTTAAATAGCTAAAGTATTAGTCTTGCTATTCCAATTGCTTGTCATTACACTTGAGGATATGGTTACAGCTGATTATACAAAAATACCTGAGCCATACATTTTATATTCTCAATCAGCATATTATAGATGAACTGTGAAAATTGGAGATAGCTTTTTATGATAATTGGGAGATATTTTCCTTGAAGGATGAAAGACTCTTGAGAGAATTTGAATTGCTTGTCTGTAATTTTGTTATAAGCTTTACTGGTGTTTATTTAACGCGTAGTTTATTGCTGCTGAATATTCTTCTTGCATCTCTCTGTCAAGGGCTGCCTTTGGGAAGGTGGATTCAGGAGGTTGCTCCAGGTCTGAGGACTCCGCGCCGGTGGCGGCCGCCCCTCAAGATGGGGCTTCGCTGTGCGCGGGGGCTCATGGCCAGGAGCTGCTCGGGAGCCCTTGTCCGCGCGGCCTGGCTGCTCCTCCGTCCCCTGAGCCCCCGGGGTGCTCGTGGTGTCGGTGCTGCCCGGTGTCCTCACACAGGGAGCGGGGCGAGCGCGACCTGGATCTGGCCGCCTCAGTCTGCAGAGGCTGCGCTTGGCTGGGGATGCTGCTCGACGCTCTCAGAGCAACCATTGCGTGTCGTCCCTTTTAGCTCCTTCCCGCAGGTGTAGCAAAAAACAGCAAAAAGTAAACAGGCTGATTGCCGTGCTGAGATTCAGGTTAAACTTGGTTAAAAAACAAACAAACAAACAAACAAAAAACAAACAAAAAAAACCCAGTTCGTTATTTAAATGAGGTAACACTAATGCATCCAGCTGGGATGCAAAAGAGTTTGTTGCAGAGGATTCAGGTCCAGCTTGGATACACAGACCAACCATTTGGATTTTCTGTAACCTGTGCGAACTTCCAGCTCTTGCCTGTCTGTTGCCTTGCTGCGTTTCCCGGTGGCAGGGCCATGGCAGCAGGGCTGGGGCACCTGGGTTGGCCTGCTCAGCCGCGTTGCCCGTTTGTGATCACTGCGGTCCATCAAGAAGGAGCTTTTCTTTCTTTGAATCTTTGCATTTTCGTTGGTGCTGGCCGGCCCGGCGCAGAGGCCGTGCGTGGCCTGTGGTTGCCCCTGCCTGTGGAGGCCTCGGCCTCAGCCCTGCCATGGGGCAGGAGGCCGGGGCCGCCGCCGCCCAATTCACCGGGCTGCTGGGCTGGCAGCCTGGCCTGGGGCTATGAAGCAGCCGAGTGCACGGGCCCTGCTGCTTTGAGCATGTTTTGCTTGGTGATTTCCTACGTAGCCTTGCGTTGTGCCGTAGGAAGCCGCCAGGCCGCTGCTGCAGGGCTCGGAGGTGGCGCCTGTTGTTCAACACAAATGACTGGAAATTGGGATTTCAAGGTAGCAGGTTTGTAGCAGTGGGGAGGAATCTTGAGGCAGATGTTTTACACTTAAATGTGCAGAAATTCTGGGCTGCGGGAAAGCAAAGTGGAGCAGGGAAGCTGCGGGCTAGGACTTTTAAAAATTAACCAGAAAACAACATGCTGGCAGCCTTCAATACTTCGGAGTTTTAAAAATTAAAATGCCGCCACATTTAGTGGAGTCACCAAAAGTAATGTTAAAAATTTGATAACTTTTGGTGAAACAAATCCCTTGGTCCTGCTATTTGGTAAAGAACACAATAAAGAAATCTCAGTTGGTTTGGACAACCTGTGTCATTGTAAATGAGTTGAATTTCTTAGAGCTTCCTGTGCAAGTGAACTGGAGGTTACACATGCTAAATATTTGCAGGATAAAAGGCCAGTAATGGAAGTTGATCACAAAAAATCCTCCACGCTCCCTTTGAGTTCAGCTTAGCCAGGTTTGACACTTGGGCCACAGTCCCTAAAAACCCTTCAATGTTAGGGGTTTGGGACTGAAAGAAACAAACCACATACATTTTTAATCTGCTCTGTGGCCTCAGCGTGTTCACACTTGAATTCAAGAGGAAGCTGAACGTGATTTTAACAGTTTATTTTTCAGTTTTAACACAATTTAGTAGACACAGTATCAAAGACCTTATTTTTCTACTGAATTTCAGGTTGGTTTAAATTAAGAAGATAAATCTTTTCCAAAACTACCCTTAAATGTAATGCTTTGTTTGGCTTGTTTGTAAAATATAACTGATGTTCTATTTGCTGTATTTTGTGGTGCAAACTGAAACAGTGAACAGTCTTCAATGACCGTATGGGTTTTGAGCCCCCAGGTTCTTTTTCCAGACCTTTCTTGACGATATGTGTGCAGTAAAGCAAGAAATATATAAAAAACAAAAGTAAGAGTGCAACAGTTATATTGACAGATCTTCCTAAAAAGACGGAGGCCTGATGTAATTCGAGCAGGATCAGACATGCTATGCCAAATTCAATCAACAGATGTAGCTAGCCTTGAACGCACTGGAGCGGTGTCTGCGCGTAGCGGGAGTGAACTTGGCCAGATGACACTGGAGCTTAACAGGAAATCACGAATGTTGATTAATACAATCGCAGGTGTCGCTACAGCCTCAAAGCAGGAGCCTGTGGCCCCCGCGGCCGGCAGGGAGAGGCAGCTCTGTTGAACTGGGCTCTGCTCCGGGGGTACCCGGTAGTCTGTCGTAGGGGGAAGTGCTGAGCGTGTAATATTTATATGCTGTTGTCAGAGCGATAATTGTAGCTAGAGAGAGTTTAAAAATACAGTGGTCTGCTAGGAGGAAAAGTAAGGTGATAGCATTTATTAATATATTGTATTTATAGCAGTGTGAATGTTGGAGTTTTAATTACAATATATTACATATGTGGCATGGATCTAAGAGCAGTGTGCATGGATCTGAGAGAAGGGGACAAGGTGCAGAGCACGGAGGGGAGATGCGGGCGACGGCGAGAGACGGCTGCGAGGCAGACGTCGCTTGTGCTGCAGGAAAGCCAGCCTAAAAGTAAACTCGTGTGCGACCCCGTGTCAACTCAAAAATGTGTTGCTGAAAGTGTGTAATTGGCTCCAAGTGGCTGCCCTGTAAATCTCAGGAGTGGAGGCTGGCCTGAGGCTAGCAGCCATCTCTGCCGCATCTTTGGTTGAACGAACTTTAATTTGACTCTTTATCAAGAAAGGCATTGGGAGGAGGAAGGGGGTGGGGTGGAGGAAAACAGCGTTGCTCAAAATAGATCTGATTTGGGTAAAGCTGCTTTTGCTGGAGACTTTGCAAAGACTTTCATGTGCCTTAAAAGAAAAGCTGAAGTCCCATTACAAAGTGTATGGATAAAGGTGAGATGAAGGGGCAGGGAAAGCTCGCACAAATGCTGTAGTTCTGAATTTCAAAGCTCCTTTGGACTGTACTAGGTTGAAAGCATACCCAGTACTCAAGAAATGAAATGATTTCGAATCGGACACTTAAAATCTGGGGCCATTTTGCAAGGCTGGTCCTAGTTTGTGACTCCTGGCTTTGTTTGCTTAAGTTGCTGACAACAAGGAAACGAGCATCTCTGTGACCCTCATCCTTGTGCTGTTCTTACGCAGATGTGTTCGGTGAGGGAATCTGTGATTTAAACACTGTCGGAAATCTTAAGCAGCTCATGTCTGGGGAATTTTTCTGTGTCATAATGATGTGAATTCTACATTATGAAAAGAGATTATTGATGTTATGGAACTCAGCAAACCTCATCATGTCGCCCTTGATTATATGTTGCCTTCGCGTAATTCGCCATGCTGGAGAACAGAGAATATTCGAGCCAGCAGTTTTTCACAAGTTGCAAACAGCATAAAGTAAATAAAATAACAGTGACAAATGGAAGCAAAATCTCAGACCAGAACAATATATTTTGAAGCAATCTGTAACTATATTTTTAGAAG
Organism: Tinamus guttatus; assembly: GCF_000705375.1. Next base: position 6,224 of record NW_010586119.1, read on the forward strand.
ATGTTTTGTTCTGTTGGTGCTGAGCATAGGATATTCAAAGGAACCAGTTTTCAGAGTTTGTGGAGCAATCAGGTGGCTGAGAGTCAAATTGTTCTTACATTCTTCAAATCATTTTTCAAAGCCTTGGTCTAGAAATAGTAATTTTTTTTTTTTTTTTTTTTTTTTTTTTTTTTTTTTTTTTTACTATTTTCATGGGTGAAATATTTGGTATTGAAAAACCTTTATCTTCCTGTACATTTCCATGTGTTGATTTCAAACATAAACATTCACATGAAACAGCAGCGAGAACCCGTAGGCTCCGCACATTGGTCTGTTCTGTTTTTCCTGAAGGAATATCAGAATCTTTTGAAATGAAAATGGATTTAAAAGCTTAATATTGAGGATTCTGACTATCCGATAGGAAAACTGTTCTTTTCCCTTTTTTTCCTGGAAAAACAAGGGTGATGCAGTCTTACTATATGCATCCATGTGATGTACACGGGCTAAAAATCAATCGTGGAAATATATAGTTAAAAATTCAATAGCTGAAATTTAATAGCTGAGTCCATTTAGCTTAAAGATAAGTTAGCCTGTAGTATCTGCCCAAATAATTACTGAGATGCGATCGGTGCTCTAATCTTTCCTTAGAATTTCTTTCTTACATAGCGTGCCGTTGTTTTTCCTCATTGTCTGATTGTAGATGTTTCAGCTGGATCATGGTGTGACCAATTTTGGGCAGCCTGGAGTAGAGAACTTGAAGCAAGTGCCACAGTTAGAAGCTTAAGCGTGGCTGCTTCGAGTCCTCGGCGTCCTGCTCTCTGCTTCACGCTGTGAGCTCAGACATGGGCACTTCCACATTTTTGGACCATGTAATGGTAAACCCGACTAACACAAAAACAGATATGAAGGGTGGAACCCTGAAATGCCAGGAAGGAAGGCTTTTTTCTTCTTCTTCCTTTCTTTTTTTCCTTTTTTTTTTTCTTCAAGTATTTGCTATGGCCTCTCATTAGGGATAAGTAGTTGAGGCTCCTTAGAGCTGTTCCACTGGATGTTGCAGCCTGTCCTAAGACTCTGTTCAAGGAGCAGTCTAAACTAATATAAGCTATTTGATCAAGTGCTTACCAGTAAACTTAAAAATAGCTTCAAATGTCTTCTGATGTTAGAGGCCTGCCTTCTTGCAAACGTGTCTATTTATGTAATTGTCTTATCTTGAAATTAGGTGAATGGTTACAAAAAGCTTTTTTCCCCTTTGACATCCATATTGGAGGAGAAAATTATGTTAAATCCCCTTTAGCTTAAAGCTAATTAGAGTTAATAATGAAGCCTTTGTTCTCATATGTCGGTTCTCTTACTGCTGTGCTAATTACAGCAGCGCAGAGGCATCTGTCTGGGTGAGGGTCGAGCTGAGCGTAAAGCTGAGCCCTGTTGCAGCCATGGATGAGCCTGGTCCAGCCCCAGGCACAAACCCTCCTCCTGGCTCCCGTCTTACAAACGTGTTGGACCCGGGACCCACAGGGGAACACCGGCATGCTTGGCATGGCTGAAATATAACCTGCCACTGTAGGTTGCAATTGGAGCTGTCTTTATTTTCACATAAGTGCTAAGCTGGGGAAGAAACTGGGAGATATCAGGAGAAGAGGTTAAAAAGGTCTGGCACTGCGGTGTCTTGCGCTTCTGTTCGCTTTATTTAGTTGCAGGGGGTCTTCCTGAAGGAAAATGAGCCCCGAAGCTTCTTGTGAGCATGGGTGAGGAAACAAAAGATACGGTGTAGTGGGAGGACCCGTGTAGGTCACACACGCGTGACCGCAATGGACTACGGGGCTTTGATATCTCGAGTGCGAGTCCGGTGTTTATGAAGGGCCGTAATGGATCCAAGAGACCTGCGCCTAGATACTTCTTTTACTCGGTCAATGGGAATGAAATGGGAAATGACACTGCTGCTTTTTGCGAGTTCTTTTACAGCTGAAGGCTTTGAAGGTCAGCCCCACTGGAGTGACATTTTAGCCAAAGGGAGCAGAGGAGAGATCATTTTGTGAGTGAAGCAGAGATAGTCATGACCTTAATGGAGCTTTAAAAGCAGAGCAAGGCACTGTGGAAGTGGCTTGCCAAATGCAAGGAATGTTTTATATTAAACTTGGAACAAAACAAGCAATCAAGGGAAAAAAAAAGAATGCTCTTCATTCCTTTTTGACAAAAGGAGAAGCACAATATTCAAATTGGCTTTTTTTTTTTTCAAAAATAGCTTCTGTTTGGTAATCATAATTAAAATAGACTTTAACTTCGGTTGTTCTGATAAAAGAACAAAATTATATCTTACCACTGAGGACCTTAACATGCAGTGCTAGGTATTTATTCCATTCTTTTCTGATTATTTTCTTCATGGAGATAATTCAGTCATTTGTAAAGGACCTGTTGGAAAGCTGTAAATCTGGGGCGAGAGGTTGAGGCGTTTTGACCACATTAGAGATTGCTCAAGGCAAGCTTTTGGAACATTCAAAAATGATCCAAATTTTGTCCCTGAGTCCTGCTCTCCAGCAGAGTTCCTATGCCATTTGTCCATAGTCAGCAGAGCTCAAGAGTCGATCCTGCGTTTTCTTCTGCTCGTGGCAGCTCTAAGTGTACTGAAACAGTTGTGAGGAAAGCTGTTGGGGTAAGCAGTGTTGAAACTGTGTCAGAAGAGCAGCAATGCTCCAAAAGCCAGCATCTCCAAACTGAGATGAGGTGTCTCTTTTAAAGACGTGTTTATGATCAAGCCTAAAGTAGCAGATGTGTTGCAGGAACTGTAGAGCAGTTGATAATTTTGGAAATGTGAAAACACAGATGAACAATTGCCTCTGTTTGAGACTTACCCGTGTTCAGAAACACTTTGGTCACTTGGGCACAGGTAGAATCCCACTTAATCCCTTCTGCTTTACTGTGCTAAAATTTGTTGAGTTTATTCGTTAGTTTGTCGATCTGTTTTTCAGTAACAGTTGAAAAGATTTCTTAGCTCCCACCTCTTTTTTTTCTTTTTTTTTTCTCCTTGGAATTGCAATATGAGCCCTCCAGACATGAATTAACAGTTTTAAAACATAGAAGATGATTTGTCGGGCTTAAAAAACAACAACAAAAAACCCCCAAGCCCTAAATTCTGAGTGCTGCTTGTATTTTGAGTCTTCTATGCTAATCTCTAGATATTAAGAGCCAAGACCAAGGTCCAGGGCACATGCTTTCTCATTGAGTGGGTGAAACATGGATTATCATGTAAAAACTAAGATTTTTGCCCAATACAGACCATTATACAGCTTTCCTAACATTGGTGCAGGAAACACAATAACTTTGCAGACTGACCAGGCTCTGTGGTTCAGCCTAAGCTGCCTGCCTGGTTGCTGTGACATGTTTCTCTGTCGAGCTGTGCTTGTTCAAGGCCCTGTTCCTGAAGCCTCCATCGTTGTGGAGCAGAGCATTGAGCTTTGTTCCTTCTCCATGGAAATGTGACATTCCTGCAGAACAAGCAAAACTGGTGTTACCTCTGCTTGAAAATGTGACAAATTGTCTTCAGGATAGCAGCTGCTACTTGAGTGGCTTTCCAACTTACTAGTAGCAATCTTTCTTACATTGTAATTGCTCCTTGGAAAAGACTATTGATTTGTAGAGCTAACTGTTTTAAAACTAAGCAAAACCCACTATTTTAATAAGACAGTATGGAATCCCATGTTGCTGAGTGAAGAGAAGTAGGGCTTAATGCTTTGCTTCTGCTCAAAAGTAGAAGACTGCCTGTCCAAGCGTCCAAGGCTTCCTGAGAGCAGAGCTGGGGGAGGCTCAGATGGTTGGAGAATCATCTGAGAAGTGTGAAGACTTCTGGGCAGTGGCTGGTTGTGGGATGGGAGCAGGCTGGAGGTGACAGGGAGCCGGGAGGGTTCCTGATCCGTGTGGTGTGGGTCCTCCTTGGGGCCGACGGGTGCAGCGTGCAGCCCGGGCGCTGTGGCGGCGCCTTCCCCTCCACATGCGGCGAGGCCGTGTCCACACGGCCGCCTCCGCAGCAGGGCGGGGGCTGCGTGTGCCGCTGCTGCGGGCTCCGAGCTACCCACAGAACGGGCTGTAGAAAGCCTTGGAAAGAGACCTGGAAAGACTTGGAAAGTTCTTACTTGTGATGTCTTCCTTGTCTAAGGAAAAGCACCCCCGTTAGTCCCTTCTGACGATCAGGGCATTTGAGTGTGAAAAACAGACTTTAAATAGGATACTCACAACTCATTCTGTTTTCAGTAGTTGTTTAATATTTGCTTCTTGTAGCCAGTCAGTGGGACAAGCCAGTTCCTCAGTGTTTTCACAGCCCATTGGGCAACCCTGATGCTTTACGGGCTGCTATGTTTTAAAAGCAACTTCTTTCCATGTGTTCTGGAGAGCAGCAGATCTGTTGCCTGCTGCCTTTGTGTTACTTCGCTGCTGGCTGCTGAGATGTTTGGGTTCAGAGCTACACAAAAGCCTATTTTCGCATATTCTGCCCTAGGTGCAACTTTACATTGTCTAGTAGTAAAGCAAGGACAGCACAGGGGAGTTTTATATGCTAAGAAGCAGAAAAATCGATTCTAATCCCAGGAGCAGAGGGCCATTGAGGTAGAAGGTCACAGAAGATTAGCAGTTGTTCTGCAGCACTGAAAGCTGGCAAGGAGTTTCTGGGAAAATAAAAAGCCACGAGCTGTGGAACAAAACCCGTGTGTCAGTGCTTTGGTATATTGTTCGGGGAAAGATCACTCACAAGCACAGCTGGACTGTGCAGGGCTTGGGTTTCAGGGGGAAAGAGGAATTTGTTTTGCACAATATTTACTAATTGCCTCTCAAATAAAGAGAGAATGGGGATTTGCAATTAAAAAAAGGAATAAAACCTAGCCCTGCTGTTGTGCTGATTGAGGCACATTATTTTCAGTCTTTACACATAGATCTCCTCATTCCCGTAAGCAGCCCCGTGGCAAACTCACAGTGCGCAACGTGTTTGTAGGTGTCCTGGTGAAGCGGAGGGTGGTCGTGTTCTCAGCCTGCCTCGGAGATTTAGAAAATATCTAGGAAGCTGAGCCCGCTGCTAGAGCTGCCTGCCTTCCTAGGCATCCTCTTGTTCAGAAAGGAAGAGGTAACCCTAGAAAAGGAAGGTTTGCCTGCGGGCTGAGAGGGGTGAGGTTGGTTCTTGTCCCCCCTATGTTCTATACGCTTACACTATGATCACTGTTACCTGTAATACGGGGGTATGTATAGGCCATGTGTATACATAGGAACTGTTAAAAGTATTCTGAAGAAGGTATCCCATTTTGAATATTCTTGTTTTAAAAAAACAAACAAAAAGATAAAGCTTGACATTGTAAATAGAGAATAGCACATGTTGATAACTCTGCAGAAAATAGTATTAATCTTGTCGAATCAGTAGGAAAAAATGAAATAAATAGCTGTCCTCAGTAACTGGCTTACTGCGATAAAGACCCCCGTAAATCTAAAAACTTGAAAAAAAGAAAAGAGAAAAGCCTAGTTTGGATGTAAAGTGATTGCTGTGACAATGAATATGCAGTAAGATGGGGACCAGCTAATCTTCATTTGATGCATGTGCAGAACTGCTGCTTTAACTTCACAGCAAACCAAATGGACTCATCAGGTAGAAAACAACTCCCCAGTTTGCCTCTGCTTTGACCCGTGATGTTGATTCTCTGCACAGTGCGACTGGTAGGCAATAGCATCTGGGGGTCTAAGCTCTCCAGGTGGTGTGGGGGCTTGAGCTGAGATTGTTTTTTTTTTTTTTTTTTCTAATAGACTATTTCCTCTTCACAAGGAAACAGTGTTAATTAGTAAGATTTGTCATATGATGTCTTCTTTTAGGGCTTCTGAGGAAGTTTAAATATCCTAATATGTGCTTTGAAAAGAGCCAGAAACTCAATTGCTTGCTGTCTAGTCATATAACCTTGCAAAAGGAAGGCCCCTGGGGGAAAGACAAAAAACTGAAAGGGAAATTACATGCCTGCCTAGCTTTAGAAGTATTAAACCACTTTCTTCTTCATTATCAAAGAGTGATAATCAACGTTCCTCTCTGTGACAGAAGTAGCTGTAAAATAGTTCTTCTCTCCTACCCTGCCTTCTTTTCCTTATGTATTTCATTAACGTTTGTTTTGCCTGTATATGCCACACATGCTCCAGTGTTAGAGTTGATGGAGACATAATTTCATGAAATAACAATTTAAAAAATGTGACAAGGTCTATTCTCATACATACACATGCACTTAATATATAAGATGATATTTGCTTTTTCAAAGAACTTATACAAATAAGATACTATATTGGTAAAATAAGGAAACTGAATGGCAAGAAGAGTCTTGAAAGATAGTCTCAAGTTTGTGAGAATTAATTATCTAATTTTTTTATCTCATGTCAGATAGAAAATGTATTTAGAGATACTGACTATGTCAGGTTAAAAGAACAGAAATATTACTCAATTTTCTGACTTAATTTTCTAACAGCACAGTAGCCTGAAAAATGTTTTGAATCTGTCTTTAAGAGCCGTGTGAGTGTCTTAACTTGCACTGCGTTTGCAATGAGTCTATTTCTCAATGAAATCAGCGGGGATTAGGCACCTCACTGGCTTTACAAGCCTGGCTTTAAAATCCTCTCTCCGCCCTGTGGTGCCAGCTCTGCGCTGCGTTTTCCTGGCTGGCCCAGCTTGGGCTCCCAGTACAGGGCTGAAGCTGGAGCAAGGCTCACTTGCTTCAGACGGTTGTGTTTGTGCTACTTTTTTGTTTCTAAGGAATTGAAAAGACTTTTGTTGGTTTTAGGGCCCTGAAATAACTTAATTTGGGGATAAATTTGATTCCTGTCAGGGGCAAAATATCCAAACTACTTTTCACGCCAGCACAAATTGGCAGAAAATGGAGTGAGCATAATGAGGTTATGCCAGAGCTGCAGCTGCATTGGAGGCAAGTATGGCTTGTGGCTGCAGTCATGTCAGTGGCAAAATTACACTGTTTCTAGGGATTTTTGGAAGTGCATCCATGCAGTGGGACGTTGTAGATGACTATCCTGGGCTTTGACCTTCGATGCAATACTGGGGGTCTAATCATATATAAGATGGGATCTGTATCATAATTAAGACGCATCTTGATAGCTGGTTTTAATTAAAGGCCAAATTGCTGTAGGAATTTAGTTTATTTGTTTCTGAGGGAAATGGGTTCTGCTGTTAGGAAGTGACTGTTTGCATGAAGCTAATTATAATATGATGAGTAAAATGTTTCAGCTGAAGTCTGTGCTTCAGCACTGGAAACACAGTGTATCAAATGCTTACACTACAGATATATCAGCACAGGCACAAAATGATCTGTGTCATTTACAGAGCTTTACTGTTTTTATTAGTAGTAGGGAGACTATTTGGATTTACAGAGCTTTACTGTTTCCTTTTTTATTAGTAGTAGGGAGACTATTTGACTCAGAAGTACTGCTGCAATTAAGTAAGAGCGAGGACATTTACACTGAGAACATCTGTGTGTTTGGTAGTGTGCTGCACTTTGATATATGATGGGAGGAAGCTTCTTTCTGGTATTGGTCAAATATCACATTAGCACATTACCATGCAGGATATATCCTTAACAACCTAACACTTCCATACCCTCTTCATAACAAGCTCTGTCTGTGACAACCAGTATGCCAAAATGTATGCAGCTCATGGATGCATTAAGAACACAAGTGCTCTGTCCAAATAGGTTTAAACCAAATGCGGCAGATGTATCGTTTGGCCTTTTTATCTGCCCCATAAGTTTGCTCAAGGGAGATAATCAAAGATAACCACAGAACATAGCCTTTAGCTAGGAGGAATACAACAGACTAAACTCTTCCAGTTTATCACAATTTTGCTGTCTTAGGTAGAACGAGGAACAAGATGATCTCTTCTGTACTCCTTGTAGGGACGTGTTGATTTTGCTTATATTACCTTCTAGTTTTCCTCTCCATTGAAATGCAAAAAAACCTACAAGGAGAGGGGGTTTTGCAGAGGTTGTTCCAACAAAAGCTTACTTTTAATTTCCTGTTTCTTTTACAAAAATACAAAGATTAGGATGGTGCTGTGGCTTTCAGTGAAGTTGGTAAGATTTCACCTTTTGCTGGACAAAGCAGCGTGTCAATTTATTGTTCATTTGTTTTTGACCCCCGGAGGGTCCTTGTCTGCAAAACCTGGGGGAAAGGGGAATTTAAAGCAACAGTAAAAGTAGTGGTTGCTGTAAAATATTCCTAAACATAGTCAAATGTATTTCCATAAACATAGCTTGCATACACATTTTTAGAGTCATGACAGTCTTCAACCAAACTCATTTTGAATGCTCGATGGCCCTGCCTCATGTCAGTCTCTAATCCCCAGAATTTTAGCCACGCAGAAGGTCAATTTTGTTATTATTTACACCCATCTGTCTTCCTTTACTTGAGTGTAACAGCAGACCGAGAGGTCATCTGGGTCTCACCCTGTAAACTAGAAATAAAAATTGCTTACATCCACTGGCCTGACATGGAGGAGAAAAAAGCTGTGGCCCTGAAATTGCTGCAATTGGCTTCACCTCCGGCTGATGGAGGAGGCGGCCGGGGCAGCCCGGCTTTGCCTCGGCCTCCTGCTGAGGGCTGCGCTTGAGGGCAATCTGCTGCATCTTAGAGAAGAGGGATCCCCAAAGATGCATCAGTCAATCTGGTTTTTCATTACTACCTTCACAGGAGAAACGAGGGTTCAGGAACAGGTGGAGTCGCATCAATCTGATTGCTGCGCTTTTGCAATTTATCTTCTCTGTGCTAATGTCAAGTAATGAAAATGTTAAGTTTGCTGTGGAAAAAAAATCTTTGCAGTCCTTCTGTGAAACCTGACTGGGCACAGAATCCTGAGCAGATCTGGTGCAGCGTGTGGCTGTATACTTTGACTACTGCTGTGCTCACAACCCAACTAGGCTTTTTGTTCCCAAACCAAGCATTTTGTATTACTGTTTTTATTGTTGATGTTGTTTTATCTGTGTCTTTATCTGAAATGACTCCAGGTAGTTTTGTTTGCTCTGGTAGATTAACTAGTGTGGGTTTTTGTGCAGCAATTCTTCATCTGTTTTGACATGTGTATCTGACGTTTTTATCAATTTTTACCAAGCCCAGATTTGGAGAGTCTTTATCACAGTATTTGTTGTGGCGTTGCCTGTGTGAGCCGCTTCACATGAGTCTTCCTTTCTGCTGGCTGAAGGACTTGTGCTCTCTCTCTGAAGGAAGGTTTGATTTTCCCTACGCTCTTATTGACCAATTTATTAAAATGCTGGCATCAGTCAGTCCGTCATTAATTGTTTTTATTACATTAAGCACAAATACCCAGACTGAGGTAGAGATGCCACTGGACACGCAGAGAAGCTCTGCTGTGGTGCTTACGTTTCAAGTGGAGAAAGGAGGGTCCACCACGTTTGGAAGATGGCAGCAGAGCTGGGAGGGGACTGCAGGTCTCCTGCCTTTCAGACTGCATTATTGCTTTTGTTCCTTGCTCCCCTCTTCTGATTTCACACAGCCCCCAGGCATCATTCTGATTTTAGTAATGATTTTTTTACATAGTTGTAAAAAGTTCTCTGCTGTAAACTTTTTTGTCTAGGTGAGCTAAACTTTCTGCTAGGCCTGGCTGGACATGCCTGCGGTGAATTGTTAGGTGCAGCAGCTGGACCCAGTTTCCTGTTAGGGGTACTTTTCCCAACTTGTTTTCTTTCAGTCCACTCAGTTTCTCTTCTGTTCAGTCCCTGTGGGACAGCCAAGGTCTTCAGTTTTCCACATCCCCAATGGCAGGAGTTGGTCATTCTGAGGTTTGTTCTGTCCGTCAAATAGAGAATAAAGGTAGCAACTTCCTAAGGTGGAATGCAGGCAAATTGTGCAGATAACAGGACAATCTCTTTTAGGTCTTGTTCCTTGGATTATGGTCGATTCCTCTGGGAAGATGATTCTGTGTGTCCAGGAGGCTCATGGAGAGCTCCCTGCTGACAGACTCTTCGCTAGGCCTGGGCAGTTAAAGACTGTAGTGTGTCTTGATGATGCTGGGCACTCACTTTAGCTCTTTAATTTGCTTCCAACAATGGTTGCATGCTGTGGAACTCCATCCTGAGCGCTGTGCTGCAGGGAATCATCAATGTAATGAGCCTGTGGTTTGCTTTGGCCTTCTGTGGCATGCTAAAGATTTTGTCCCATTAGCAACACTAACGCTGCTGCTCTGCCATTAAGAAGGTATCTGTCTACCTCCTTGGATAGGCTGCGTTTTAGAAAGGGAGGATAGGAATGAGGAGAGATTCCCACCCTCATAGAGCCCGAGCGAGCTGCTCATTCATGTCTCCATCACTCATTTTCTTCATCCTTTGCTCTAGAGCTGTCCTAGACCTATTTCATCTCTGCCTTTCTCAGTTGTTTTCGCTCTTGAGAGGGCACTGAAAGAATAATAGCAATGTTGAAGAAGTAAAGAACAAAACTGGGGGCAAAGGCTGAGGTAAATAGGAGAGGTTACCAAAGAGCTGCAGTGGGATGCAGCGTGATCAGAATTTGAGAGTTTTCTTTTGGCTTCTGTCTTGAAAATGTCTTAAATAATTTAAACCTATAACGTTTGCCACAGCTTTAATCTGTTTCAAGTGCTTCAATTTGAACAAATGGTGTGAGTTTGTGTATGAGGAGTCTTTATCTCTTTTGTTCTAACTTATTATTTGGAGAGTCCTAATGAGCCTTGATTGTGCTTAAGGCTAATAGCTATCCAGGCAGTTCAGAGTTGTGGGGAACAGTTATTTGTGAGTGCATTATTGCTTTATCTTCATTACTGCCAAAATCTGAAGGGTGCTATTACTGTAAGCTGACTATAATAGGTTATATCTGATTTTCTTTTAATTAGTGAAATGTTACCTCCTGAAATATTGGTTAATGTCAATGAGGAAAGCATTGTAAGATAGGTCTGATGCGGTATTGTTGGGAGACCTGTCTGCCTGAATCAAATCAGGAAAAAATGGTAGAGCAAACTTGGTCCTGATGATTTTGTCTCCCTCCACACCTTAATTCAGTAAGTACTGAGGACAGTGCAAATGTCTTAATTGCCGAGGAAGGTTATTCTGGGGCATCTATCCCTTAACGCAAAATAATTCCTGTTCACAAGAGCACGAGACTTGAGTCTGGATGCTCTGCTGCGCAGGGTGATGGGGAGCACCAGATTCTGCGTCAATCCCGATGACACCGTCAAAACTCCGAAGTGAGGAAGCAAGATGCCATCATGGGGGTTGGTTTCTGGGGCTGAAAGAAGGGTATGTGTTAGTTGTCAATGAACATACTTGCCATTACCTGTGGGATTGGGTTTTTTTGGGTTTTTTTTGGTGTTGGACATGACGTTCGTGCTGGATGAACTCTTGGGTCAGTAAGCAGGAGGTGGGGAGCAGGGCTTCAGAGCTAAGAGCAACAGCTGCCACATCTTCAAATAAAACGTCTGACGGCAGCAGACTGATCTACTCCAGCAGCAGTACATCCTGCAATGCATAGCGGTGGGTTATAGAATAATTAGTGCCAATAGGTAAAGCACACGTAAGTAAACTGGTGTGCTATTGTCATCATTCTTGCATGCAGTTTGGAAGTCAAACTATGTTTCCGTAGTAATTTCCTCAATAATGCTTTTATTGTTGGCTGTCAGTAACTAGTTCATTAAGAGCTAATATTAAATTGGCTAATGTATTCAAGGAATAGGCCCCTGGGCCACTGATTAAAAAGCAAGGTAGAGAGGGCCAAAGCATTTAATTGGAAGCATGAGAGCTGTTAATCCTTTTGTTTTCCTCCAGTCAACAAAATGTTGTTGTAGTGAAAGGGGGAGAAGGGCTGTGCTTTTTATTAGAACGCTAAAATCCTGCAGCTCACAGTGTTTCGGCCTCAATGAGCACAGGGTAACGCGCGCGGAAAGGGCAGTGTGATGAAGCAGAGGTGTTTGGAGTGTTGTGCAGCACAAACATGGTTTGAAAATGAGTGCGTGGCAGATAATACGCACTTGTGAGCGGGTGCTCGACTCCAAGAGGCTTCTGGTGCTGATCTGAGTGCTGCGAGAAGCGTTTAGCACCAGCTCTCGCAGTGCTTTTGTGGATAGCCGGCAGTCAGAAATTACGGCCAGGTGTTTTTCACGTCTTGATTCGCAGCCCCTGGTGACCGCGACTGATGTCTTTCTTGCACCTTTTCATAGAGGAAGATCTGAAGCCTCTTCCCAAGGAGCTGGGGCTTGCAGGAGGGATACCCGACTCCAGCGGTGTCTCGGTTAAATCCTGGTGTGAAGAAAGGCTCCTTGGGGGCTGGGGATCGCCCTGTCCCGCTCTGGCCGCTGCGTGTTCCTCGCCCGACCACGTCTGGTGCCGTTTCCTGTAGCTCGTCCGCGCGGCTGGGAGCAGGCCGGGCTGCCCAGGCCGCGCTGCCTGGCAGATGGTGAGAGCCAGGGCTGGGCTTTTAAACGTGAACTCCATCCAAATGCTGAATGCTAATGTGTAGCAGCATAAGGAGTTGCATAATTCCAGATATCCAGGTAAATGAAGGGAATCACCTCCCCAGATTTCAAACAGGAGACCACATAGACAGCAAAGGGAGAAGGCACAGGGCACCCTTAAAACTGGGGCTGTAAGGAGGCAGGGGTTGGTAGGAGACATGTGGGGCAAAAAATGAGCCTCACCGTGGCAGGGAGGTCCAATATTCATCTCTACAGAGTCTTTTGATTGAAAAACAAAACTACAGAGGAAGAATGCTATTTAATGTATAATATGTATAAATTGCTGAGTTATTCAATTACTCATTTACATAAAAAGAATCAAACATGTATTTTAAGAGAAGGAAATCCAAACAAGATTGTTTCCATTACCTACTTTGTTAGTCCAAGCAATGGATGAGCGGTGATGAATGATCTGTTCTACTTTCTGTTATGAAATTTGCAGAGATCATTTTTTCCTGAGCACTCTAGTAAGGTGGGTCACTGGTAGACTTTGTTGTTGTTCTTAATGTGGCACAAACAGTTGAGCAAATGCTATAGAATAAATACGAGAAACAGTTTTCCCTTTCCCAATGATGTGTTTGTGGTAGAGAGGATTGTGCCCGTGGCCTTGACCGCTCAGAAATTCACTCAGTGGGAACCTCAGGCTCCTGCAGAGGTGGGTGAAGGGCCAGGATTATTCAGCAACTGTGTGCAAATAAAATAAGAAAGAAATTGAACCCAGAAATATTAATGCTGAAGGAGCCGAGCAAGGTTTGTGGTGGTCACTGCAGCCGAGGGGAAAGGCAGAGCTCGCTGCTGAGCTGAGTGGGCCAGTGCCCTGCGCCGTGTCTTGCTTTGGCCCAGGCAGGTTTGTTAATGGTATTTAATGTAGCTTTCTGTTTATGAATTATGGAGCCGTACGTTTCACACACCCTGGTTACAGCATCTGAATTTTAACCAGCCGTTCCTAACTGCTACTGCACATTTTGGTGCTGCTTCAAGTACTCCAGCTCCTTCGAGTAGCATCAGCCTTTTTCTGGCTTCACGGGGAAGCAGCCTTTCCTTTCAGCATCTCTGCAATGGCTCTTGCACTTCGGGAAAGGTAATGCAAAATTTGTAACTCTTCGGTAACGAACTTGCTAAGTCTTGGCCAGGCAAACGCAGCTGTTAGAGCCTTAGCACGTGGCTCTGCCTCGGCTCTAGGAAGCTCCGTCCGACCCATAGGTTTATTTACAGTCCACTGAAAGTATTCAGAGGCTGATGATTAACATTTTCTTGATTTTATGTATTATTTTGTCTCTTATGTCATTGCTGTAAATAAGCTGTTAGACAGACTCCAAGCAGGGATTGATGGTGTCATTACTGAACCTTACAGAATTCAGGTCTGAGAATATTAAGGGGTTTAAATTTTTCAGTTCTATGAAGAACAATTCAGTCATTGGCTAGGTACATTCACCTCTGTGTGATTTAAGACATGGTAAAACATCAAGCAGTTTATTGAAACACAAAAATAGCGTGGGTAACACTTGAATGTTGCTGAGTGCAATCAAATAATTTCTGGAATCTAAAAATTAGGCCCATTCTTCAACTACTGCCTGTTTCTGCGTGTGATTGCTTGACTTCATCAGAGAGTCATATTTACTTTCAGTTTGAAATGATGAGTCCTCACATGGGTAAAACACAGTTTTCCACTGCAAATTCCGGTGTTTACCTCCCTTTGCTTCCATCAGCGATCACGTCTCGGGGAATCCAGGCAATGTTGTCCAGTTAGAGCAGGAAAGCTCTTTAAGATGGCCCTGCCATCTTTAATAAAAAATTCAAAACTATTTCCAAAGTGTTTTAAAGTCCTGGCTCTTGACACTCAAGTTAAATATGATGGAATAAATTTTTGTAGATCATCTTATTCTAAAAAAACAAGATAACATCAGCTGTATTAGGAGTACTTCAGTGAATATGTTAATTTTAATTATATAGATGAAGGATCTCTTTAACCTCGATGAGGTAGTTCTTGCCATTGCTTTGGATTCTCCTGGATGATCTCCAGAGCAGGTAGAAGGTTAGCTAATTTTAACATGTGAATAGAGAATATTGTTAATAACCCCCCCATACCATTTATCTCTAGTTAGAAGAGAAAATTATAGGCTGCAACTGATACTGCTCACACCTTGACTTTCCGTGGCTCTTTGATAGCAGCTGCCAACCTTTTTCAGTACATTCCCATAGCAACGAGAAAGCAGGACCACAGATGAGAAGTGCTACATGGGTGATTTCCTGCTATCGGATCCCGGATCAACTTCCTCATCCTCTTCTCGTCCTCCTGGACTCCCCTGCACCCCGGTGCTCCCCACGGGGCTAAATCTGGGGAAGGGTCTTCTCCCTTATCGGCTCCTGCTGGGAATGGTGTTCATGTAAAAGCAGCTGGGTCTTGGGCACCCCTGTCACTTTGCAGCAGAGAGTCAGCGCCCGCGCTCTGGAGCTTGTTTCTCTCCCGTCTGTTGGCAGCTAATTTGCGCTTGATGCCGTTTCAGGATCTTCTTGGCACTACGGGCTGCTTTCCTGCTAACGACGTATTATTGCCTTGACAATAGCATTGTGTTGACGTTCCCAGTGGTTTAAGAAAGATGTTAGCTGAAACTGTAAGCGCTGCTTCTGAAAGAAATTCTGGTAGTTATAAATTTGTTTTTCTTCCCAATTAGACCACAAAGATCTTATTTAAAAGTTTAGTATGAGACACAGGTGTTTTGTCTTTGAGTTACCCAAGTCGGTAAAGCTGCAATGTTTTGTTGTATTGTGAATTATGAGTGAATAAAACTTGAAGTGTTTTGGCCAAATGATGTAAGCGAAAATGAAGTATTCTTAACATTAGGAAAATTAGAGGAATTTCTCTTACAAAAGGCTGAGAAAAGACTTTCATTTAGTATAATCAGCCCATTAACCCAAATGGGATCTGTTTATCCAAAACTCACCCGGGTTTTTTGTTCTGCCTCCTCTCTTGACCTTGCTGATTCTCACTGCTCTGGCACCCGTGGACAGGCCATGCCTTGTGCCATTTTGCAGCTTCCCGGTAGCATTGAACTTACACTTGCTCTTACGTTAGGAGAGAGCCTGAATGGGAGACTTCAATTTACCTTTGCTGGACCTTTTATCATATTCTTTTCTTTGTTTTCATATCATCTCTTCCTCTGGTTTTGCTTCTCTGATCTAAGCAGTCCCAGCACCTTCAATCCCCACTGACAGGGGAGACTCTGCATGTCTTTAATCATTTTTATTGTCCGTCTTTGAATCTTTTATAATTCCGCTACGCCCTTTTGGAAGCGATGTGACCTGAATTGAACAGGACACCGCATCCTTTTTTATGTCCTCCCCTTTGAAGCACGTTTTGAACGTACCGTTCCTCCTTTCTCTGGTCGCGGGGAAGAAAGGTGCATTCAACTGGGCACAGACAATATCTGTTTTGAATGGGATGATTTATTCTTCCTTGCAAAGACTTTGGGCATGTCACTTGCAATCATGTGGAAGGCAGTGCCGGTAGCTTGCAAGTATTGTAGCAAATGTGAAAGTACAAGCTCCTTTTGAATAATGTATTATTTATTATGCATTAAGCTATTAATAGAATCTAAGATTGCCTAAGACAAAAGTTTTAGGCTCTTAACTTCTGAGTGTTTTTTTTTAATTAAAATTCTGTTATTTCCTGTGCTTTGACATAATCATGGTTGACTACAGAGATGGTTAAAACTTCTCTTTTTCCAAACCAAGAACCTCCACCAGTCAAGCTAAAAGACTGAGTCCTGACTGCTGCGGGTTGTATCACTGTGGACTAGAAGCCTGCAAAACTTGCAGAATTTTACCTCATTGCTAGTAGCTTTCTTCACTGTGTCAGTGTTTGTTCTGGTTGACCTTGCTGGATGCTGCTTGACTCTACTATTTGGAAAAGTTTCTTTGGGCTACTAGGTAAAAGAGAAGAATGGATTTTTATAAGGAATTGTAAAGTCAAGTCTTGGGAAGTGCGGGGTCTGTCAGGCTGCCAGCCTGAAGCCAGACCTTGTTAGTGGGGAGGCTTTTCCAAATGAGATGGAGGAGTTGATCAGGATCAACCAAACTTACAGGACTGGTCTCAGAGGAGCATCCTGAAACTCCTGCTTTCCCTGGGATTTACCTAGATAGTCTTGAGCATGCCAGAAACCCAATTCTATTTCTCTGTGCCATCACAGAAGGACAGATGGTACAAGACTGAAAAATACCTTTCCTCCCCATCTCATACATTTTATTCCAGTGCTGTAGCTTTTACGCTGAAAGATTTAAAGATAGAATTTATTGGGTTTTTTTTGATATTTTTTTTCTTGAGGAGTTTTTAAGGGTTAAGAAGGCATCATGTATCATTTGTTAGTGCTCTAAGTTTCCGCTGACTGGAGCCGAGTCCATGAGTGATGCGGTTGCTGCGCGGTGCCTGACAGCAGCCCGGGCAATGCTAAGCAGTCTGCACCACTGGGCAGCCTCGTTCGGAGCCCCGACCGGCCCGAAAGGGCAGGAACGGATCTGTGAAAACGGTCTTGACACTTGGTCGTGTCTTTTTGATGCTAATGGGGTTAATATCCTCCCTTGCCATCGTGAATTAGACATTTTCATCCGTTGGCTTTTAGCCCACGAGGATATTCAAGGGAATCGTCAAATGCAAATGCTTTTGCCCTGGCAAAGGCGCCTGCTCTTTTCTTTTTCTAGCAAAATAATGGAGAAAATACCTGAAAGAAAATGTGGATCACTAGAAGGTAGTAAAACCATGAACAGGAGATGGGTGATAAAAACAGTAGTCATGATAACCAAACTATCTGCTTTCTCAAATAGTGTCACTACAACTGTATTATTGATGTGCAAAGTTATCTGCTGGAGGAGCCACTTCAGTCTTCCTCTCCCCAGCTGGAGCCTGGGATAGGCAAGATTATAAAAATGACATAAAGGAAGTAAAAGATAACTGTAGAAACATGCCTGGTTCTGGCAAGATTTGCAGATTTGCAGATCATTTTCTCAAAAACTGTAGCTGCTGCTTGCAAAGGAAAGCGGCTGAAGGAAGTTACCATGACTTTAGTAGTTGGACTTCATAGTGACTGCGATTCCTTCAGTGTAACAATTTCTGTCCCAGACTGGTTTTAAAAAAGAAAAGTGTGTATACGTATAGGTATACAGATGTATCTTATAATATCTCTATATAATATTAAGATCTGGAATTTGATGACATACCTCTGATTTGTCACATTTCAGGCTAATATCCTCATTGTCTTCCAGTCTCAGTACTGTTTTATGCCTTTCAATTGCTATCTTGCATATAATGGGGAAAAAAAAGGAAGATAAAAGAAAATATCAGGCCTTGGCCAAGAAATTCTGCTGTTGCCCAGCTCTGCTCTTAGGTGTTGCTTTGCAGGTATCTTTTTCATCATTAAATAATTCAGTCCTCCTTGCACTGGAGTGATTCATTTTTTCTTGCGAGGGGTGTGTGTTTGTGCCTGTTTGCTTGTGTGAGAGAGAGTTTATTAAAATGTCATGTTGTAGAAACTAATCCCACTACCAGCATTCCCTGTAGGAAACAAGCCCGGGCGTGTGATGGCCGCATCACGGCAGGGCTTCTTCCAGACAAAAGCAGCTTCCAATTTCCGTGTCCTGTAGGTAATCTCTCTCCTGTACTTCTGTCTCCAGGGTACTTTTAAACATTTTGAGCTTAATACTGCAATTTAGTAAATGCAATTGCAACAATAAAGATTGCTGCTGTGTGCTGATTAGGACATTGTTTTATCCTTAGCATAAGTAACATTACTTATCATTGTCATAATGGTTAAGCCCAGTGAACTTGATTGATCATTTCAACGTGTCATTTTGTACTGTACAACAATTTAGTGCGCTAAAGTTGATGTAGATGACTGTAGAAACATGATGAGTAGAGCTGTATGAATCTTTCATAATGAAGCATGAAATAAGATGGAATTCTCCTGGACTCTAGTCTTGCAGACACTGATTTAATGGCGCTGTATTCCGTAGTAAAAGTAAATTGAAACCAGTAATAAGCACTGAGGCTGACTCCTAATCTTTTGCCAGTTTGCCAAAACTGGTTTTGAATTATGAAGAAATAGGACTGCTGGCAGTATATATATTTTTGTTTAAAAAAGAAAAAAATCCTTCCAGAGAAGGAGCCCCTTCTATATTTTCGCTTTTGTGTAAAAGATACTTCTGTGCTTCACAGGAGTTATCAGAAAAGGGAAAAAATTGAGATCTTCCAATAAGCACCAAAATAAGTAATTAATGCAGTACTAACCTATTAATGGATCTAGCAACAGGAAGGTATGAGCAACTCCATGTGCCTGAAATGGGGGGAAGACTGGGAAATCCTTTCTTCTTTGTTCACCTATGGAGTTTAAAGGGAATACGAGAGAAACCTGAAGATCACTCGGAGGTTTTTGAAGGGGCTGAGAGCTTCAGAGAGTCGAGCAGAGAGAACAGACAAATGCTGGTGTGATCCGAGAAGTCCTAGGAGAAAAGGAATTGGAGAGCAAAGGTAACGAGTGCCAGTGCTCGAGCTCCTCAGCCCTTGGCAGGAGGAGAGGCCTCGTCCCGGGCCGCGGCGCAGCCTGGCCTGTGTTGCCAGGCATCAGGTATGGGAAAGATCCTTTCAGACTGGAAAGTCAAAGAGGGATTATTTTTATAATCCTATTGGGAAAAAAACAAAACAAAAAGCAAAATGTATTTTAGGAAGGGCAGGGTTGCAATAAGAATAAAGTATGTGTAAACTGGTTATGTTCAAACCGGAAGAAAATTTATGATTATCTATGAGGGAGGTTCTGGGCAGGTTAGCAACAGGAACAACTAGTTTTAAGGCTAAGCTTAATCAGCTAATGAAAAAGGTAATGTAGTTGTGTATTGGATGAATAAGATTTCCTATTTAATCAGAAAGTATCAAAGTATTTATTTATTTCTTCCTTGGCTAGAAAATCCTGCCTCTGTCTGATGGGTGACCAGAGAATTTTGGCCTTTCCAGCTGGCAGCTAAAACCCAGTCTGCCCTTTCCTAGTTGGAGGTTGTGGGGAAGGTAGAAAGGCAGAAGACAGGCTGAAATTGAGCAGAAAATTGTGAGCAGCGGTAAAGATTGACAGCCAAAGACAAACGGTGTTTTTCTTAATGGTTAGTTTTTTCATAGAAAAGTCACACTGTAGCAAACATGGCCAAATGTCACAGTCGTGAGACCCTGACCCAGCGACTTGGGATTCGCCTAAGTGCCTAAGCAGAGGGCTGATCCCTGTAATAAGTCCAAGGCTCCAGATGACTTGCTTTCAAACTCAACTGGAATGAAAAGACAATATCTAAAATTCTCACAAAAAAGGAAACTTAAAACTATTTTCTTTTGACTTCTTAAAAGACTGATATAAAACTTAACGTGAGTGAAAACAATTGGTGAAAGTGAACCCAGAGTCTCCACAGTAATTTGAGTTTCTTGAAACTTATATTGATACCTTGATGATTGGAAAACTACACTCTAGCCAGAGTCATTCCTCTCACTTGAGAAAACATGGAAATAATTAATAAGATTGAGAGAAACATCACTGAACACTCCTTTGCAGAGGCTTCAAAGTAGCAGTGTGGCCAAGGACCATGGTAGCAAGACCAGTAAAATTTCATTTCTTTTCCATGTCCCTCCTATCCCAGCTGGAATATGACATCTGAAATACTTACACAATAGATGAATTTAAGGCATGAAAATATTCTGTTTATTTTTTTTCCTGCTTGTCTCCCAGCCCTGTTAATAAATACTGTTTGTCTTGTCAGGGGTTTTATTAACTTCTGTAAACAGTTCAGTCTGTATTAAAAAATGACAAAAATCTTGTTATCTTGTTTTTGCTGACCTTTCTATGAAAACGGATGTGACTGATGACATAACAGGTAATAGGGAGAGATGGTGTATTAATATTTAATAGGGATAGATAGGTTTATTACTGAGACATGTAAAAGGCTCTCACAGCTGTCAGCTGTAATTACTGCCCTGTCTAAAAAGTACATATATGTTTGTGTATTTATGGAATTAAGTTTAGAAAGTCAAGATGATCAAAGTTAAGCAATTAAATGGCTTGTGTTTCTTAGAAGTAGCTATAAGGGTTGTAGGGCTTAAAAAAAAAAGGCATGTTTCAGTGTGTAAGGAATTTATACCAAAGACTTTTTTTTAGCTTTAAAATCTCAGTAATCCATCTTATTTGAGCACATGGATGAATGTATGTGGGTGAAAGTAAGGGTTGGTGCTGATTTTGGAGGCAGTTTTCTGGCAGAAATGGCAGTGCCATCTCCAGATGTGCTGGGTATTGCCAGCGCGGTAGCAAAGCTCACAGTGAGCAGAGCCCACACTGACGTTTCTGAGGCTCTCCATGTCGCTTCATATGGAAATGGAAAACTCAGCAGTTTTGCCTTCTTTCAATTCCCAGTCTCCCAGCTCAGCCCTTGCTCCTCAGGAATGCAGCTCACTTTTGCTCCCGGGCTTTCAACTCCCCTCATATTAGATATCCTTGGAAATTTTTGAGATTGCTGTGCCAGGATATTATTTCACTGGTGAAAAGTAGGCCTGGACAGTGCTGTTTGGGTAAAGGGCCCATCTGAAAGGATGCAAGATTTGGGGTGGCCGGTTTAGGAGCCGCTCTGCCCGTCTGTGGTCCTGAGACTGAGAGCTGCCCAATGCATAGAGGAGGCCGTGCCTTCATCTGAGGCAACTAGTGTGTTCCAGAAGAGATGGAAGTAGCGCGCCTCTCCAGTTCCTGCTAAAATATCTAAAAAATGCAGTATTGCTGAGATCCGAGGCTGCATCTCTTCCACATTTGTTCAGTTATGGTTTCTGAAATAATGGATTTTCCAGGCTCTCGTGTTGTGCCTGCCTGCATGTAGGGATGCAATAGTCAAGCCGTTACAGCACCTGTTTGGCTGCATTGTCTGCATAGAGGACAGTAATGATGTAATGATTATTAAATCCTTTTGAAATGTAACATAGTCTTCCCTATGAAATATAGCATATTTCCTGCGCTATTGACCACACAGAGGCTCCCTATAGAAGGGCCCTCTCCCTGGAAGGCTGCTAAAGTTTGTTTGTTTTTGCCTGTTACCTTTGCCGTGAAAAATTTAACCAATTTCCACAATTCAGTCTTTAGTGGTTTCCCCTAACGACTGGCCATCTGTTGTGGTGCAGAAGCAGTTCCTACAGGGATGCCCGCTTTAACAAATTTTTGCTCTTGCTGTCATATCAATTCAGTATTTTCCTGTCATCTTTCTGTTGTGATAAACGATTTCTGAATTGACAGCTGTCAGAAACGTGCTTAAGACTGAAAGGTCTATGGATGGACCAAAGTTAAATCCTTTTGCTTGCACGCTGCATCTGAAAGATGTAGGAGCTGACAAAAGGTCTTCCTGGGCATTTTAAAATGAACTGTAGCCTTTAATCTAACTTCTGTACATTATCTACATTAATATATAGTAGATTCCTTACTGTTGCAAGTCAGAGAATCGCTCTAAGGCCAGATCCTGCCAAACAGAGTTATGCTTACTTTTGCAGCCGTGACTATTTTAGTTTATTTCAGAATTTAGGAGATGTGACTATTCAGTTTATTTCAGTATGGCAGCACTTCCGCACAAAGCTCAGTCTTTGTATAAAAAGTTCTCAAGATCCTTGTACATGTTATGTGGAAGCTGAACACTTAGCTGATTACTTAGTATTTGCCTGGGTGTTGAACTCAAATTTTATAGTGGTTTTACTGAGAACAAGCGGCTGCCATTTGGTGCCAAGTGACTGATCAGAGGCCTTCCAGAACTGAGTGCAGAAAATACAGCACGAACTGCCTTAAGTTTTAGTGTTTTTAACTGTCCTGCATCTACATGAGACTCTCCTGTATATGGACTACTCTGTACATGACACTTGAGGAAAGAAAGTAGAGGGATAGGTATGGTTGTACTGAGGGGAAAATGTCACATCAACCTTAGTGAAATTTTGGAGCGTAGCAGCTTCGAGGTTCCCTGCTGACAACTGATAATGTTGGACACAGAAAGAATCCCGCAGCAAAAGCCTCTTCCTTCTTGCCCTGGCCGGTGCAAGAGGCCACGGAGCTGAGGCTCTGCCCTGGGAGCACCGTGAGGCTCGGGGGGAGGCTGCTTTAGCACTGCTAACATCTACGTATATATATATATGTATAGCACCTATACGGGCAGAGTTTGTAGTTACTCACATCTTCTAGACTGAATATTAAAAAAAAAAGGCGGGGGTGGGGGGAGGAATTAATACAGAATGGGAACCTCTCAGTTATATCTTGGAAAGCCATCAAGATCTCCTAAGACAGCGTAACCTGCCAGCTGAAATGCAGCTTTTCATCTGAAGCTGTTGACCTACTTTGTTAGCTATACAATTTCTTACAAATTTACTATATTATACCAGCTGTGTTCATGCTGTTCTAGTGTCAGCATTTCTATTATAAACTCATTTTTTTTTACACACTTCCGTAATAACTCAATTATGAAACTGGGGTAAAACGTGGTGCTCCACAAGCATTTTCTTCTCCATGGTCTGTGTGCGCATCTGCAAAACTGCACCACTGCAAAATGCCACAGTTCACTACGTGGGATCTGCTTTGGGCCTTTTGTGCTGTTCCTGAACTCTGTTTGCAAGCACCTAGCAAAGGGGTCCAGCTTAAAATAACAGAGGTTATTTTGTGGGCTGTTGGCTGATGTGGACAGTGGGGCCTCAGACTGTTTTAAACAGTCAGTTTACATGAAGGAGAGAAAAGCCTTTGACTCTGCTTTTGCTTTTATCAAGATCACGATCCCGTTGCTTTTCCGTGTCTTTCTCTCTGCTTTCTCCATCTATGTGTGTGTGTATGTCAGTGGGGGAAATAGGTTGGCATTAGAACTGGTTGAAATGCTGCTTTTCCTCAGCATCTTGAGCATGTCGACCTTGATGGTTTGTGATAGACTCACAAACAAAACTTTGCCAAGTTTATGTAGAACATTAGAATGGTAATGTTGGATTTTCTGTCTTTCAGACTGTACACTAATCCAAGTTGAAATAGTTATTTGCTCACAGGTCAAAGTCAGCATCTGTTGAAAACTGCATCCAAGCTTCCTATTTCATGGGTGAAACCAGGCAGCGCTGCTTGTTTGGCTGAGCAGGGTTATGGTGCTTCTGAAGGGTGGCAGGAAGGAGAGCTTTTCACCCAAGGCCCGCTCTCATGGAAGCAAGCCAGGAGATTCAGCTCTTTTGTCCTGCCTTTGAGCAGGAAGCCTTATTGTGATACCCGTGCTCTTTTATTAATTAATGGCTCTTCTTGGGGTATTTTAGGGGAATCTAAATATAGATGAGTTTGCATAGGAAAATTACCAACCCGCAAAGGATAGCGTCAAGCTGATTTGAAGGGGCAAGGTTAATGCAAACACTAAACACACCTGCTAGGCTTCCCGACTTGGTGTTTCTCTGAATGAAGGGGCTGTGTAGAGGGAACACGTCTCGGTCCCTCTGTCCATCTGCACCTCCGTTTAAGTTCTTTAACCTCAGCTGCTGTGTCCTGGGTTTGCTCTTCCCCTGGCAGAGGGTGTTTGAGGTGCTCCTGTCTCCCTGGCCAGCCCATTTGTTGCCCTGGGCTAAGCTGCTCTTGTTAGGAAGGCTGGACAGGGCCATTTACAGCATCCTCTAGAACCTCCAATTCTGGAAACATGTAAATACTGGTATTGCTTTGAATTACATGTGCACTGCTTTATGGCATGGTTTTCATGGGAAAGAAATTTCAAGTACTGAAGGGATAACAGGTTTGGGACCATACAGGAACATTTGCAGAGACTTTGCCTTCCATTTCAAAAGTGGTCTGCTCACTGAGGGGGCAAAACTGAATTGATTTTTGCTGAATCAAAGGCTCAGAATGTTTAAATCACTCTTGAAATTGGCACTTAATGGCTCTGTGGAGCCCAGGATCTTATTTTCAGTATAACTACCTACCCTGCCCTAGGTTCTGTTCTTGACTTTTCCATAGTATTAATGATGAGTTTCAAGGGTTGCTCGCACTGGTTGGAGGAGCTTACAACAGCTTCTTGTCTTGCTTTAAAATTTGCTTTTTGTGTGCATTTGAAAAAAATCATGTACTATTTTATGACAGAGGAAAGATACAGTCACATTTGCCTTCTCTACTGTGCCCTGTGTTTCATGACAGTTACCAGTTTCCTCTCAAAAACAATTTTCTCCATCTTTAAAATCTTAATATTGTAGGATTTCTCAACTTCTGTTTGTTTTGTTGACTGTCCTTTGGCTATTTTCCTTTCTACACAGTTGTATTTTTGAGAATTATTTGAACAAACCATAAGCACTGTAATTTTGTTATGAGCTACAAAAGCTCAATTTTCTGTTGATGACATTCCTGCCGTTTCATGGATGACACTTTATAATCTATTTGGGACCTGATTTTTTCAATGAAATGTGTTTCTTCTTTGCAGGAAGATAATGCCAATGTTTTGTTTGTTGGATATTAAGCATGTAGTTTTTTTGCACACAGGAAGACCCAACCATGATATTTGGTGTCAGTTGATAAATCTGAATTCTTCCTTGTTTGTGACATTTGTTTTCATGCTGATTTGCAGTCAGACATTCACTCTATTTTTTCACTCAGTTATATAATCCTTATCTAGGCAGCTGACTTTGCAAACTGAGTTGCAGTGGCACTTAGCAAGGAGTGGAAAAATGACTGGAATGATATGTTTCAACATTTCAGAGTCACAGGATGTTCAGCTTATGCTCCATGACTGCAGAATAACCTTATTGACAGCAAGAACGATACTGAAATTCTGACCTGCTTTTTAATAGTGCAGCAAAACGACGTTATTGTGTTGTGCTGTTGCATCTTACCAGGAGAGAACTGGAAAAATGATTGACTTGCATGTCTAGTAAATAGGTACTATCTATTAATCAGAGGGTGAAATGAATATCAAGAAGTGACCCTCTCGCTGTGAGATTAATGTTGCGTTTTCTGCTGTGCTTCACGTTGTTTGCTTTGATCTCACATTTGCAAAGACTTTGTTCATGGGAGAACCTAATTATCCAAGTGACACGCGACAGATAATGAAACACCAATATCCAACGAGCACAAAAGGTGGATTCATTCTTCAATATGAACAAGTTTTTGGTCAGATAAACATATTAAAGGCAGACAGAATAGTGGTTAATATCTTCCCTTTCCAGTCTTTCCAAGGTAGCAGGAAATTCGGTAGAGAGAGGCTGTTATCCTGACCACCCAGGTCAGGGCCTGGGAGCATGAGGAAATATTGCTTGTTTTTGTATTGAACACTTGTCGGTAGTCTGTAGAGTTTGTACCCTTTGACATATAAAAGCCCTATACAGAGTTACTCAGCCTTAATCACCTTTCTGCCTTTGCCACAAAAAAGCAATGACTGAGGAGGTGGTTTCTACTGGTGGGAGAAATTCCTGTATTGGCCTGAAGGACTTCAGGGAACGTCTTCAGACATTGAAGCCACTGTCTCATAGGAAACCTAAATTGATTAAATTAACAAATGAACTTTGATTGTGGTTGTCTGGTTAAAGGTAGTCGGGGTGGTTATGCTGCGGGGAAACGACTTTGTCTTGTTGAAATTCCAGCTTGTGTTTCTGAAGTGTTGCTCCTGACTTCAGTAGGATCAGGGCTTCACTCCTGGAGTTTCTGGTTGTCCAATATTTTACACCAGCGTATTCTTTATAAAGGAAATTGATATATTTGACTATGTACTGAAGACAGGAACTCCTGTGTTTAGCTTAGTTTACTCTTACGTCACTTAAATAACATTTGACTTCATACTTCAAATTATGGACTTTTACAATCACTTTTTTTAGTCTACATTTTCTGCAGAACTGTTTGCTTTTTTGTTTTTTTTTGTTGAAGGTGCTAAATAAGTTTTCATGCTTTGTTAGCAATATTCATTTGACTAGTAGAAGCAAAAAAGAAGCTTTTAGTGTTGTACTTGAAAATAAGTCATTTCCCAAAAAAACCCTCCTACCCTGGCACAGTGTTTCAACAATTTCTAGTTTAAGTGATGTAAGAACCACCATCCTGAATCAAAGCATCTGTCATAGGGAGTGATTATTTATTTTTTCAGTAGTTAGATTAGGAGATATAATCTGATATTCAATCTGACCTCCTTCCGTGAGGTGTTCAGTGCCCTGGTGACTTATACCCTAGCCCTCTAAGGCATTTTTTTTGAGATGGGCATACAGTATAGAGGTAACTCAATCTATTTAATCCTCATGTTTAATTACTGCATTGCCAGTTTGATGTGTTTGACGTTGTGGAGCAATGTGTGGCATGGTCCGTGCTTGGGCCTTGCAGGCACTTTGGAGGCTGCAAATCCTATGTTTCTGTTCTGTGCCTCCACGACTTTAATAATAAAAAGAGGCCCCAAGTGCTTGAGTGTAAAGGCTTCACGTTGGATCTCCTAGGCACAGCCTTGTCTCAGGAGAAGTAAAGTGCATGTATCGAAAATGTAAAAGACTGGGCAGGGAACTGGTGTGCTGCTCTGGAAGTGACAGTGGTAAAGGGAGGCTAGGAAATGCTTAAAAATAATTCTGAAATTGTGAATGTTACAGAACAATTTTACAAAAATGAAAAATCCCAGTTGGTTGAAAAGCTCCTGTGTCAAGAGGGCCTCTTCTTGCTGGAGCGTGTTTGAACGCTGCCGTTGAGCGGTGGGCGCTCTGCTCGTCTGCTGAGTTACACGTGCTGCACCGACCTCAAGGGCAGGTTGGAGTAGTACTTAATCAGTAGCAATCACACCATTGAGCAGTGGGCGCTCTGCTCGTCTGCCGAGTTACACGTGCTGCACCGACCTGAAGGGCAGGGTTGAGTAGTACTTAATCAGTAGCAATCACATTCAAGTTTGAATTTTAAACTGCTTTGGATAATTAGCCATTTATCAAGTGAATTTTACTGGTTGGGGGGCATGTGAAATGCCTGACAATGCATAGCTGTATTCTTCTAAGTTTCATTCAAGAGCATTTACCAAATTATTTTAATGAATAGTTTTTGGCCTGTAGCACATTTATAGAAGCATTTTGTGCGAGTATGTGATTGGGCATATTGTGGTTGTGATCAGTTTGTGTTGTCTGTGGCCAAGATGTTACAGTCAGATCTGGAACATGAGGTATGCAGTGCTCTGAACTGACAATTTTCTATAGAACTACTTATGTTTTGTTTGAAATCATATGCAGATAATTTCTAGTGCCGCGTTGCTGAGTGAAAATGTAGAGTATGAGGTGTGCACAGAGGAGGTGTGCAAGGTCTTCCACATTGATTACTTGGGTCTATATTAGGTGCTGAAAAAATGAATTTTTACAAATAGATTTTGGTGAGAAATCAAATGAGAGAGTCACTAAGGGCACAGGTGTGATTTGGGAGTCTTTGGAGATACGTGAAAAGGAGCCCAAAGGAAACCTGTAGTACCCAGCAATGAAGCTCCCCATAGTTAAGGAAAAGGCTGGGCCACCGCCTGAACAGTGTTTGAGAAACCACCAGCATCGTGCGCTGGCTGCCCCGTGCCAGGAGACAGCGAGTTCCTCCTGAAGGGTGACAAGGGGCTTCAGCATTCAGATAAGCTTGTGGTCTCCGTCCTGGGCAGCTCCGGCTGGATTTTGGGGGCGTTTCTGTTCCCTCATCAGGTAGCGGGACACGTGAAGTCAACAAGCTCTGCACATACATGCCGAGGCAATCGCATGGCATTGGGGCAAGGGGTGAGGCAGGCAGAAGCAATAGAAAGATCAAAGGAGAGTAGGTGAAATTTTGTCTGCGTAGAGAAAAGGTTTTCTGTCATGGGGGAAAATAACTTGAGATTTCCATCTTTTCCTTTCTACATGAAGAAACTGTGAAGAATTTCCCTGTTAAATAATTTAAAAAACTCCTTTTTCCTCTAATACAACATTTGTTTGGGGTAAACTCCCAATGTATCCTGCTGATTTTTTATTTTGGTCGCCTTTAAAATATTTTACTTAGGAGTTAAATCTGCCCGAAAGGAAAATTGAGAACTTGACATTAATTAAATGCTGCGAGCTGATGCTTTGCTTACTTTTTCCAAATGTTCTCCAGTTTCTTTAAATAAAAATGTGAAATTTGATGCGATGCTGCAAGAACCAAATGTTTAGTTGATAGAAAATGTTACAATGAAGCAATTTTTGACCCACTCCAAGAGAAGAGTGTGGAGAGATACAAGAAGATGGCAGCTTCCCAAGGCTGATCCAAAGAAAGCTGGAGCCGTTGCAGGGAATACCAGGTCTTTAGCCATTCAGTTAGAGAAAGCACTGGAATACTTGGTTGTATATTTACACAGCACTTCAGAGGAGCCTAGAATATTCAACTGAGAGAATATGTAGGCTTTTTTTTTTTTTTAATCGTGCTCAGTGTAATTTAATTTGCCCTGCTCTGTCTGCAGAGCCGCATAGGCCAAAGGTGATCCTTTTAGGGAAGGCAGGGGATATTAACTTGCCTCTTGCTTAAAAGTAGAGCTATGCCATGCACAGATGTTTTTAAACCACATTTCAGCATGTTATCCAATTTTTATGGTTAGTCATTACTGTAACTACCTCAATGGAAAGAAAGAGAAAATTGGTATGGCTTCTAAAATCAATGAGGCATTAAATAGGTGACAATAATCTTGCTATAAATTTAGAATATTTAATTGGCACACAAAATACGTTTAGAGAACATTATCATTTCAGGCTGTTCACAAAATACCAGGAGTTTGTGCCTCGTTCAGGGAGTTCAGCACAAGGCTTCAGAGAGGCTGATGAAGCTGTGCCAGCTTTTACTGCCTGAAGATGAAGCCCGTTACTTTGCCAGTTTGGGATCTAGTCAGCACCGAGTGTTTTAAGCAAGGAAAGGCTGGTGGCTGGGCGAAGACACAAACCTACCCAGATCAAACAAGTCCCCTTGACCTTGGGAAACTTCTGCGTTTGGTTTCCCCTTTGAGGATGAGACTAACCAACCCGAGATGGATTACAGGAATGAATCACAGAATGGCTCAGATTGGAAGAGACTTCTGGAGACCATCTAGACCAACTAAGCCCTGTCCAAACGACAATAGGTGCCACACAGAACAGCTTTGGGTTGAACCGGCCAATGTTCAACCCTGGTGTCCTGAAGCAGCGTGCTGACACCGTGAGCCCGTTCTTGCCCTGAGGCTTAGTGAGGAGGTGCCATGGGAATACCATGTCCTGCTTTAACAAACCCCGTAGTCACTGGCTTCATCACACGCAGAGGACCGTGTTATCCCGGCCTCCGTGCAGTATTTATTGCGTATCTAGAGAACGGCCGCCTCTTTCCCCAGCTTTCTGCGAGGGGGTGATACCGCTCTGCTTGCTTCTCTGGCGTCGCTCAAGGTTTGCAGGAAGGAGAGGCTGTGCTCCAGCTCCGGAAAAGCCTTATTTTATGGCCTTTCTCACAAAAAGTATTTTCATCCTGCTTCACAGGCGTTTCCCTGCTAAGTACTTCATCAGTCCTTCCCAAAAGCTACTACTTCCGAGTTTAATGTGATGATGTGCTGGCCTAAGTATTGCCACTTAGTGTTGTAATTGCTAGCCGTGATTGATCTGACTGCCTCAGAGAAGACGTGAGGTTTTGGGTTGCTGCTTCATGGTGACCTCAGGGCCTGTCTTTCCGAGCTTGTGGATTTCTGGTTTTATGCACATTGACAAGCGCTGCTGAATAACAGAGCCTGAAAGCACAGGAAGACTTTGGATCAAAGTAGTTTCCCTTAGACAGGGAAGGGGGTGAATTAGAGAAGATGCTAGAGCTTGAGGAGGCTGCCCCCAACAATATCTCTTGTTTTATGGAGTCATCATGGACAGCCATGGGCTAGGAGATGATTGGAGAAGTCGCTTCCCATTCTCTTCCCATCTCAGGAAGGAAACTGGAAAGAGCCGTGCCCAGAGTCCGAATAGTTGGCACCTCTGCTTGCCCAGGTGGGGAGTAGTTATCTACTGCACCCATTCTCCAACATGAAGTACCGGCCTCTCTTCATACTAAGATGGGTTCATTCCTAACGGGAGGAAAGACCCATTTTTATCTTTTATGGTTGCTTTTTAGGAAGTGTTTCCACTGTGCTGTGTCAGTGTTTCAGAAAAAAAACATGTGGTCAAAAGTGAGGAATTGGGATGGCCAGTGAAGGCAGAGGCGGCATGGCAGAGTTCGTCCAGGTGAGCAGAGCAGTGGATTGGGCTGGATTGAGGCACGGTCGTCAGAGCACCTGGCTCTTGGGCCCCCGAGGAGCACTGCACCCGGCCAGGCAGGGTTTGGCATGGTGCATGAGAGCAAATGCTACCTGAGGTTATCTTCCAGTTTTGATTTTTGCATTGTTGCTTTCATTCTGTGCAGCATTTATAAGTTATATTGTGGTTTTTATATTGTTCATGTTTGTGGTATTACGTATGTTTACCCACTTGGTATGTTATGGTGCCTAATCCTATAGAAAGGAGAGAAAACAACATAAACAGGATGCATAATTGAAATCATGTGCAATTGAGATTAATCCTCTCCCCCCAAGAAATAAGTATTTGAACTGCTCGGAAACAGTTGCACGAAGGTAGACAAACATATTTTGCAGAAAACTGTGTCACACAAATAAATTGTTTTATTTCATTCTCCTTAGAAGCTAAATTTCTGAAGCCTCTTCCCCTTGCCTTGACACATTTTCTCATGTGTTCGCTGAGCTCTGTTGTTGCAGATCTGCCCTGGGAACGTGCAGCAGGCCTTTATTAAGTTGCCAAATGATTTTAGCAATCTTATTTTCCACATCTGGTTTTTAAACCTTTTTGAAAAGCAGCCAGAATTGTGAAAAGAAGGAATGAATTGCAAATGTATGAGTCTTTATTAAAATTACCTCGTTTTTTTTTAACCTAGGAATGCAAATCTGGTATGGTGCTAACAGTGACTGTGTCTTTGTTAAAATTACCTTGCTTTTTTTTTTAAACCTAGGAATGTAAATCTGGTATGGTGCTAACAGTGACTGCACCGACTTCTCCCAGCACACGCATCATGCAGGTGAATCCCCTTCTGCTCTGCTGTGTCACCACACGCAGCTTTGGCAGCGGAATTCCCTCTGGGGACACCTCTGGTGACATGCTCGGTGGTCACAGTGCCAGCAGCTGCTGGGGGTCCCATGGACCTGTTGCTTTTATCCCGTTTTCCTTTGGCCTGTTCTATGCCTGGACTGCTCCTCAGTCTCCATCCGGCTCCTTGGTGCCCTTGTGTGTGGTGGGACCCTGCAGTTAGGGACATGCCAAAGATCAGGTGCCAAAATATTTTAGGAGAAGGTGTCGCGGAGAGAGGGTTGTTGGTGAGAATATGAAAAAGGGGCCTGTGAGTAGCCAGCACATGAATTTGCTCAGTGTATATGTAGGCTGGGCTGGAGAATAGTTTTTGACTGGAAGGCATTTCTGCAGCTGGTGGAAACTAATAAGCACTGCTTTGCTGTGAAGATAGGTATGAGCATGAGTGTCCTGCCTGCCGTAGCCTCCTGCAGATACCGCTGCCGAGGTGGGTGGATGCCCCATGGGCTGTCACTTCTGTC
>NW_010586120.1:3825-33233 GCF_000705375.1 Tinamus guttatus
CATCCCCCCACGTTGCTGCTTGGGGTGCCCCCAGAAACAGCCCGTTCGGGGCAGCAGCATCCACTTCCCGAACAGTCTGCAGGCAAGTGGCTCACAGACAGCATCTCTGCAACAGCCCAATATCCCAAATATCCTCGCACTGTCCACATGGTTGGACCTGGTGCCCCAAACCCAAGGCCACCATGATCTTGCACCACCTCCAGCCCACTCGGGTGCTTTCAGCCAGCTCCCCTGCACACACATGTCCCTCCGCACTCTGCCCATTCTTGTGTGGTCGGATTTACTGACATAAAAATCAAGAAGTGAGTTTCGAAGCACCAGCACTGGTGCGTGTAGCGGGCACACTCTGCAAACGCCTCCTTCCAACCTTTCCCACCAGCCCCAAGCAGATAGAGCAGCTGAGATTCAGGAAACCCACTAGGAAGCTGTGCAACTGGAATAAAGTTAAACCGTGAAGCAATGCATATTTGAGGAAACCAACTGCTCATGGAGCTGAAAAGGCCGAGCTCGTGACCCAAAGCGGTTCCGATGCCCCAAGCTGCAGCCAATGTGCCCAGCTGTGATCAAGGGTCAAAAATGGCTGGAAGATCCAGCCCCAAAGAATATGCTCTCTGAAACATTTAGTTTGGCTACATCTAGCTAACTCAGAGCTCCCAGAGCAAGGGATCCTTTCCCAGACCATTTGCCATCCCCCAGGAAGTTCCAGGCCAAGCTGCTCCATAGTATTCCCAAACCCCATCGCTATGCAGGTTGCAGACACCCACAGCAGCCCTGGGAACCAGCCCGTCAGCACAGAAAGAGGAACGCAACCTAAAATAACAAATAGGAGCCAGCAAAGCTCCCTCGCTGGCCTCCCTCCACGTCCCACCGCTGCAACAGCCTGGTAGTGTCTGCGGGACGCTGGGTTGGATTGGCCATACCCAGAACAGGGAGCCCTTTATCCAGCTACCCTGGAGAGCCGGGCAGGGTGGAAAAGGGCCAAACACGGTGCAAACGTGTCCTCCTGGTGAGCGCTCATCCGAGTGGATGGGAGTTCCATGAGGATACAGCTTGTGAGGAGCGGGGAGGCAATGCACGGCGCAGGATTTCTCTGCAGCGTTTCCCAAGTGCACGGCAGCCAGCAGACGGGTTGCAAAAGGCTCCACTTAGCACTGCAACCCCCTTCCCGCCTGAAAGTCCCTAGGGCGGCAGCCCCAGCAAGAGCAGAACAGCAACAAAAAGTCTCTGCTCCCCTCCTAGGGCTGGCAATTCCCTCCTCCTCCCTCGCTCAAAGCCTGGACCCTTCCCCAGGGCTGCTCCCAGCGCCCACAGGGCTCACACAGAGCCACACACAGAGCAAGAAGCTGGATGCAGAAAAAAGCAACTGGGGAGAGCAAACGCTTCCAAAGTGATCACAGCCCAGCCCCGGGGCTGCCCACCCACACCCCCCAAGCAGACCCAGCTCCGCATTCCCGGGAGCGGGAAGCTGCTCTTGGATGCTTTGTGGGCTCCCTCCCCTCCAGGCTCTCCCCCAGGGCACAGGGCTGCTCCCCCAGCTGCACTTTCATCTCCTCCCAGCTGGGAGCTCGCAGCCTCACGCCCTCCGCCTCCCTCTGCCCCGGGATCCCGCTGCCAGTCCTGGCGGAGCGGGTGCTTCCCGGGAGCTCACGGGATGCCCCAGACAAGCACCACATAAGGAAGGAGCCGCGCAGTGTTCCCAGGCCCCCGCGTGTTTGCGCTGAGCTGCCAAGAGGATGAATTGCCCCTTTCCACAGCACGCGGGCGTCTCCAAGGAGCAAACGGGCAGGGAAGGGCTGGGGGGCTCGAGGCTCTTCCAGGCACATGAAGCCTTTTCCCTGGTGAACATCCCTCTCCTGTTGCTCCCTCTGTGCATTTCCCATATGTGTTGAAGCTCAGCTGGAGAGCCAGATCCAGGCTGTACCTGTGGGGCAGCCGGACAGCTGTGGTGGGTATAGAGGGGCCAGGCATTGACCCTCCACCTTGCCCATCTCTGTCCCCCAAAATCCCTGCAGAAACTCAGCTCTGTACCCAGAGCACCACGATGCTGCTCAGCCACAACATGGCACAGTACCGGACCCAGGACACGGCAGGGAATCTGCTCTGCTCCCCATTCCTGCAGCCCCACGCAGGGCAAGGGGACCTGCCAACCCCTTCTCCCACACACTCAGCACAGGGGACATGGGGTGACCAGCAGCCTTGGGATCACAAAACCCCAAAGCTGGGGCTCCCCAGAGTCCTGGCTATGAGGGCATCCACTCTCTTCACAGCCTCTCCTCCTCCTCTCACGCTTTCTCTGCTGCTTCCCAAGGTAGGAGACAAACAGGTCCAGGAGGAACCCAGGAGTCCAGGCAGGGACTGGGCTGGGGGGTGTCCCCGGAGCCCCCCAGGAAGCAGCCAGCAGCCTCCACAGCACAGATACTGTGAGACCTTCTGCTGCCTTTGCAGCTCCAAACACCCCCATCCACAATCCCAGGCTGCGAGAAACCCCTTGGAGCAAGGAAAGAAACAGGAAGGAGAAAGACTCCAGCTGCTGGAGAAAAAGAAGGAAAAGCAAAAATCCAAACCCAAGAGAGACAAGAAAAGGAAGCAGCAGATGCCGGCGGGACGGAGAAGGCAGGAGCATCGGCACAAGGAGCCGCTTACCTGGGCGCTCCGCTCCCTGCTCCGGCCCTTCCCGCTGCTGCGGCGGGGCCCCCCCGCCAAGCCCTTCTGCGCTGCAGCTCCAGCGGCCGCCCGCGAGCGGGGTTTAAAACACGGAGCTAATTAATCATTTAAATAAGCCCGGCCCTCGCCCCGGCCCCTCTTGGAGCAGCGCGGGTTTGGGCTCCGCGCCGCGGCCCGGCCCCCGGCCCGGCCCCGCTGCGTGTCCCCACCTGCGACAAGGGGCGTGTAGGTGTCCCCAGCCCGGGTCCCGCTTCCACGCGGGCCGTGGGGGCGTTAGGGGACGGGGGGAGCCGCGAGGACCCCGTGAGCTGCAGCGCTTTGAACGCTGCGGGGACGAGGACACTGCTGATCCCTCTGCAACGGGTTTGAGCTCCTGGCTGGACGAGAGCCAGCAAGGGGCTTAATCCAGGGGGGCTTCAGCCTTCATCGTCCCGGATGGTTTTAGGGTCTGCAGGAAAACCATTAAAAAAAAGGTCAAACATCTCCTCTGGAGCCAAAAAGAGCAGTCAAAAACAAACAGACAAAAAAAAAGATTAAAAAGGTGATCTGCATTCCTACAGGCATCTCCCCATCACTATGATCCCCGTTCCTAAGGGTATCCCCATCACTATGATCCCCATTCCC
The DNA here is from genome assembly GCF_000705375.1 of Tinamus guttatus. Next base: position 7,114 of record NW_010586120.1, read on the forward strand.
AAGGACATCTCCGTCACTATATTCCCCATTCCCACGGGCATCCCTGTCACTCTGGTCCCCATTCCCACCCTCATCCTGGCAGCCAGTGGGGTACTGGGTGCTTCAAACTCAGCAGGGAGTCCGAGTTTGAGGCAGAGAAGGGAAAGGAAGGAAAACACACAGTATTCAGTGTTGTTTAAACAGCATCTCAGAATGGAGATGTGCGTTTGCCAGCTGGAAAAGCCTCAGAATCAATCGGGAAAGAAAATGCTGTTTTCCAGCTGGGAGATTCACACTAATTGTTTTTAAATTGTCAAGATTCCCAAAGCTGGCAGCTCTGTGCCCACAGCTTGCATGTTTATTTTTCCTGCTACCTGATAGCCACATGCTGCCTGAAAAGAGAAGGGGAAACTGAGGCACGAAGGGCAGCTGCTCGCTCAGGGCTTGGCGAGGTCTCTTCTCCTCCAAACATCACCCCGGGTGCTGGAAGAGCCTGGGCAGCTGCCGGAAAGCGCCAGAGACCTGAAAAGCTCCTGCGAGTACAAACCCAGCCCCGAGCTAGGGCCGCTGCCGCTTGTTGAGTTTTCCTCCTGCAGGAATCCCTTTCGGTGTCCAAGTTTCACACGCACCTTCAAAGCCCTTCTGTCTGTTTTGGACTCCCCGGGGGTCCGGGCATCACACGTTGCCTCCATCCATGCTCTGGAGCTGGAGCCCACGTTGCTCTTGTGCTCCCCAGATCCTGGCATCGGCACGTTTTGCATTGCATTTTGCTCCTTTTTGTGTCTTTTGCGTTGCATTTTGCTCCTTCATGCCTTTTTTCCCCTCATTAATAACGAGGGACAGGGGTGGGCAGAGGGAGTGGGTGGGCGGCCAAAGCTCCTACCCTAGGGCATCGCTACCAGCTGTGGGGACAATGTGGTCCATGCCTGGCTCGTCCCGCAGTATTTTGCAGCAGGAAGGCGGCTTTGGTCTGGCGGAGATAAGAAAGGAAATGTCTGAGCGCGAAAGCACCAGGAGCTTGAGCCAGGGCTGCAGGAACGGGCTGTATCGCCTGGAGGGACAGAAGGATGGACACAGAATGGGTAAACACGGAGGACGCTGCCCACGCGAGTCACCGCGGCCCCGGCAGCTCTGGGGCAGGACAGCAGGGATGTGGCCCCGTCATCCTTGCGGGAAACCTGCCTGGCCTCCCATCAACCCTAAATCCCTGCAGCTCGGCCTGGGCCAGGCTCCGCAGCAAAAACAACAGAAAATGTGTTATTATTTTTTTTTTTTGGCCGGAGAGAAATATATTATTTATACCAGCATCGCCGCACCAAGCCAAACCGCTGCGCTCGGTGCTGCACAGGCACCAGGAGCAGTAGCGCAAGGTGGCAAAGCCTCGACGGAGCCTGGGGGGACACTCGGCTCCAGAAATGAGCGGCAGGAATGAGCCAAGAGGGAAACTATGCGGCTCGGCGACGCACGGGTCCGGCGGCCTGGACGGCCGCGTGCGCTCACGGCCCGGCAACATCTGGGAACATCTGGAGGCAGATGCGCTCGGAGCGCGGCCCGCTGAGGGGTCACATCTGGAGGGCAGAACACGAGTGGAGCCCCCGCAGGGAGCGCGAGGACCCAGGTTTTGGGGGTCCCATGGCCCCGAGTGCCCCGGAGCACCGGGAGGCCAAAGAGCAACGCCCGGAGGCGAGAGGAAGAGGAGGAAGAGGAAGATCTGCCTTGCTTCCTTGCATCCTTCATCCTGAATATCCATCCCTCCTTCCCAGGCATGGCCTTGTCTTCTCCATCCATCCTTGTGCATCTCCCCCCCTTTCCAAACTGGGGAGCAAACCCACCCGTGGCTGCTCCAGCTGGGCCCCCAGGTAGCAGGTGACACACTGCAAAGGACAAGCTGGGTGAGAAAGGTGGCCGAGAAATCCCATGGTCCTCGGCCCCAGCCAGGTGTTTGCAAGGAAAAAAGAGAGGAAAAACACGATAATAACTGGAGTTCGAGCTGGTTTGGTCATTAAATCTACGGGCAAATCTCCCCTGGAGAATGGTTTGGGTATTACGGCAACAGAACACATCCGCTGCCACAGCCGGGGAACAATTAGGTAATGGAAAAAACGCGTGCAAAACGCTCCAAACTCATCCCAGCATCAGGGCTCGGGCTGCCCGGCAGCTCCGGGGCTGCAGCCTCCCATCCGGAGCGCAGCGAGCCACCGCGATGGATGCAAACGGAGAGCGGGAAAAGCCCCTGAGGAGGAGGACGGTGGGGAGGAAGGCTGGGGCTGCATCCCTTGTATATGTCCCGGGAAAACTGAGGCAGGAGGGAGCCCCGAGCGTGCCGTCCCGCAGAGCCGGCCGCCCTTCCCGGCGTATCCCGAGCTGTGCTCCGGGTTCTGTTCCCGCTTCCCGAGCCTTGGCACGGAGCGGCGGCCGCGCACACCCTGGCACCGCGCGCCTTTCCCTCACCCAAATCCACCCGCCGGGACCCTTCAGGAAGCACCGGCTGAGCCTTTGCAAACTCATTGCCGGGACATCCCCCTGCCCAGGGGCCAAGGGGAGGCGGAGGGGGCCGGTCCCCACCGCTCATCCCGGCGTCTCCCTGCTCCCGCAGAGGCCCCGGTCCCTCCTCCCCCCTTTTTCTGGGCTGTTCTTGTGGCCGCTTTAAGTACAGGGAGGGATACAGAATTCATCAGCCCTCGCATTGCTCGGGAATTAAATCATCCGGCTCATTTCTCCCAGGGAGAGAAGAAGTCCAACCCCCCCCAATCCCTTTTTTTTATTATTTTTTTCTTCCTTTTTCTATTTTTTTCCCTCCGTGCCGGGCTGAGCAGCCCTGGGAAGCGCATGTGTGTCCGCAGTGCGCGGGATGCCGGGGACCGCACGCTTGCAGCCCAGGCGCGACGCTGCAGGAGGCTGCGCTGCCCCGTGGGGCTTCTTGTCCTCCCTGGTGCCACCATCCCTGTCCTGTCCCCTCTGCTGCGGGTGGTGGTGGGGGGACGTGCGGGGACCTTTGCTCTTGGCCGGTGCGAGGGCCGGGATTTTCCCAGGCTCCGCAGGCTCCCCGGGGAGCACGGACAGACCCGGCTGCCCCAAACCAAACAGCCACCGCCGGCCCCTGCTGCACGTGCTATGAGGGCTGAGGCTTTGGATAAGCAAAGGGAAGCGATCCCAAAATCCCATTCCCGGGATGGAGAGCGCCAGGCCGGCGGTGCCGCAGCAGGGAGAGCGGCCAGCGATGGTTAGAGCCAGAACAAGGGGGTGATTCAACGAAGCGCCGCGGCACAAAATGCCAAACAGGAGCAGCAAATGCCCTGGGCCAAGCGCTCTGTGAGCTGAAGGGACCCATCAAGATGCTGCTCGGGCCAAAGCGGGATGGGGCAGTGCCCCAGGAGGCCACCAAGGGCTTCCAAGCAGCCCTGCATGTGGGTCCACAGAGATCTGGCCACCAGGATGTCACGGGAACGGACCCCGGTGGCTCCCTCGCACTGTTGAGGCTTGGTGGCCGAGCGGCCGCGGTGGCTGTTTGCAATGGAAACACCTGAGCCGCAGTTAGTCCTTCCAGGCCGCTCTTGGCTCTGGCCTCCTCCTCATCGCCTTCCTCCCGCCCAGTATTTTTCCTCTCCGTGGACGGAGCCAGCAGCCCATTTGCCTGCACGGCACCGGCTGCACCGGGACCCCGGCGGCTCCTCCAGCCCCAGGGTCCGATCCCGTGGGCAGCCCTGGAGAAGGAGACGGGGACACCGCGATTTAGGGCTGATATGGGGGAACCAGCAGCCTCCAGGCTCGCAGGTCCTGGGGGGAATCTTTGCCGTCGGCGTTTTCCTTCTGTGCCAGAGGGAAGTGGCATGGAGGAGCTCGCAGGGAGGATGCAGGATCCGAAGGCTCCTCGTTGCGGCTGCTGCAGAGCTGCCCGTGCTGCTTGGCCGGGAAGGCGAGCGGCAAACAGGCCTCTGCGGAGCCCCAGCGGTATTCGGATAATGCTCCAAATATTACAGCTATAAATTCAGCTCGTTTTTCTAGCTGCTAAGAGCTGCCAGAGGCTTTGACCTAATCCCCCTCCAGGCAGTCCCCGTGCTGGCCCTGGCGCCCGCGTGTCCCTTTCGGTGCTGCCTCCTTGCAGGGAAACGCTCCCTGTGCTGCCCCGAGCTCCTCTCCAGGAGTAATGATCCCGTGGGAAAGATTCCCTGTCCCTGAGGTCCTCGGGGAGCTGGATTTGCGCAGGGAAGAGTTAACTCTGCCTCCCACAGCCGCCGGCTGCTGCTGGGGAGAAACCTCGGAGGCAGCATCAGGTTTCCCAAAGCATTCCCAGAGCCAGAGCCGTATCCGCACGGCCCCCTCCCCTCCCTGCACTTTCCTGCCTCCCTCCAGGCCTTATCCAACCCAGCATCACCCCTGTGCTCGGTAGAGCCGGGATCATCCCGCGTGGAGAAGCATCCCTGCAGCTGCGCTGCCTCCTGATGCTGCTTCCCAGGTTTCCCCCACTTTAGCAGCCAGCTCCTGCTTTTACCCCCGCCCCCCACACACACCAGTTCCATCTTACAGGAATTTTGTTTGTTTTCATATCATTTTGGAGTGGAAAAATAAAAAGGAGGGGGGAACGTGGCCTGTGGTGTGGATGGCGATCGATCCGGCCTCGGCTCTGGCTGCTCCCCTGGCAGCTCCGCTCTGTTCCTCCTCGGCGCCTGCGTGAAACCGCTCCAGCCCCAGCAGAAACCTCCGGAGAAACTTTGCAGGAACGCTAATGGAAGCCTGAGGAGAAGGGGAGGAGAGGAAGCAGCAAATCCATCACGTTCCTCCGTATTTTCCACCACGGCGCGCTCCGTCCCCGAGCGCTGCACTCCCTCCCAGCCCTTTCCTGGCCCTTTTGGGCAAAGCCTTTGCCGTGAATCCTGTGGCAGCTCTTCCTCCTTTTCCATTTGATCTGTGGGGAGTGGAAAGCATTCCGTACCCTATTGCCCTGCTCTTCTCCCTCTTGCAGCTTGACCCAGAGGCTGTGACACCTCTTGTCACCTGGGGATTTTCTCCATGGATTTTGCCCTTGGTTTCAGGAGGCGAGAAGCAGTTCAGATGTTCCCCAAACAAGTAGCTCCTCTGCTCATCTCAGCCCAACTTGGTTCCAATCATCCTCCTAAAGCCACAGGGAACAAGACGACCCCAGACCCCAGCAAGGTTTAACCCCTTCAGCTCTCTGGGGACAGGGGGACAAGGCAGGACTGGGTGGCCCGGGGCTGGTGGTGGCCCCCGAGCCCCCTGTGCTGGTCATCTCCTCCTCCAGGAGCACCAGGCCATGGAAAGCCAAGCTGGGGCTGCTGCAATGGGAGAAAATGGGTGTTTTCTGGATCTTTGCATGAAGAGTCCGCAAAGGCAGAGCCCACTGGGACTTGAGAGGCTCCTGGATGCTCCCAAACCAACCCCGAGGGTGAAGGAAGAGCTTTGGGCACCGTCCTCACTTTGGGGAGGCCGTTTGGAAAACGTCCTTGTGCCGAGATGGGCTGGTGGGAGCGGAAAGGGCCTCCAGCTCGGTCAAGGAGCATCCGGCTCCCTGCAGAGCGCAGGGATGTGCTGGCCCCATCCTGAGATCCAGGGGTTAATCCCTGGGCTGGTGAGTCAGAAAACCTGCGGAGCAGCCAGCGGGAGCTGAGTAATCCGTGGAGGTCACATTGCCGCTCGCTCCTTCTGCCTCTCGCTCCCTCCCTTCCCAGCCTGGACTCTCCTCCTCTCCCTTCCCAGCTCTCCGGCTCTTCCCGCTGCCCTCGCCGTTACCGACGGGCATCGTGCGGCCTCTCGGAGCGCCGATCCTGGTCTCTTTGCTGAGGAACCGGCAGCGAGTGATGGTCAACCTAGCAACTCGTATTCCCAATAAATCTGGGTGGTTACAAAGCACCAGGGTGGCCAGAAATCGTTCCCTGCATTTAATCAAACCGTTTTATTAGGCTGGTTATTAAGCAGGGGAGCTCTGGGAGCACCAGGGCTTCTCTGCTCTCAAACAGCCTTTGGAGAGGGAATTTATGGCAAATCTATCAAGGCCCAGGCAAACTGCCTTTAATCCATCCTCAGGAGCAAAGCATCCCTGCTCCCACCAGCCCGCGGGATTGGGATGGGGATGGAGCAGGCTGTGCATCGGGAAGCTGAACGAAGCAGCATTCCCAGGAGCGCCCACATCCGCGGCGTGCGGAGCCAGTTGTTCCCTGCATCTGCTTTTGTTTCCCAAACTGGGCCTTTGTGTCTCCTGCAGATTTTTCTAACCCCTCTGTCCTCTCTGGTATTCGCAAATCCTCCCCGTTCGGCATCCTCGGAGGATTTTGCGTGTCTGCTATTTCCTCCCTCATGCAGCGCGTTCACGGAGCCGTGTAAACACGGCCGGGCCCTGGGGGACGTGCGGAGACCTGCACTTCCAAGCGCTTCCAATGTTTGCGAACGCACGGAAAAACTTTCCGATGGAGACACAAACATCTCTGCCAAATTCATGTCCATGTGCCCCAACATCTACAGGTCACGTCTGAAAAGGCTGTTGCTAAACCCCTCTTTGCAGGGGTCTCACCATGCTCAGAAATTAGACCCCAAAATGGTGGAAAAAAAGGGCAGGATGAGGAGCTAACGGAGCCGGTGGTGCTGAGAACCCCCAAACTCGGTGCACCTGCTGAGCCAGGTCTGCCCGTGTGCCCTGGACGGCCCGTCCTGGTGCGCTCCGAGAGGGAAGCGCGTCCAAAGTCCCGCCGGCCGGGATAAACACAGCGTTCCCGTGACAACAGTACGGCGGCGGTCCGGACTGCGGGAATGCCGGAGCATTGCCGGGAGCCTGGGTCATGGCTCCAGCGGAGCCGGCCGGGAAGCCCCAGGGAGCCGCGGCGGAGCCTGCGGAAATGTCAGGTGGAGGTGGAGGAAGTGTCTTCATCCCGGAGGCATCCGCGCCGCTTGTCCCCGGCCAGGCAGATGCTGCGGGAGCCGCTCTGTAATCCCGGAGGTTTCCAAATATTTGGCTCTCCTGCGCATGGTGGGATGCAGAGCTGCCGTCACCCCTGAGTTCCAGCAGCTCTGGGGACTTGGGGACCTGGTGAGAGGAGCAAGGGATGCCAGGAGACACCCATGGTTATTCCTCCTCCAGCCCCTACCAAATCCCAGGAAGTTTCCTGGGAAGTTTCCAGGGAAGCCGGCTCTCTGGATGCAGTGGCAAGATGTGGCACCTCGGCTCTCCTCCGTCCCCGTGCGCAGGACACCGGGTACCCACGGGGAGGCAGTGGTGACGATGCACGCAGCCTGTTTATTTTTGGGGGCAGATTGGCACTTTTCTGGAGCTGGAGGAATCCGTCTCCCTGAAAGAGCCTTGTTTTTTGTGGAGGAAATGAGACAGCGTGCTTTTAATAGGAAATAAAAACACATCAAATAGAGAGAAACTGAGACACAGACCTGGAAAAACGGCGAGCTGTCCAGCTGCGTCGCGCCAGCAGCCGGGGCCGTGCCAGCAATCCCAGCGGTTCCGCCGCGCGCTGCCCTTCCCATCCCGGCGCTTCCCGCTCCGGCCACATCGGGACAGGGAGCGTGTCCCCCCTTCCCTTGCATGCCCTGGCCCAGGAAGATCGGGATGGGAACACGAGGAGCGGCACCAGGGCAGAAGTCCCTAAGAAAGGGGCTAAAAGCAGCAGCACAACCTGCCTGTTGGAACCATCCCTTATCCCTCTTTGCTTCCAGCGCGCGGTGGTGCACAACATCCCGAGGGAGAGGTTTAATGCAGGATTGGAGATTAATAAGAACCGTGTGGCTGCCTTGGGGTGCATTAGCATTACCAACCTGCCATACGTTTGCATGGACTCCTGGCAGGGGGGATGCAGGGAATAAATGGAGTTATTAAAAACCACCCCAGGAAGCAACACCAAGAAACAGCCCCCGGGGCACCTGGTGTCTGGGTGCTGCGGGATGAGCTCCGTGATGCCACATGCAGAGCCGGGCAGATCCATGTGGCTATCGGCAAAGCAGAAAAGGCAAAGGCCAATTCCTGATGCTTTCCTAGCTCCCAGGGGCAACTCGGGCTCTGAATTCTCCTGTTGACTCTCCGACTTAGAGCCATGCACATGGGAATGCACTTGCAGGCGCTGTAGAGGGGCAGGATGCAGCCCCTGCAAGGACACGCGTTTGGTAAACAGGCAAAGAGAAGCAGCCAGAGGCATGGGAACAGCTTTCCCAGCTGCATGTTTTATAGGGAGCTGCACTGGGATCATTCACGGTCCGTGATGTGCTTGCACTGATGAAGGGAGACAGCGGAGCCGCTCGGGCAGGGCCGGTGGAAGGAGGCGGCGGCTGGATGGGAGAACAGACCGGGCAGCAGCCCTGGCCATGCGGCTGACAAGAGTTTGGTGCTTTATGGCCTCACAGTAAATATCTTATTAAATTGGAATGAAATGCACATCTGGAGATTGCACTGGGGAGCGCTCGTCCTGCTGCGTCGCTCTTGCGCCATTATCCAGCCCCGTGTCCCTCCATTCCTGGCCTGTGGCTTTCCCATCAGCTCAGGACATCCAGCGGCTCCTGGAAACACGTGCCAAGCCGCAAGGTCAGGGACAAAATCGAATCCTGGGAATTGTCCCCATGGCCAAGGTGACACCAGGCCAAGGAGCAGCTTCACTGACTCCATTTATCTTAAGTCACATCCTTACATCGAAGGGAGCTCCCAAAGCCCCAGTGCGGCTGCCACCGGCATCACACGCGTCCTCCCGCTCCGCTCCCGGCTCCTTCCCGCCAGACACTGTCCTCACATATGAACTCAAGCTGTTGGCTGGAGCTGTTGGCTATCAAAGACACTAGCCGTAGCTACAGACGCAAACAAGCGCCGTGTTTCCATGCCGGGCTCCTTCCAGCCTCGTCCTCCTTCCCTGCGGAGAGCCGCACCCAGGATCGGAGCCACGCGCAGAGCTTTGGTGGCCCCAACCAGGGATTTCTGAAAAAAATGGGAAACCTGGGAAAAAAAGAAAAAAAAACAGGTTGTGTAGCATGAGGACAGGGAGGTGCAGATCCTGCAGGGATCAGAGGCTTCGGTGGCCCCATGTGCTCGTGGCTTCAAGATGCTCTAGTTCGAGTCCTGCCAGTGTCCTCCTTGTCCTCGGCTGATGTCCCCACGTCGGCATCAGAGACCGGCACAGCCCTTTGAAACGGCTCCTCGAGGGAAACCTGCTGGATTCCCAAAGCTGCCGCTGCTCAGAGACGGCCTCGCTCAGAAGCGTTTAATTGGGAGGGCTGGAGGCAGAGGAGAGAAAGGCCGGGGCGTTTGGAGCCTGCAGGGATCACAGGAAAAGCAGGGAATGGGCTGGCACGTCCCTATTCCATGCCTGCGCCAGGGCATCCAGGGTCCTGTTCTCCGCTGGGGACAGGCTGGAGCGGGAGGGATGGATTGGGACCGCGGATGGGTTTGCAAGCGGCTCCGGCAGCCGCTTCCCCAACAAAAGCTCCTTTGGTCCCGGCGCTGCCGGCCCCTCGCGCGGAGCCAAGGGTAACATTTGCGCATGTGGGGCTATACGGGAACGTGTTTATTTTTCGGGCCGCTGCTGAAACCCGGCACGCTCGGCTGGCGAGAGGCCGAGCCCGGGGCCAGCTCCCGACCCGGCTCCGTATCCCGTATCCCATCCAGGAGCCCCTGCTCCAGCCCAGGCTCCTTTGCTCAACAGCCCCCCTCTCAGTGCATTGCTTTGCAAAGCCTGTCCCCATTTCACTGCATTTGCACCAACGGCTTCTAAATTGCCCCTTTGCATCCCAAAGCAGCCTGCAAAGGGCTGGCACGAGCAACGCGGACACCTGGGCTCCCCTCTGGACTCTGCATCCCACCCTGGCTCCAAACCCCCACAATGACATCCCAGCCACGCATCCGTGCCTGCTAAAGGGAGAGGACCATGGGCACCCGTTCCAGGCCATTTTCCAGGAAAATTCCAGGCCATTTTCCCCCTTTTTTCTTTGTCCCCAAAGAGGCAGAGGTGAGCGGTATCTGTAGGGTTGGACAGAGCTGCCTTTGATGCTGCAATTCCCATCAGGAGCCTGGGGATCTTCAGTCGGCTGCACCAGCAGTGGCAGCGTTTGCTCCCGCGTTCCTTACACACCCCTGAATGGAGACATTTACTTAGGATTTCACATTATTAACAGGAAAAGGTCAGGGAGAGGCAGAACCCTGTGTTATTTCCCTGGGGAAATGCTCCTGGAGTGGAGGCCGATGGGGTTTTCCTGCAGTAGCTCCATCGCAAGCAGCAATTTGCCCCTTTAGAGAGCAAAGGAAGTGCCCAAGGAAAAATATTCCCAGGTTCCATGTGTTGTTGAGCCCCGCGGTGCGACCATCCACCATGGCCCCTCGGGGCATTATGCAAGAGGATTAATTAATTTTTTCGCACGCTGCTCAGTGCCGGGCTGGGTGCACTCATGGATTATTCACCCATTCGATAACACGGCTGATTTATTAATGAGAAGGTCGAGCTGCTCCGCAGAGAAGATTCACTTGGAAATTGCTCCTGGGCGGGAGCCGGGGGAGCCCGGGCTTCCCGCGGCATCCTGCGGGATCAGGCCCTGGAGACGGAACGGGCCGTGCGGAGCCGCGAGGGCCCCGGGGAGCCGAGCAGACCCAGCCTGTGCGGCTCCCGGAACGGGGGAGAATCCCGGGAAGCGGCTCCTCCCCCTGGGCCCCCCGGCGGGGAGGGAGCTGCTTCCTGCTCCGCAGACCCCGGAAAAGGGGAAGGAAAGAAAAGGGAAAAGGGGAAGGAAAGAGCAAGGGGAGAGGGGCAGAAATGGCTCGGGGTGGCTGCGGCGCCAGGCAGGGAGCCAACGGAGCTGCAGACCCGCAGCAAGCAGAGCCGGGCAGGGGCAAGTGGGGCGACTGCTTTTTTGGGGACAAAACAGGGTTTTCCAGAATGTTCACAGGCAGCAGGATGAGACGGGCACCAAGCCAAAAGCCTCGGCCAGGGGTTTGTCACAACTCGGTGCTTCTTTCTGCCAAGAGCCCAAGCAGAGTGTGGGCATTCGGTGCTCCCGCCCCTCTTTGAGGAAAAAAAAAGCTGGTTTCTGTAAAAAAAGGCTGCGAACAGACACCCCGGGGGCAGGCAGAGCAACGTCCCACCGGGGACGCCGGAGCCAGCGCAGCCGGCGGCCGCGCCGGCCGATCCGCCCGCACACGCTGTCCTTGGGGAGGCCCAGCGGAAACCGCAGGAAAACAAAGGAGGAATTTATTGCACGGAGAGGGCACCGAACGGGCCGCCCGCCCGCTGCTCCGGCCGACTTCGCTGCATCACCCCCTGCGCCCAAGGCTGGCGGCCCTGCCCCTCCATCACCGCCTTCTTGCAAGGAAATCTGCTTGCAAGGAAATCTTCTTGCAAGGAAACGTGCTTGCAAGGAAATGTGATTGCAAGGAAACACTTCTGCTCCATCCTCTAAATTCCCAAACCCCTGCAAGGACCCCCCCTTCCCCGAACTGCCACATTCGGCTGAACAGAAGCAAAGCCGAGAACGCCCACGCCCGGCTTCTTGCTCCTGTTTATCTCCAAAGCACACACACGCACACAAAAGAGAAAACCAGAAAAAAAAAAAGAAAAAGGAAGAAAAAAGCAGCAGCAGCTGCTGCCTTCCCTTATCCCGGGGAGCGTTTGCATCCCGGAGCCAGGGCCGCGGAGGGCAGAGGTTCGCGGCCGTTGGCCGGATCAGCTCCGCGCCGGCGGAAAGGGCGCCAGGGTGAAGAGGCCCTGGGCAGCGGGACGTTTTTGGGACGTTTTCATTTGTTTGTGCGCGCGGGGAGCCAGGTGGCAGGAGCGCTAATGGCTTTCCCAGGCAGCTGCTGTTTCGCCGCTGTTCATACTTGAGATGCTTCGGCGAGAAAAACAGCCCGCGTGCCCCTGGGGAGGGGATTTCTGCACCGTGACCTCCCCAGAGCCGGGGGGATTTGTGCAAAAAGCCAAAGTGGGAGCCGGGAAAGCCTCAAAATGCTGCTGGGCAGCTGGGCAGCCCATTCCCTTGGGGATTGACCCCAGAAATGCTGGATCGGGGCCAATATTCACATCCAGGCCCTTATGAGCTGCTGCACCCACCCCAGAGCTGCCTGCATTTCACTGAGAGGGGAACAGAGTTTGGTTTTGATTTGCCTGAAGGGTATTACCCTAAGTTTGACAGCAATACAGATATGCATTTTAAAGGCACCCTGAGCAGGGGGACATCCACGATGTCCTTCCATCTGGTCCTGGGTGAGCCAGCAGGGACCCACAGCTGCAAGGCTCCTGTCTGCAGCACTCTCCTTGTTTGCTCCCCAGCGCAGCTCAAGCTGCCTCTTATAATTTATTAAACACTACACGCGGTTATATTTGGCTCTCGGCTTGTCTACAGTGCTGTTTTCAGAGAGATTTAGGAGCAAAATTTACTTTGGAGGAGGATGCCCGCACCCATTGCCCTGGCTACAGGCAGCCAAGGGGCCCCGGGCTCCAGCACTTTGCACGGAGGCTCTGCAGCTCCTTGCACTTTGGGAACATGATGCGAGATTTTCCCCATGCAGGAGCCTCCGTCAGCAGGCTGGCCTGAACCTGCTGCTGTTTGCAGAGCTGGGAGGCTGCTGAGAAGGGCAAAGTGTTCAAAGGGCCTTTGAAAACATGAAGCGAGGGCTGTGAGCGAGGAAAAACGGCATTTTTTCCTTCTGCTCCTTGGACAGCCGAGCTGCTGGCAGCGTCGGAGCCGCCGCGGTGCAGAGGGAGGAGGAGCGGGGTCCTGCTTGCAAAAGCAATGCAAAGCAAAGCAAAGCAAAGCAAGGACGGGCCTCGTGCATGGAGCCATTGCCACCAGCAGAGCCGCGATGTCCCCGTGCTCCCATCCCACCCGTCCCCACTGTCCCAGGCCCTTTGCAAACATCCAGGGAGGTCTCAGCCCCCCGAGCTGCATCTCCCATGGCCAAGACGGCTCCAACAGCCCAGGCACGAGCCGTAAATCAGCAGCAGCAGCAAGGCCCATGGCACCTGATGGCCATACGTGATCTTTTCCAGGATGCCAAGCAGCACCGGGGTGCCAAGAGGAGCTTATCACATCACAGCAGCAGGGGCTCTTCCCAGGCTACAGCTGTCCCCTGCCTCGGGGATGTGTGACACATCCCTGAGCATCCCTGTGTCCGGAATAGAAATGAGCTGCAGCAGAGACAGGAGCCTGCTAAGCTGCTGCGCTAAGAGACAGGCGGCCACAACATCTCTCCATAGCCCTGGGCTGTATCCAGCACATGCTCCCTTCCCACCAGAAGCTGGAGGAACCAGGAATGTTGCAGATCTCTCCTGTGAGCTCTCTGGCATAACAAATTAAAGATCCTGTGCAAGACTTGCAAGGTGCAGGGGTAAAGTCGGAAGGGAATAGCTCCAGCCCAAGGCTTTTCCTGCACTTGCTTTCCAAGCAAAGAATCCAGCAAACTGGATTTTGCTCTGGGACCAGCACTTGGACAGTCTTGTGCAAACTGCTCTCCTGGCTCCTCTGCAAAACCTGGAGGCCCTCAAAGTTCTTTCACTGCCCTCTCGTAAGGAGCCTCTGCTCCCCATGTAGATGTTAGCGGTGTAAAGTGTGTGTCCGTGGACAGGCCAGGGAGCTACTGGATGAAGAAGCACTTCATAGTTTCCAGCTCTGTTCTAAATTAAGCAGCCAACCTTTGCAAACACACATTTCACAGCAAATACGAGTTCTGGCCCTCTTCGCACAGCTCCATCCTCCCCCAGGACACCAGCCCCAGGACAAGGCTGAGCCTGGTGCAGGGGGGCCAGAGGAGCCCACAGGGGTGGGATTTAGGGAACCCAGGGCTGTAGGGACTGCCAGGGTGTGCACAGGGGTCCAGGGCACTGCAATGTGCAAGGACAACGATGCTGAAACCTTGCAATCCAACCTCCCATGCAAGCGAGATGGCTCGAAACACCTCCTTGCAACATCTCCCATGGAAACTGGGCAATCCCGGGAGAGCAGGGAGCGCCGGGCCCTCCTGGAGCCGCTCCGGCACCGGCGCCCCGACCGCGGTCAGAATTTCCAGCAGAGCCCGGAGCTCTCTCCGCCGTCACATTGTCTCCGAGTGACCCGCTCCCTGCAGACTGCCTCGAAGCGCCGTTCAGGAATGTTGTTTGGGTTGCAGCAAGCATTGCAAAAAGAGGGAAAAAGAGGGAGGCGGGAGCAGGGAGGCGAAAGAACGTTTGCTCCTTGACCCGTGCGTGTTTTGGAGAGCAGATCACAACTGGAGCCGCAGCACCACGCGGGAGCAGCCTGGGGTCCTCCTGCACCCCGAGCCTTGTCCTGGCACTGCAGCCCCGTAACATCCCCAGGACAGGAGGATGGAGCTGCAGCATCCGAGCAACCTGGCGGAGGAGTTTTCTCAATACAACCCTCTCCTGTAAGGATTTCCCTGCGTTGCAGCCACCCGGTGTCCCCATCTGCCCAGCTTTCCGCTGCGCTTTCATCATGGCCACATGCCAAAACTGCCTCCTTCCCAGAGCTGGGCTTCAGAAAAACCCTTGGAAAAGGGGCAGCACAGCCACGGGGAGACACAAGAGCCAAAAACACCTCTGAAAGCCAAGGGCCCCCCTGGCTCCTGCTTGGACTCTTGCAACTTCCCCTAAAACAGCAGCTGGGACCTTCTCCCTTTAGGCCAGTGCACAGTGAAATTGTTAAATGAAATCCCTCATTTTCAAGCACCTGGAGCCCCGAGAGGCTGCGAAGTGTCTCAGAGGTGCAGAGGGTCAAGGACATTACAGGGAACAGGGTAAGCAGGAAGACACAGCAGCTGGTGGCTCCAGCAGAGCTGAAACTTCTCAGAATGTAGAAGAGGCAGAAATAACAATTCCATGAGCATAGAAGAAAGGTACTTGGAAGGACCTGTGCTTATAATAGCCACTGATTTGCAATGCACATGGTGCATTTAATAGTTCTCTCTTCATCCAGGCATGAGATGATGCTCCTGCTAAGGAGAGTTTTCATTTCTTGTTATGGCCTTGAAGCCTGCAGCATCCTTGCCAGAAGCGGCCTGACAAACCAGTGTCTGTCTGCAGAGAAGACAACACTCGCAGCACACAGCTCCAAATACAGGATTTGCAAACAAAAGGCAAACCCGGACCAGATTTGGTAGTTTCAAATACAAAACTCAAGAGCATTTGATCAAAGAAACTGGAACAAACCCAACCAAAATAGGTACTGTTCGCATCAGTTGGGTTTAGAAAACCAAAGCAAAGCAGGACAAGCATCTGTCTGGCCCTGATGAAATGCAGATGGCAGAGCATCGGCGCTGGATCACTTACGGATTGATAGGGCCAGTGGCCCAGAGCAGGCAGGACAGCTTGTTCCCAGCTCCTGTCACCAGTTCAGGGCTTTCTTTGAAATCTCAGCAATAGGAACATGGAGCCCACAGGAGGAGAGGCTTAAGAAGTTTAATGAAAATCACCTGGGGACAGGGAAAAAGCCATGGAAGTTTTGTCTTGGCCGCAGAACAACAGGAGCATTGGTCTTATCAAAGGCCACCCTGCGTGCCAGGAACATGGAGCAAGATGAGCAGGAGCCTCTGGCAGCGTGAGGACATTGGCTGCCTGGAGCATGAGATTGCAGGGTTGACAGGGTAAAGAAGCCTTTGCGCTTCTTTAGATGGCAATAATTCACTTCCCTGCAATGTCTTTGCCTTCCTAGAAGGGAGCAAAGCCAGACAGATGATGCCTCAGGAGAGCAGCAGACCTCAGAGCAAGCAGAGGCCACAGCAAGGGCAGTGTAGCTATGGGCAAGTGTCCCCTTTGGGGACAGCCATGTGGCAGCACTGGGCTGGAGTCCCCTGGGGACCAGGGACTCCCATGAGGGCAGGAGCCTGTTGGCCACTGCAGAACCCCCTTCCCGAGCCCAACACCTCGGCCTGGGCGCCTGCCCGGAGCCACCAGTATTTTTAGCCTCCAGAAGATGGAGAGGCCACATTTGTTATCTAGCCTTGCCGAGGAGATGTTGCTTTTCCAGAAAAACATCCAAGCCCTCCGAGCTCTTGGCCACCAGCGCCTCCGGAGCTGCCAGAGATGTGACGCTGGTTGACACCATCCCAGCTCGGCGCAGCAGATGTTACTGGCTGCCGCTACCCGCCGCAGCCCTTGCCCTGGAACGGGGCTGTCTCCAAGCTGGGTTGTTCTCCACGTTAGCCTGGAGATTCCCCCTGTTGCAGTCCCCGCGTTTCATCTGGAAGCGGAGATGCCACCTCCCGAGCTAAAGGCCATGGAGACTCGGGCTTTCCTGCAGAGAGCGTGAAACCACACGCAGCTTTCCCGGGGTTTTGTCTCCTTCCAGCTAGTGCAATACCCTGTCTCCTCTTTTCACACTTTAGGAGTTTCTCTGATTCATCTGCGACGGCAGCCGGGCGCCGTGAGCTGTGCTTTCCAGAAAATCTTCCTTCCCAAAAAGACTCGCTTGCTGGCAGAGTCCCCACTGTACAGCCTGTCCCTCGCAACCCCATCCACGATCCACCCGCACATTCCTCCTCCTTGCAGTGGGGACCTCGGAGCCATAGGGATCTTTGCAAGGCTCCCCAGGGAGGATGTTTTGGCTGGGAAATTTCAGTGGAAAAGGAGTTTAAGGGAAAAGAAAAGAAGAAAAGGAGTCTGGCACCTGCTGAGCTCCATGTGCAGCTCCAGCTCTGCAGAGAGTCCCAGCTGTGGCCGGAGCACTGGCAGGGATGGGTGGCCGGGCTCCTTTTCCAGGAGGAAAGGCTCCATCCGCGGCCCTGGAGATGCCTTGGGTTGAACAGAAGCTGCTGGGGGACATTGCTCCCCAGCTCCAAGCTGGTCCTGGAAGGCCATGAGCCTCCATCCCTCCTCGCCTGGCTGCAGGTGACCTTGGTGCACATTGCCCAGCCCTGGGGCCACCCCGGTGTCCCCGCCGTGTCACCCCCGAGGGTGGGCACTGCATCCCTACACCAACACCCTCTTGCCATATCCTGCCAAACCTAAGACAAATCCCCGCTGCCACAGTGGCCCTTTGGTAGGCGATTTATTTAACTTTGCACGCCGCAGCCTTATTGTTCAGGAAAATGTTTACCCTAAATATTTAATAGCAGAATGCCATAAACTGAGGTTTCCTGGGGAAGAAACCCAGGCTGCAATTGGGGAGCAGCCACTGACATTTCTCTCCCTGCTCCTGCAAAAGTTAAAGATACTTTCCTGCTTCTCCCCAAGAATCACATCCTCAGCTCCTCAAAACCAAATCTCTTTAATCTGGCCAGAGGCCTCTTCATCACTTCCTGATGAGAAACACAGGAGACCTAACAACAGCCCTTTTAAAAACAACATCCTCGATTCCACTAACTCGTTAAACAGAGAGAGCCTGAAAAGTGCCAACGCTCCTATGAGAAAAGACGAGAGAGAGAGGGAGGGAGGAAAGAAAAAGCAGGTTATTTATAACGCCAGGCAGCATTAGGGTCTATTCAGTCTCTCCTGCGAACCGCCTGCTGCTAGGAGGTCACTCCCCAAAAACCTGCTGAGCCCGTGACCTGCGCACGGAGTTGGAGCCGGGATCCAGGGCGGGCACCAGCCTTTGCACCGGGGAGATTCCCTCGCATGCTCCTCGCCTCCCCGGAGAGCCCGCGGAGCAGCCACGCGCCGGGCAGGACGCTCGCAGCTCGGTGAGTCCAGCTCCGTGTGCGTGGGGATCTTTTTAAGCTCCCATTTCCATAGCCTGGCAGGGTGGGTGGCACGAGGGTGCCCACATGGTGCTTGCCGGTGGCACAGCGCTGCTCCAACCCATGCCCATAGTGCAGGGGGGCTGGTAACACCCTCGTGCATCCCTGTTTGTGCCATCCGTATGGATGGACCCCCAGGCTTGTACAGGTGCCTGCTTGCAGCCCCCCTCCCAGCCAAGCAGGGCTCAGTTTTAGCCTGGCAGAAGCCAGCAGCAATGAGGGGAAAATGCCAAACCCAAAGGTTGCGCTGCCCTGGCTCCAAATGCTGCTCCGTACCCGGGGCTGACCCACTTAGACCACCAGCTTTTGGGAAGCAAGTGCAGAGATTCAGAGCCGAAACAGCGTCTTAGCTCAGGTGCCACCCAGGAGCGAGGCTGAAGCTGGCTGGGGAAGGGAGAGGCAACCTTTAAATAAGGCAGTGGGGAAACGGGGTCTGCTGAGGACAGGCTCTAGGTCTATTGAAAGGGACACAGAGAAAGGCAAGGGACCCTTTGGATCCGTCCTGCCCGGTGCGGAGGGACCCCGGGACGGGCAGCCGAGCGGCACAGCCACCGCCGGGGAGGCTGGAAGGAGCCCCGTGCAGAGCAGCCCGGGTGTTTTATCAGGCAGAGTGCCCTGGAACAGGAGGAGGAGAAAAAACGAGCGTGCGGCCACCTCGGTGCCAAGGTCTCGGCACGCACGGAGCATCCCGAGCACCACCCTCGCCCTCCCCTCCGCCACGGAAAGGAGGAGGGAGAGGGAAGGAGAGGGAGCCCTGCCTGCCCACCAAGGCCTCAATCCCGCTTTTCTTCCAGCGGGAGCAGCCTGCCAGGGTGCCTCGGTGGCAGCTCGCTCCCGGTGCGGAGCAGAACTGTGCCCTCTTTGTGCGCCGGGCTCCAGAACAGCACCGGGGCGCAAAACACCCTCCTGCTGCACCGGGGATGGGAGCAGCTGGCCAGGAACGAGCAACCCCAGCAGCTCCCAGGAAAAACGGGCAAAGTTAGGGAAGAGGGGAGGGATCCCAGGGATACCCTTTGGGCAGGCCACCAGTAGGGGTGGGAATGCTCCATGGATGTAACCAGCTCCACCATCATGGCTCCATAGGGGCACCCACAGCAACGGGGACATGGTGACATTTCCACAAGTCACCCCATGGCCAACCCCTGTCGGGCAGGGCAGCCTTGACGTCCCTTCCCAGATTTCCCCGGCACCACAGCAAAGTTTGGGGCAGATACCGGGGATCCCTGTGCGCAGGTCACACGGAGCAGGGGGACCCGCGTGGCCACCGCATCCCCTGGCCACGCTCCTGCTCCGGAGCGGAGCTGGCAGGAGGCTCCCGGCAGCCCTGCGCTCCCGGCCACGTAGATAGGGGCCAGCAGGCAGGAGCGGATCCCAACAGCCCAGCCCAGAGCGTTTCCTGGAGGCGTTTCAAGCCGTCTCGCTTGCATGTGGTTCCCGCTGCTGCATTCAGTGCAGGGCCAGAGTCTTCTCCAGCCACCAACGCACTGCACGGGGCACGACTGGTGTCCCCTCCGAGCGAGCAGATGGGTTTGTAGGCAGCCAAAGGGAAAGCCTGGGGAAAACTCTGCTGCCTGGGAGCATTTTACCCTCCTCTTCCCTGCATTTTACCCCTAGACAGGCTGATTTTCATAAACACAGTCAGAACTTGAGGTTTAATGTTCACTCCCTTCCCCATTTGTCACACTGGACTCAAAGGGCAGGAGGACGATGCCGCTTTGATGTAGGGTCAGCAGAATTAGCTGAACTCGGAAAAAAAATCTAGGCTTAAAAGTCTTTTAACTTCCAAAGAAGCCGGAACTTGTTTACCAGGATTTACGTCGGCCGCTAGTGGCAGGAATATCCTACATTTTTGTGGGGGAAGGGAGAGCTGGATGGAACTCGCAGCAAACCACAGCACGAGCAAGCGCAGCGCAGACACAGCCCCATCAACCTGCTCTTGCAATTCCCACTTTTCCCCCTTTGGGGCAGGAATCGGTCCTCGGACCCACATGCACTAAGCGTCCCCACAGCAAGCGGGCGCAGAGCCTGGGTTTGAGTGCCCACATTTTGGGGAAGAGGTGGGTCGCCTTCCACATGCTCAGCCTAAGACTATGGGCACCCAGTCTTTACCCAGCTGTGAGTATTTCTGAATTTACCGAATACCCAGTAGTATTTCTTGTAGTATTATACCGGTAATACTATACTGCAGTATTTCTAGACTTTGCAGAGACACCAAAATAGAGTGTTTCCAGGAAGCACAGGTTGAAAGGGTGGAAGCTCAGCACCTTCAAATAGAGATGTTCGCAGACACATTTTTAGCAGAATTCATTATTACCCCAACTCTGCAGCTGAGTCCTGCAGCAGACCCCAAACCTCTCAATTCCCAGCCCTGCTTTTGCTGGTGTTTCCTCCCTCCACTTCACACACGTGTCTCCTCCTCCCTCCAGGTTCCCCCAGGGTCAACACCATGCGTTGGGCCACGGTCCTGTTAGTCGCCGGCCTCTGCGGAGTCTCCCTGGGCCAGTACAATGAAGAAGAAGACCTGGCTTGGTTACAGTACTACATGCGGCAGTCCCGGCTGTCCTCCTACAACTACATGCCCTACTACGAGGATGAGAACTCCCCGTATGTTTATTCCTACCTCCCGGCTCCGGACGCGGAGGGAGAGCCCGGCCCTGAAGCTCAACAGGCGCCTTCCCGAGAATGTCCCCAAGAGTGCGACTGTCCCCCTAACTTCTCAGCCGCCATGTACTGTGACACGCGCAACCTGAGGTACCTGCCCTTCGTGCCCTCCCGGATGAAATACGTCTACTTCCAGAACAACCAGATCACCTCCGTCCAGGAGGGCGCCTTCGACAACGCCACGGAGCTGGAGTGGCTCGCGCTGCACAACAACCAGATCACCAGCGAGAAGATGGGCAAGAGGGTCTTTGCCAAACTCAGGAACCTGGAGAGGTTATACATGAACAACAACAACCTGACCAAGATGCCCGGCCCCTTGCCCCGCTCCCTGAGAGAGCTCCACTTGTCTTACAATCAGATCTCCAAGGTCCCGTCCAACGCTCTGGAGGGCCTGGAGAACCTCACAGCCCTGTACCTCAGCCACAATCAGATTTTTGAAATGGGAGCATCCCTCAAAGGGCTCAAGTCCTTGATCCTTGCTGATCTGAGCTACAACCACCTCAGGAAAGTCCCCGATGGCCTCCCAATAGCTCTGGAACAGCTCTACCTAGAGTACAACCACATCAACACCATTCCTGATGACTATTTCAGGGTCTCTCCCAAGCTGCTCTATGTGAGAATGTCCCACAACAGCCTCACAAACCAGGGTCTCTCCACCAACACTTTCAACAGCAGCAGCATCCTCGAGCTAGACCTCTCCTACAACAGGCTTCAGAAAATCCCGCGGGTCAGCACCAACCTGGAGAACCTCTACCTCCAGGGGAACCAAATCAACGGTGAGTAGATCTCCATCAGCCAAAGCATGCTGGTGCAGGGGCAGCAATAACATGTGTGGGCAATGCAGTGACGGGGACACTGAGTCCTTCCTTCCCTGCTAGGGGTGGCAACATTCTAGGCAGGAAGCTGCGTTCTGGGAGATTTATTCCCTCCAGGTGGTCCTTATCAAGACAAGAATGGGACCTGCTGTGTCCCCACACACACCTGGAGCTGAAAATTTGAACACCCCTCTACAGACACTTGCAGTGATCAATTAAGCCATTAAGCTAATTTCTTCTGAGGTTAGAAGGAGCCTCAGTATCTCCTAGTGAGAACCAAGGCTGAGCATGTTGGCTCATTGCTAAGGAGCTGGCCCATTGCTCAGCTCTCCATGCCCTTCCCCTGATACCTGCAGGGGACCTTCCCGCTCCTTGTTTCCAAAGGGCCTCCAGGAGGGTCTGGGAGATGTGGATTTCCCAGACAGTCCTGCTGGAATCAGGGCTGCGGGATCTGTGTGTCCCTGTGGTCACCGGAGCTGCTGGTCCCTCCTGCTCCAGCCAGGCCCCGCAACGGGGAGGAGCCCGTCCTTATTGGAACCATCAACACGGCATCGTTTGCCAGGGCTAAAACCCACTCCGTTTCATACACAAATAAATAGAAGGAACAGATTGTTCTGGAATTGCTGCGTATAAAAACAGCTACAAAAAAAGCATATTGGAACTCCTGGAAAAATCCACTCCTGCTCCTCTCACCTGCCAGGCCCTGAGGGCAGCATGGGGAGAGGGAGAAGCCCCAGCGCGGGCTGCTCCGCGTGGGACAACGACCCGTCGGCAAAAACAGCGGCTGTTGCAGGAAACACCCAGCCCCACAGTGGGGAGCCGGTACAAACGCAAAAAAACTCCAGCAGATTCCCGAATGTTTGCTTTCCAAATCCGTAGCAATTGAAAACTGCAGTTTTGCAGCCCGTGCAATAGGTGCGTTGAGCCCTGATGCAGAGGAGAAGGACGAGCCCCGGCCTGGTCGCTATTGCGCTTTATGATCCCTCTGCATGGCCAGGCTGGTCCCTGCGGCGGCCGTGCAGCACCAGGCGCCGAGGAAGCGGCTCCTTCCACGAGCAGCGCCGAGGGCTGGAGCTTTGCTGCCCTCTAGTCGGGCGCTTCCCTCCCAAATCCTGCACAAAACCTGGGATTTGCTTCACGTCCTTGCATCCCAAAGCCCAGGGCAGCTCCAATGTCTTTCTGATGCATCCCTGAGTTTTCCTGCTTCCAGCAATAGAGGTGCCCACACAAACAGGGAGAATAAGAGGGGATGTTGCTGGTGGGATGTTGGCTGCACAGCCTGAGCCCCGCGCGGACCGGGATGTTCTCCAGGCCAGGGATGCTGCCTGGATGATCCCACCTCTGTGCTGGGGCCTCAGGATGGGAGGGCGTAGAGTGGGAAGACTCATTAGAAAGGCTCAAAAAACTGGGGATCTGGGGGTGCTTCCAGGTCTTTCCTGCCCATCCGAACAGAGGCTGTTGGATATCAGGAGCCATCAGAGTCACCTGCAGACATGGCTCAGTTCCCCCGCATCTGTCACCTCTGACGATGCTGACCCATATCCATGTGCCCGGGTCTTTGGAGAGCTCTTAGGACGGCTGCTGGGGCCTGATGGGGCAACGCAGGGACCAGTTGCCACCAGGTTTTGTGGGTTGGCTCCGTGTAGGTGCTGCTGATCTCCAAGGGGCATCGCGCAGGTTGGTCGGGGCGGCTGGGGGCAGAGCGGGTGCTCAGCTCTCCGTGCCCTTCCCGCAGAGTTCTCCATCAGCAGCTTCTGCACCGTCGTGGACGTCATGAACTACTCGCGGCTCCAGGTGCTGCGGCTCGACGGCAACGAGATCAAGCGGAACGCGGTGCCGCCGGACGCGCCGCTGTGCCTTCGGCGCGCCACCATCATCGAGATCTAGCCCGGCGTCCCCTCCCGTCCTCAGGACAGCGCTGCCCGTGCCCGGGGACACTCGCTCCCATCTCATCGCAGCTTGATGGCTCCGCTCGGCTTCCGCGATAGCGCGGGCCGGGTGGGCCGAGGGCAGCCCACGGCGGCGCCCAGCCGGGATCCCGCCATTCCCGAGCGCTTCCCGCGGGGAGGGGATGGCTCCGGGCACGGCTCTCCCCCAGTGCTGCTCTCCAAAGCGCAGCACTCGGTGTGGGGGGACGTATCCCGGCTCCACGGAGCAGGCAGCTCCGGCTGGGAGGGTTTCCATGCCTGTCCTGCAGGACAAGCACATTTAACAGGATTCATCCCAGAATTTCTCTTGGTGGCCCCTGGGCAGCTGCACAGGTTAAAGGTCCTCGCACTGGGATAGGGACAGCAAGTCCCCGCTTCCCCATCCTGCTCCAAATAGCTCCGGCGATAAAGCCAACGTGAGAGGAACCTTTCCTGCCGCTGCTGCCTGGCATCTCCCCCAGGATAAGGTTTATGCATGAGCAGCACGTCTTAATTCCACATCTCCTGAACAGCCACTTGTCTCCTTGGAGGAGCAGGGCTGGGGACCGAGGGCAGCTGAGCTCTGGAGAGGACTTGCAAAGCTGACAAGGCCACCTAGACCCTCCGCATTTAAACTGCATGCTGACACTATAGAAACAGACCCCCAAAACCCCTGTACTATCACCGGCGCATGACCCGTAGGCATCATACTGGCCAATAAAGCCCTTTCTGTAACTGCACGAGATGTGTCCGAGGAATCGCAGGCCGAGGACTGCGCGTCTCCGCGGTGCGAGCGGCCCTGCGCGCGCAGGGTCTCACGCGTCATTTGTGGGAAAAGAAGAGTAAATTTGGGTGCCCTGCAGGAGGTGCTTAGTATTTTCAGCTGAGGGGAAAAACAAAACAAAACAAAAAAAACAGGTATTTTCTGCTTTGGCTTCAGGGCTGCAGTTTCCCGTCCCTCTTGCAGAGCTGCTGCTCCTGCAAACCCAACACGGGCTGCACTTGCCGTCTAGCGGCTGTAGCCGACACTACAGGCGCCACCAGGACTCGCGCGTGGGGCTGTTCCCGGACCCCTCTTGGACACGGGCAATGTCACACTCCTGGTGACACCTCCTGTGGTCAGGAGACCCGAGGGAGCACAAAGCCCTGGAGGTCCCCAGCAGGAGTGGGGACCGCGGCAGCGCTGGGGTTGACACTAGGTGTCGGCGTTGCCTGTCGCGTGTGGCCTCGCTGAGGACGGAGGGACAGCAGGGCTGGCCCTGCTTTGTCTCCACAGGGCTGGAGAGCAGCACCGGGAGAGCTGGGAGAAACCTGGAGCTGCATCCTGCTGGGGGCTATCCCAGGCAGGAGGCTCTTCCGCACATCCAGCTCCCAGGATCCGCTCTCTATCCCGCATCCCATCCTCTGCAATCACGCGTGGCCGTGATGCCAGCGCGGATGTGCCGCGGGTCCCGCTCTCATGCGGCCGCCCAGCCCAGGTCCCCCAGTCCTGCTCCATGGAGAAGCCAGTTCCAGGCAAGGCCCAGGGCGGGTTTTCCCTGGAGGGGACCAGGTGGAGACATGGGAATGACTGGCGGGAACACCGGGAAGATGTCATCTCCACGCCAGGAGGACGTCACCTCCCTGCTGCCACCCACGAGCCCTGCACAGGGCCCATCCTCCTCCTCCTCCTTCCCGGCAGCAGCTTCTAGCCCAGAACCAGACGGGATGGGGACAGGAATCACAGCTGGGATTGGGTTGGCATCTGCTGGGATTGGATCTCATTCCCAAGGGTTGAGGAGAGGGCTGGTCCTCCAGCCTCCCTTTTGATGCTCCCAGCTCTGCACCTTGTTCTGGGAGGGAAAACCCCCGGCATTGCCAGGGGCAAGGTGCCACCCGCGGGTTTTTCCCGGGGGAGGGAAGCAGGATGGAAACGCGAGCGGGATTTGCAGCAGCTCCGGGGATGTTGGCGCCGCCACCGCAGCGCCCAGCGGGTCCCCATTCCCACAGCCTCCCCCATCCGCCTGCTTCCCAAAAAAAGGGGGCAGCCCCATTGGTCCGCGCGGGCCCAATCGCCGCCTTGTCGCCAAGGGGCAGCCCGGCGGGATGGGCAGGGATGAGGGTTTTCCTCCCCTTCCTCCTCCTCCTCCTGTTGCTGGGAGGGGGCTCAGAGCTGCCCTGGGAGGCTGCAGGGCTGGGGAGGAGGAAGAAGGGGAGGAGGAGGAGGAGGAAGGGGCCCTGGGCTTTGTCCACATCCACAGAGGAGCCTAAAGGATGGAAAACCCCAAAGCAAGAGGGCCTGAACCCCAAAGCATCTCACTGCCTCTCAGCTGTGCCCCGTCCCGGGCCCCTCGGCCCGTCCTCTCCCCTCCTGCACTTTTTGCCCTGCTCCCAAGCACACACCAAGCGATCGCCCCCCATGCGGGTGCTCCTGCAGGGCGTTTGCTTCAAAGCAACCCCCCGAGGTGAAAGAAACTACAAGAAAATCAGCCAGCAGCGAGCAATGGGGTCGAGGACCCTTCGGAAGCGGAGGCACAGCCCGGACCTTTGGAGCACGCGCTAAATTCCAGGCTCGGCTTGGGGAGACCCATTGCAGAGCGGGATTGCTTTGGACCGACGTGATCCTGCTCACGAGCCGGAAACCTGGGAATAAAAGCATTCCCAGGTGGAGCGCGGGTGAGCACAGGGCAGCACTGCCCCCCTCGCCGTGCCACCCAGGGCGCGTGACGGGACAGCAGTGGAAGTTGATGATTAATGAGGAGGAAAGCAGAGTCAGGGCTTCCCAAGCGCAGCCAGGGGACCTGGTGCCTTGTCCCTGGTGTCCCCCAGGGTGTTTAGGACCCGTCTACGCTGCAGGAAAGGGAAGGGCTGGGGCTTCCTGATCCATGCGGCTCCCATTCTCCTCATGCTCCCATTCTCCCGGTGCCTTTTGTCTCCGCAGCCATCTGTCCCGCGGTCCCGCCGCTCGCCCTGCACGTGCCGTAAATACCAAGATGAGCTTTGTGTCCATTTCCAAAGCTGCCCGGCGCCCGAGCCGTGCTGCAAAGCCTGTGCCAGGTGCCCAAGGCCGGCACGGCACGGCACGGCACAGCACGGCGTGGGGGCAGGCGAGCCCCCGCCCTGTCCACCCAC
>NW_010586120.1:41234-55895 GCF_000705375.1 Tinamus guttatus
GTGACCTTGACCCGTCCCCTCGGCCTCTGCGGGTGACAGTGACCCGTCCCCGGTGCCGGCGGGGGGCGCGGGGATGGGCAGGGGGGTCTCCGCTCTGCAGCACGGGGGTTTTGCCAGCACCGAGCAGCCTCCCCGCATTGCCCATGCCGAGACACATCGGGGTGCCCCGGACCATGTCCTGTCTGGGCAAAGGTCCCCAAGGCGGCCAGGGAGCGGTGACACGGGGACCTTCCCGCGCCGCTCTCGCGCGCCCACGGAGCCCCCCAGGCGAGCGCTCCCATGGCCGCGAGGAGACGGGATTTCAGGAGCGGGTATTGCCAGGGCGTCTCCAAGCGCCCGTCCTTTTCCGTGACTCCGGAACGCAGCAGCAGTTACTCGAGGCCTTCCGGAGCGTGGGGCTCGTTCTGCTCCCGCCGCCGTCGGCACGGCCGGAGCGCGGGGCTCCCGCGGCCTCCCCGCCTCCCTCCATCTGCCGCCCCATTCATCCGCGGAGCGCCAGGAAGCGGCCAAATCTCCTGCTATAAACCAGATTGGCCTTTGTAAGCTTTGAAATAAACCCGAGGATTAAAGTCTAAGGGCTGTTTTTGAAGCGAGCAGCGCACTTGAAGGCAGCCGGGGCCGGGTGACACGCGCTACAACGTGGGCGCGGGGTGTTGACACCGTCCGCCACCGAAGACACCCAGAGCGCTTGGATCAGAACTGGTATAAAATTAAGCAGCAAGCCAAGCTATCCTGGCGCAAGGCAGGTTTTTATAAGTGCACCTGTAAAAGCCCAAGGGGGCATAAATGTGAAAATAAATCCCCTGCGAAACGGAGGCTGCAGGATCACACAGAGAAGGGCTGGGATGGGACAGTCCCGTTCTGCGTCACTGTGATCGTAGCAAGAGCTCCACTGTCCTCAAGTGGGCCAAGAACAGCATTAACAGCGAGCGCGGGTTCGTTTGCAATTAGGGTAACAGTGCTCCCAAGTGCTGCTGATGATCTAACCCGGGCGGGCAGGTTCTCCTGGTCCCCCCTGCTCTGCAAGCAGATGAAGTAAGAGGTGGCACCATTCTCCAAATTCACATCCTCCATTTGCTCTTAATCATCGTCCCCGTTCCTCCAGGCTGAGGCCTTTGCCCTCGCTGGGTCCCGCTCTCCCAGCTCAGATCCTCCTCGTTAACCCCTTCCAATAAGAGGTTTCCTGTGGAGCTCAAGGACCTCCAAGCAGGGTCCGTGTCCATAACTTCTGGCCCTGGGCAAGGCTGTCTTAAACGCAAGACTTCATGCACGCTTTCAGATTGCTGTGGGGTAAAAAACAATTATAAAATAAAATTCATTTAAAAAAGAGAAGTTAGAGCTGCTTTTACTGCTGTTCTGGTTGCATTAGCTTCCACCCCGTGTTTAGCTAGAAACAGCTGAGCACATTTAAATTTCAGTTCGAATTATATATAGTGATTGGCTGGATGAGGTTTGTAACTGGTTTGGCAGGAATAAAAAGTTCAGATGGGTTTTCAACCATCCTGGTCCTGTTTATCCAAAACGAGTCGAGCTGGAAGTTTGACAATAAAACGACAACATCTGGCTCAGTCGAGGGCTCAAGCTCGGCACGGACAGACCAAAATGCTCACGCGGGTTCGGCCTTTTCTGGAGTCAGCAGCTCGCAGCTCTTTTGCACACCCCAAAGGCACCAGTTCCCACACTCCTGCTTTCTTTGGTTACATTTGCAAGGGGAAGCAGCTTTTCTAATACGCAGCGTTGGACCCGAAACCCATTTCAGAAGCTGTCGCTTGAATACAGAGTCAGTGGCCAGGCAAACAGCGATTCCAGCCACTGGTTATCAGCGGAGAAATGGTTGCACGGGCAGAATTAGCATCCAAATCCTCTTGATGAGACGCGTCCCGCAGATGGCTAAATGAGCCGCCTCGTGGGCCCCTCCTTTTAGCCTTGCATTTGGAAATGATTTTAAGGGGATCTGCTTGGATTTGGGAAGCCACGGGCTGCTTTTCCTGCGCATTCAGGACACACAAGTGCTGGGGTCCTGTGCTGTCAGCCACCCGGGTGCTAACTCCCGTTCAGCACCATCGGTGGGAATTTAAGGGAAAAAAAAAAAAGCCCGGGGTAAGCAGGGCTCTGTGTTTAATGGCAGCTGTAATTGCTAACCTGGGCCTGACCCCAGAAACAGGCCTAGCAGGCAGGGTAAACAATAAAGCAAGAGGCCTCAGCCCAGCCTGCACTTAGAGCTAATAAGGCCTTTCAAAACACACGGTTGTGCAATCAGACTGTGACCGAAGCGTGTGAAACGCAGCCGAGAGGGAGGGGAGGACGTGGGGACACAGCAGCCGTTTGGGCCCGTTTGCGGCCCGGGTGAGAGGGCGGCTCGCGGCACGCGCGGGCCGGACGGTGCTGCCGCGTCCCCTGCGCTTCCGTAGCACAAACCCGGGCCTTGGGGACCGGTGGCACCACCGAGGAGCTGCTTCTCCCGGAACAGCCCCCTGAGCCTCTTTGCTCATCGCATCCCCTGGATCCTGGCAGCAAACAGCCCAGGCGAGCGTCGCCTCTGCCAAAATGTTTTAGACAACGCGCGTTGCAGCACTCGAGGGAGCCGCGGGCACAAATCATGGCCTTTTCCTCGAATTTCCGAGGACTTTGGGCCTCGTTTTCCAACGGTGCCCAGCATCCGCGGCCTCCAGCTGCGTCCCGTTTGCAGGGAGGTTCCCTCGGCCTCGGCAGCCTCTGGCTCCAGCCGTATTGACAACGTCCCCCATAGGATGACGTTTTTTCAAAGCAAAATGTCACCGGCTGCAGCAGGAGCCCCGGCCCTGCTAGTTCCTCCTGCCGGGGAAGGTGTGTGTGACCTCAGCCCGTTTCAGAGATGTTTCCTGTTCTTTGCATTCGGTTTATTGTTTTTTTTTTTCTTTCCACATCCCCGACAGGATGCGACTGCCCCCGCCTGCCTCTGTTCCTGTTAGACAAAGTGAGGGGGAAAAGGGGGACGAGGGACCCGCTCTGGCTCCCTCCCTGCCGCCCCTGGTTTCACTGGGGGCTCTTGGGGCCCGTCTCACACCTTTCCCTTCAAGGGAAGCAGCGGGGATATAGGGATTTCACGCTGCACTGAAATGCAGCTCTTTTCTTAGAAAAGAGAAGTTTTTTTAAAAAAAAACAACCCTGTGGCCGAAAGCACGAGGCTGGATTTTCGCAGCGGTTGGAACGCGGCTCCTCTGCCAAACCCAAACGCAGGCAGGGAAAAAAACGGCTGGCGACGAGTTGCCAAAGCAGCGCGTTGCTGAGATGGACGTTTACGGCTCATAAAGTGCTATAGGCGCCGGGTGATGTGCGGTACAGTGCCATAGCAACCCGGCTGACAGCCACAGGAAGAAAAGGGCAGGAACCCAAAGGCCCCGTTGCGGTAGCAGCCGCCGAGCGATTTCGCTGCCCCTGCTCGGCCCGTCCTGACATCCCCAGGGAGCCTCCGCTGGACCCGTTTCCATAAAAGTGTCTTCTGAAGGCCTGGGAAGGGCAGCTCATTGACCCACACAATAGGGGAGAAAAGCAGGAGGTGGTTACAGATCGTAGGGACTTTTATGATGGTGCCGGAGACCTCGGCGGCCGCCACAGAGAGTCCTTTGCTTTTGGTTCTATAGAGCAAAGAGCAGCAAATGGGACCTTTCCTGTAAATTCACGTCTGAGAGTTCGGGTGGCAGGTGCAGGTTAACAAAAAAGACAAGTAACTCCAAGACTTCCAGATTTTGGCCGACTCCAGCATAACTGCAGCGACCCATAACCAGTCTAATGTAAGGAAACCTGACGTGCTCCTGGCCAAGTGCAGAATCTTGCCCAACTGCAGCTTCAGATCCGGCTTCCCCCTCTCTGCTCTCCCACCGCTCCTTAGTCTCCCGTCCAATTCCACAGCAAGGAGACGCTCAGGTCCCATCCATGGCTGCTCTGCTGGGCAAGGAACAAAGTGCTGCCCAATCCGTCCCTCTCCCCGTGGCCTCCCTATGTCCAGACTGCAAATCCATGGGGGGCCCTTTCCTTTGAAGCTGGTCTAGGATGCCATGTGGGAGGGAAGGACACTGGGAGAAGGTCCTTGGGGTTCTTCTCAGGCTACACCCACAAATATGAAAGCAGCCAGTGCTTCCCAGCGCGGGGCAAAGCTCCCAGCCCCTGCAAACAGCAATTAGGGCACAAGGGAGGCGCAGATAAAGCAGGGCAACACCCTCCAACAGCGCAGGTCTGGGTGGTGCCCTTTCCCAAGGGCTGGCGGATCCGTGGACAACCACCTCCCGAGGAGCAGGTGGACTCCCAGCGACCGCTCCAGGCTGTTCCCAAGGATTCCGTGCCCTGGCTGGCACATCCAGCCGGGTGGTTTGTGGCGGAGAGCCACACGTGGGCAGGGGGAGCCGCACGCGTCCCCCCAAACCTCCTCGCTGCCCGCGATGCCGCACGCGGCCAGCACGCTCTCCCTGCCCCGGCTCTGCCCACGCAGATCCTCCCTTGCAGCCAGCACCAAAAGACGTGGAATCTTCCCCATGGTGGCTCTGGAGAACGTCACAGAGGCTGGAGTCGAAAAGAAACCCAGCTCCGGAGCTGGAGTTTTGCCTTTTGCTGCCGGGTGTTTGCAGCTGGGGATGGAGAAGCTTGGTTAGAGTTTGGATTGAACACGGAGTTCATTGGCGTTGGAATTCCAGATCCCAGGTTAGACCCACATCCATTACTGCCAGAAGCAGCACATAAGCTTCCTCTTCCTAATTCTGCATTTCAGCAGCAACCAAGTCTTTGGGGTTTTTTGCTTTGTTTTTTTTCCACGCACATTCAGAGAAATTAAAAGGTCCCGATGTTATCATCCATGTACATGTGAGGATGGGGGTAGGGCCTGGATTCCTGAGCTATTTCCAGTCAAACTTTGAGGCATCTTCACGGCCTTATTCTGTTTTCCAGTTTCAGCTCAGGGCTCTGGACTCACTTTACCAAAGCCCAGGAGCTTCCCATAGTACCTAAGTTTAGAATGAAACCACATGAAACCTGCTTAAACTAAACACAGCTTCAGGATCCTGGAAATGGGTCTGCAGGAGATGTCCTGGCTACACCAGGGAGGGTCCCTCGCTGTCACCGTCCTCCACACACCTCTCACCCGCTCACACTGTCATTGATGTCCTTGGGAGCCCAGTTATCCCTGTTGTCACCCGATCCGCCAGGAATGGCAGGGAGGGCCCCGCTCCCAGCCCGGACAGTTCCTGTCTCCCACCGGGAGGTCAGCGGAGCCGTCTGGGACCTCTCGGCACCTCTGGAATTAGCAGGCAGCAAAGAATAAACAAATGAGGTGGCTAAGACACAACAAGAACGACTGCAAACGCGGCGCGGGGACACTGCTCCACCCGAGGTGTCCGAGGACACTAAGGATCTGAATGGGGAATGGGACCAAGGAGGAAGAGCTACGTGGGGCTTGGAAGCACCACAGAGCTCACGTGGGACGCAGCAGCCCGGGACAGCCCATGGCCAGAGCAGGACACTCCGCAGAGGCTCCTGCATCCAGCCTTGGCAGCCACTTTTCTGAGGAAACAAAAGGTTTGGAAAAACAAGGAGCCGCTTTCCCCTCCCCGCACGGAGCCTCGGCGGGACCTGCCCCGCTCACAGCTATCCCTGCAAGGCAGAGAGCTGCTCCTGCCCTTCTCCCCTTTCCCAGCAGGGAAACTGAGTCACGGGGATGCAGAATGACAGGCCTGGGGCAGGCAGTGGTTTGTGCCAGAGGAATAAATTGAAGGCAAATGTCTCCCAAAGCTCCAGTTCCTGAACACCGGGTCATCTACCCTTAGTTTTTAGTGTCACCAGCGGCTCCCCTGTTCCCTGCCCAGCTCCTGGATGTTTAGCACAGAAGTTTCTCCCCTGGCTGGGAGGGCTCCAGGGATCTCCACTCCCTCCTGTGCCTGCAGCTCTCACCGCGATAACCATTCCAGATTTGCCAAATATACATGCCCTTGAAATCCGGGGAGGCTGCAAGAGTAAACAGACCTTAAAAGGGGCTGAAATTCCTGCTTTCCACTCCCTCCCTCTCCAGAGCACTCCTGAGCGAGGCAGCCTTTGCTGAGACCTGGCAACTGAGGGCCCTCTTAAACACACAAAGCAACAACTAACAACCCGTGCACTGTTCACCCTGCTGCTCCAGAGCCCAGGAGAGCCCTCGCTTGGCAATTGTACACCTTTGTCTGCCATAAATGGCTCTTTTCCCTCTTTCTAGCAAGGCCACATTGAGTTCAAACTTTGTTCTGTTCCACCATTAGAAATTCCAGCTCTAGCTTGAGATTTCACCATAAGTCTCTGCATGTTTGGTGTTGTTCTTTTCCTCTTGCAAGGGGTGAGCTTTTAATTAAGAAAATCTACATGTTGATGCTAAGATGAAAATTAAAAACATGAACTGGCTCGGTGTGCCCATGTGAAGGTGTTAAACACATGAGTCAGCTAAAATGAGCAGAGAAAACGAAGAATTTCAGTTTGTTTTGGGGTATAAAGAGAGGACAAAAAATACCCCCCTGTGATTGTACTGGGGCTCCCTGGGACTGAACAGCAGGCGCCGGGTGGAGGGCACAGGATGCTGCAGCGTCGCGTGTTGAGATTTAGCCTTTCCTCAGACCCTGCCGTGCCCTCGAACCAGTCCACACAGCCTGGCAGCTTGGTGTGCAGAAAGGGTAGGTGTGAGCACGAGGGATAGGTGTGAGCACGAGGGATTGGTGTGGGCATGAGGGATAGGTGTGAGCACGAGGGATAGGTGTGAGCACGAGGGATTGGTGTGAGCACGAGGGATAGATGTGAGCACGAGGGATAGATGTGGGCATGAGGGATAGGTGTGAGCACGAAGGATAGATGTGGGCATGAGGGATAGGTGTGAGCACGAAGGATAGGTGTGAGCACGAGGGATTGGTGTGAGCACGAGGGATAGATGTGGGCATGAGGGATAGGTGTGAGCACGAAGGATAGGTGTGAGCATGAGGGATTGGTGTAAGCACGAGGGATAGGTGTGAGCACGAGGGATCAGTGTGAGCACGAAGGATAGGTGTGAGCACGAGGGATAGATGTGGGCATGAGGGATTGATGTGGGCATGAGGGATCAGTGTGAGCACGAGGGATCAGTGTGAGCACGAAGGATAGGTGTGAGCACGAGGGATAGATGTGGGCATGAGGGATAGGTGGGAGCACACAGGATAGGTGTGAGCACACAGGATAGGTACGAGCATGAGGGATAGGTGTGAGCATGAAGGATAAGTGGGAGCACGAAGGATAGGTGGGAGCACAAGGGATAGGTGTGAGCACAAGGGATCAGTGCAAGCACGAGAGATAGGTGTGAGCACGAGGGATAGGTGTGAGCATGAAGGATAGGTGTGAGCACGAGGGATAGGTGTGAGCACGAGAGATAGGTGTGAGCACAAGGGATAGGTGGGAGCACAAGGGATAGGTGTGAGCACGAGGGATCAGTGCAAGTACGAGGGATAGGTGGGAGCATGAGGGATAGGTACGAGCATACAGGATAGGTGTGAGCACAAGGGATCAGTGCAAGCACGAGGGATAGGTGCAAGCATGAGGGATAGGTGTGAGCACACAGGATAGGTGTCAGCTCTGGACGGAGCGCGTGAGCAAACATCCCACCTGCAGCTGGCGAGTTAGAGGAGGATCCGCTCCAGCCGCACAGCAGACTGGAACCTTGTGGGCAACCCTGTTGACTCCGGACCCCCTTCCTGCTCCCAATGCCCCTCCTCACGGCGCTGGCAAGGCCCTCTGAGCACGCACCAAGACGGCTCTGCAAGCAGGGCACAACGGGGCTGCCCCTCACCGTGCGCCCCGGCTGGCTCCCAGCTCTGGACGTTGCTGCAGGTGAGGAAAAAAACCAACCACAAGAACGCGCCTCCCCGGCGGCCCCTTGACCCCCTGCTTTGGCCATGAAGTTGTGTGAAGAAGGGGAGAGCCACGTTCTGCGCCCCCAAAACGTCTTAGAGCCCCTATATCTCCCTGCTGTCCTAGGTGCCCGGCTGGGCTTCGTGCTGGCGTTCGGTTACCCCCGCCAGACGCTGCCTCGCGTTTCCCTGGACGAGGATCGCTGCCTTGCAGACCCGGCTCAGGCCCTTTGCTGCTAGAAAAGAGGGCAATCTCCAGCAGGGAAGGCATAAACCGGCTTCAGGGAACATGATAAAAGGCTGCGAGGGAGCAGAGAGCTGCTTTTCTTGCTGCTTTTCTTGGAGGCTCTAAGGCAAGAACATCATAGATTTGCAGAATCTGGGTCTTTTGCATCCAGAGTCTTGGTTTCAGGCCACTTTAGAATAGAAAGAAGATATGAAACTCCTTTTTTTTTTTCAAGAAAAGGAATGGAAAATATATATATTTTTTTTTTCTCCAGCCAGCTGTTTCTCAGCAGGAGCAGGACAGTAATGCCCACTTCAAAGGTGTCACCAAAGACACACCTAAGATGAGTACTGT
Organism: Tinamus guttatus; assembly: GCF_000705375.1. Next base: position 49,680 of record NW_010586120.1, read on the forward strand.
AGAGACATGTGAGCAGGTAAATCATTTGAAAGGCCACCTTGGGTCCTTTAACTGCCCTTGGGTATGCTAAAAATTGGCCACAATTACTCTGCGGGGTGCTTACCTTACATAATTGCCTTAATTACACATGGCGGCCTAATTACACTTTGTGCAGCTTTCGGCATGCAAAGAAAGGCATCACACGGGGGATGAAAAAGGTTCTGCCCAAGCCCTGACCAGCAGGAGAAAACAGAGGTCCCGCCGGTGGCTCCAGAGCGGGGCTGGCTCCGTGGCGCGGTGTAACAGGTTTCCGCGCGGTGTGACAGGTTTCCACGCAGTGTTACAGGTTTCCACGCAGTGTTACAGGTTTCCACGCAGTGTTACAGGTTTCCACGCGGTGTTACAGGTTTCCGCGCGGTGTGACAGGTTTCCGCACGGTGTTACAGGTCTCCGCGCGGTGTTACAGGTTTCCACACGGTGTTACAGGTTTCCGCGCAGTGTTACAGGTTTCCACGCGGTGTTACAGGTCTCCGCGCGGCGGACGCGGCCGGCCCTGGCCGGAGCGTCGCCGCTGGTGACACTCGTGAGGTCACCGAGCCCCAGGCTGAGCCGGGGACGGAGGGAGAGGGACTTTCCGGCCGTGCGTCCCGCAGGGCTGTAATCGTCCTTCACCCAGGGCTGTTTATGCAAGGGCGGAAAGCTGTTCTCAGATTAACTATCTGCTCTGTAACCTTGGTAGCCTGTTTTTTTCACCCGCCTATTTTGTTATCTGGCAGCCCCATACATGGAGGGAGGAACTTCGCAGGGAAAGCAAAGCCTGGCTGGGCAGGTAGGGCGGGCGCATGGAAAAATCCACGGCCTTGCCAGGGATTCGGAAGCTGGTTTGGGGCTTCCCAGGAGCTGGGGAGCTGGAGTTAGGAGCTTAAGGCCACCTTAATGATTTACTGTACATTGCTCAGGTCTCCAGCATGTGAAAATGTCTGCATTATACTCAGGAATGTGCCACTTGAAGCATGCTTCGATCCAGGATTTTATTCCCCCTTTTTTTAGGCACTTGAAAGCCCCCGGCGCTCCTTATCCACAACACACAGACTTCCCGAATCCTCCAAAGTGCCTGGGCCCTGGCTTTGCCTCGGGCCATGAGACTGAAGCTTTGTGGAAGGGGGATGATCGTTTCCATTTCAAAAAGCACCGTGATCGGAGGAGCTGGAATCAGGGAGTGCCATCGGAGGGGAAAACCTAAAAATAACTGCACGGTGCCGTGCTCAAATGAGTTACCAGCAATAAAATAACATTTCTAAAAGGAAAGGGGAAACTGGGCCAAATAGAGAAGAGGAGGGAGGTTTGCCAGGCCCGCAGAGTGTTTATCTAGGGCATTGTTTGAGCTCAGTGTTCAGTTACAGAGCCCAGCTGTTCCCGAACCTCAGCCCTCCCCTCTGCGCACACCAATAGACTCGGCTCTAGTCTACACCCAAAAAAGGTCCGCGCTTCCCTTCCCGGCCTGACGCGGCGGCCGCACACGTCAGCGCGGCCGGGGCCCGGCCGGAAACGTACCAGACACACGTCAGCGCGGCCGGAGCCCGGCAGGAAGCTGCCAAGAGCTGCCTAAAAAACGGTGACGTGGGAGGGAGCCGCGAGTCCTGCGCGGGGGCGGCCGGCGCTTCCCAAGGAGGAGCCCGGAGCACCGGAGGCCCCGAGCCCCTTCCCACCACCCCAGCCCCACGCTGGATCCTTGAGCAATTTGTTGCTTGGAGAGACGGGTTGAAGCAGATGCTCCCGCTTCCCGCTGCCTCCGGAGATCCCGGTGCTCAGCGCATGGGCACAACCCCAAGCCAGGCTGGTGCTTCCCTGCTCCCACGGAGCGGCTTTACCCAGCGCTTCCCTCCCCACAGCGTGTCCCCGAGCGCAGGGAATAATTGGTAGCTCCTTTGATGCACTTCACTTTTACTGCTTTCAAGTCAGCCGCAGCGCTCGGCCTAGCCCGGCTTTGTGTCACGTCTGCAATATTCACAACTTTGTGCTGAATAAGCTCCGGGTGACACGGGCCAGCGTGGAGCGGGGCTTGTGCAACCCCGGCGGAGGTTGGATGGGGGCAACAGGCTGTGCCGGGTGTTTCGGTTCCTCCCTACAGCGCGACTCCCACATTCCCATCCCCGCACGCACAACCTCTCCCGGGACCCCCGGGCACGCGGTGACCCCGGCTCCCTGTACAGGTGGGTACAACCCCCTCCCGGGACGGGAACCCTCAGTTCTGCAAAAGAAAGTCCCTTTCCTGGGAATATTCTGAAGCAGAACCGCTATTCCAAAGAAAGGACAACATATGACAAATGGTGGGAACAAAAATGGTGTCTCTGCCTAGAATTAAGGATGTGTTTTGCCCCATTCAAGATAGCAAGACAAAGGAATCCGACTGACTCCTCAGCTATTTTAAGTGCTTGAGGTTGAAGAGCATTTAGAGCCACTGCTTATGCAGTTTGATGGGTGGTATCTAAAAACTACTCAGTTGCTAGAATTTCTAGGGCCCAAAATGTGATTATTTTTCAAGCCCTTACGCTCCTGTAGCATGAAAGCCCATGGATGTAAGGCAGAGGGACAACTACCTTTTGCTGGCACTGGGTCACCGATAACATCCCAGCCCTGCACACACCAGGACCAGGTTACTCTTGTTCAGACCCAAGGGCACAGTTGGTGGCACAGGGCGAGCGATTCTCCCGTCTGCCAACACCTGCTCGTCGGGCCTTGTAAATGTTTAATAGGAAGCTTATCTCTCTTATCTACAGATGGCTCGAGTTATTGAGCTTGTGAACAGAGATTAATTGGAAATGGGCAGATGTCAGCTAAGCAGAAAAAGAATTTAATGAGTAATCAGATAAACTGGGGTGTTGTCTGCGGGCAGAGCCTCCTCCGAAGGATTCAGGATGAGGGAGGAGCCCCAAAAGAGCTTCCTGGAGCCCTGCTATAACTTTCTTACAGGCCTGGATCTCATGAACAGGATGCAAGAGGATGGCCCTGCTTCAGTGAATAGGGATTGCTGCAGTGAGATGTAAAGGGAAAATCGTGTGGAGAATCCTGACTGAACTTGCCACTCGGAATCCTGATGTAACAAGTTCAAGGTTGGAATGCTTGGTGATTATTTCTTTTTTAAGTACATAGACTGCAAACAGCTCCAAGATGCACTACCAATCTTCAGTGCATTTTGGAACATTATATGGTTTAATAAATCATCTTTTAAAAAGTTGACTTCAAAAAAAAAAAAGGCAAAAAAAAGCATGTCACACAAGGTGCATAAAAGTAGAAAAAGGAACAAAAACCCACATACCTGAAAAGCTCTTCCTCATGTGTTATTTGCTTTGCTAAAATACAACTCGTGCCTTTTTGTTGCTTATATCACCTCCTGGCAGTATGTTTTGCTCACTTGCACACACCTGCATTTGGGCACAGACATCATGTACAAATGAGAAATTTGTGAATCTATATGATTTGCATGATATGCCCCTTTCAAAGGCCTGTTCCCACTTGCTGAAACACCGGGAAGTTATTCTTGGGACTTGATACCAGGATAGGTGGGATAATCCAGCTCTGCAGTTCATTCCTGGATGCGGAGAGCACCCTGTTCCTTTGGTGAGCCGGTATCATAGACAGCGGGTTAACTCACTGCCTTGGTCCCGATCACTTGGGAACATTAGCAAGATGCCTGCAGTACAGAGTCAAGGTTTATTTGAGGAACAGGATGGTCAGAAACCAAGTTTGAGTGTTTCACAACATCAGAGAAGCTTGAGATTTGTTTACAGTGACTAATTATAGCAGTTTAGTGCCAACAGAGAAGAAGGAAAGATGAAAGATGTGCTGTAAGGAAAGAATATGCAATGGAGGTTGCAATACTTTATCAAATTCCCCATGAAAAGGACTCTTCCAGATCTTGCTAAAATACCTGGGGACAGGCCATGCATAAATGATGACACTCTGTATAAGTAGCAGGGGAAACGACTCCAGCGTTTCATAATCGGAGTGAGTCAGAGATGATATTTCTGGGAATGTACATGCAGAAGGCAAGAATTTCCCCCGGGAGGCAGGGAATGGTTGGTATCTGAAAATCAGCAGTTCTTCATTTCTGCTCTACGAGCTGCAGCGAGAAGGGAAACCAAACACCAGAGGGAGATGGCAGGAGGAAGAACCGACCCAGCCCTCGGCACACGGAGTCAGTACTGGGGAAACCAGGCTTCAAAACAGAGGCTTTTATACAAATGAGCTGGTTTCATAAAAATCAAAGAGATAGGATTCCTTCCTGACTGCCATATATAAGCAAAGTGCCCTGAATGCCCGTCTGGTACAAAGTCCACACCTAAGGCGTGCACAATGTGCTTATCTTAGGAGGAGGGAGTCCAAGGATCTTTAAAGTTCTAAAAGTTTGGGGTCTGTAGGGCCTGCTTGGCCTCGTATAGAGTCCACAGTGGGCCGTGAGAGGCCATAGGGCCTGCCCGGCCCTGTATGGAGACCACGGTGGGGATGTGTGAGACCTGGAGTGCCCGTCCTTCCCGCACGGAGCCCGCGGAGCGGTGTGCTGGGCCTGCAGGGAATGCTGCATAGGCTGCCCATGGAGGGTGATGTGAGGCCCATATGGACCCCACTGCGGGCTGCCTGGGGCCCTGAAGGGCCTGCCTGATCCTATATGGAGCCCATGGGGGGCTGCTTGAGGCCCTGCGGCCCACCTGGCCCTGTATGGAGCCCGTGAGGGACTGCACGAAACATGTAGCGCCCATCCTTCCCCATAGGGAGCCTTACGAGGCCTGTAGGGCCTGCCTGGACCCCTATGGAACCAGCCATGGGCCTCTCGAAGCCTGTAGGGCCCGTCTGGCCCCATATGGAGCCCATGGGGGGCCGCTAAGGGCCCGTAGGCCCTGCCCAGCCCCATAGGCAGCTCACAGGGGGCCAGGCGAGGCTTGTAGGGCCTGACCAGCCCAGTGTAGGGCCCGTGGGGGGTCCCATGGGGCGTGTAGGGCCTGCGTGGGCCCGTATGCAGACCTCGGAGGGCCGCGCAGGACCTGAAGGACTCGCTCAGTCCCATATGGAGCCCAAGGCAGGACTCGTGGGGCCTGTAGGGTCTACCTGTGCCGTATGGAGCCTGCCCAGGGCCTGTAGGGGCTGCCTTGGCCCATAGGGAGCCCATGGAAGTCCTCAAGGGGCCTGAAGGGCCTCCCTGGCCCTGTATGGAGCCTGTGGATGTCCAAGCAGGGCCATAGGGCCTGTCCAGGCCTCTAAGTAGACTGCAGGAGGCCGCTCAGGGCCCGTAGAGCTTGCTTGGGCCCATATAGAGCCCTCAGAGGGCTGCATGGGGCCCATAGAGCCCCCCCTGGCCCGCATGAACCCTGTGGAAGGCCGCTCAGGGCCCATACTGCGTGCTCGGGTCCATATGGAACGCTCAAAGGTTGTGCGGGTCCCATAGAGCCCGCCTAGGCCTGTATAGAGCCTGTAGAGAGCTGTGTTGGCATGTAGGGCTCACCCTGGGCCCATATGGAACCTGTGGGAGGCCGCTTGAGTCCTGCAGAGCCAGCACAGACTTGTATGGAACCCGCGGAGGGTTATGAGGGGCCTGTAGGGCCCTCCTGGGCCTGTATGGGGCCCACGGGAGGCTGCTCAGGGCCCGTGGGGATCGCCCAGGCCTGTACAGAGCCTATGGAGGGCTGCTCAGGGCCTGTAGGGATCACCCAGGCCCATATGGAGCCCGTTGGGGGGCCCTGTGGGACCCACAGAGGCTGCCTGGGTCCATATGGTGCCCGCGGAGGTTCACGCTGGACCCGTAGGTCCTGCTCAGGCCTGTACAGAGCCCATGGAAGAACGCATGGGGTCCATAGGGCTTGCCCAGGCCTGTATGGAGCCCTTGGGGTGCCTCGTGGGCCTCTCAGAGTCCCCGCGAAGCCCCTGGGAGGCCGCGAGGGGCCTGCAAGGCCGGCCCGCAGCCTTTTGCAGGCTGCTGGAGAACGCGTAGGGCCTGTAGGGTTTGCCCAGGCCCGTATGGAGCCCGCAGAGGTCCGTGCGGGACCCATATGAGCTCGCCTGGGCCCCTACAGAGCCCTCGGGAGCCCACATTTGGTCCATAGAGCCTGTCTGAGCCGTACGGATCCCGGGGATGGAGGCGTATCGCTTGTAGTGTACACTACAGCTCTCATGGAGCGCGTGGACGGCTGATCGGGGCCTGCAGGGCTCACCACGGGCCCTGCCGGTCACAGCGGTAGGGGC
>NW_010586120.1:56673-74388 GCF_000705375.1 Tinamus guttatus
ATGTCGTTGCCCTGTGGGCCTTCCTCGTGGTAGTTCTCGCCCAGGAACTGGACTTTTTCCTGGCCCAGAGGAGAGCAGCACATGCAGGCCTTGCGCCGCAGAGCCCGCCCGGCGGCCCCGCTGCCCCCGGCGGGCTCCCTACCTCGTGGGAGAACCCGCACTGCAGGACGCTGTTCCGGGCGATCTCGCACATGTCGCAGGTGGTCAGCTTGAAGACCTGCGCCGCGATGGCGTACTCCTCCATGAGCAGTTCCTGCCAGCGCACGCGGGTCAGGGACGCAGCGGGCTGCCCAGCTGCCCCAGGGCTCGCGGGGCACCAAACCCGCTGCAAACGCCGCCCCCAGCTAAAGCCCCGGTGCTGCTGGTCCCCCGGAGCCCTACCTTGGTGTAGTGGAACTGCATGGGGTCGTCGGTGGAAAGGGACACCATGAGACCCTTCTGGTGGAAGTCCAGCAAGGGGTTCTTTGCATACTCCAGGAAGAGGCTGTTATTGCTGAGCGGGGACATCGCGATGGGAATTTGGGCAAGGAAATACAGATACTGCAACACGGGGCTCTGCAAAGGAGAGCAGAGCGGTCAGGCCAGGGATAAAGCTGTTGTGTCCCCGGCCTCTCCAGGAGCCCAGACCAGCCCTGGTGCACAGAGCTGCTATCTGGCAAGGCAGGCGGCTACTAGTCCCTCAGAGCCTGTGTGGAGCACGAGAGGCTAAGCCAGTTCTGTCTGATTTGGGATTTGGGAGCTCAGCTGGCTCCAGTGATCAAGACCTAGCCAAGGTCTGCCAGGCTGAAACATCGGGAAATCCTGACACTTCCTGGCTACATCCCCAACCCTGCCTCAGGAAACCCAGGGAATTGTGTAAGATCTCCCTGTCGAGTGTCAGTCTAAAGCAAAGGCACAAGTAGCTGTCAGCTCCAGCTGGATGTGGGCAGTTCAGCTCCACCGCCCCTGGGCTGCTCTCTAGCAAGCTACTGCACTCACCTTCTTGAGGTTGAGGCCATGGGAGATATTATCTGCTGTCATGAAGGCTGCAAGCAGATGTGTGACAGCCCCGGCTTCCCCGCAGTGCGGTCGGAAGAGGAAGGTGTTCATACCACGCTGCCTAGGCACATGGAAGAGCCACTCAGGGCAGGCAAGCAACAGGGTACGTGGCATGCAGGTCTCCTGGCTTCACCCGGAGGTGTTCGCCCCAGTCCAAGCCACCTTTGTGGCAGAGCAAGGAGGGCCTCAGCTCTTCCACACCAACAATCACAGCCAGGGCAACTTGTGAAGCAGCCCCCACCTCCACCACGTGTAAAACAGGTCTCTGAGAAAATCTTGGGCCTCACCTGCGTAGGTTGTTAAGCACAAGGATGTTGGCGTACATATAGTACACATAGTAGGTGTAGGATGGGTTCTTCTCACTGGTCCAATGCTCCGGCTTTGGACTTTTGGTGGAGAACATGTGTCCGCTGTGCTTGGACTCATCATCCACGCTGTCAAAACCAGTGATCTGCTTGGCACAGCAACGGAAAGAAAAGCTGTCTCTGCAGGCTGCCCACCTCAGGGAGGTGACACCCTAACCAGCACCGCGTTCCACAGCCTGTACCCCTGCCTGAGCCCCGAGCACAGCGAGCAGCAGCAGGGGGTCTTTACCCCTTGGGAAGCTCCGAGCGGGGCACAGAGGTCTACCAAGAGACAGGAATAAAATTTGCACCTTTTGAGCACAGCGCTTCTCCCAAACCCACAGAACCGGCCTCCTCCGCACAGCTCCCTCCTCCCGGGTCGGGCCGGCAGGGCCACGAGCCCAGCACCGGCCTTTCCCGTGTCACAGCAACCCCATGGGTCACGCGCGGACAGGAGCGTCGCTGCTCCCCATACCCCGACTGACACTCACGTGGCGTAGAAAAACACTCAGCTCTTTGTGGGCTTGAGGATTGACAGTTGCCTCAAACACAGGAACAAAGATATTTTCCAGCATTTTCCCAAAGTGCGGGAGGAATTTTTTAGACCTGAACACATCACTGTGGACAGAGACAGGAGTTACACCTAGCAGAGGAACAACATGGCCCTCTTTCCCCATAGCCACTTCAAGAGAAAGAATCAGCCACAGTGTACTGTAAGAGCGAGTGCTTTCCCAGGCCCGCAGCACGTACTAAATCCTGGGTATCTGGATCATCCACTTCATGTTAGGGGAATAGACACGATGTTTGTTGAACCAGCTGGCCAGCCTGGACCACTCCTCAGCCGAGCGCCCGTAGATGGAGAGCCGAGGCTCTGCGTGCTGGTACTTGGCATCCTCCAGATCAGAGCCAACCTCCTGCAAAACGAGGGAGCCGACAGTCCCTCCAGCCCCACAGCAGAGCTGCTCCCCACTCTGAGCTGCTCCCCGCTCCTCTGCAGTCTCACCTTGATGATGGTAGCGAAGTACTCGCCGTTGATGGCGTTCTCTGTCTTCAGATAGAGGTCCCGCAGCTCGCTGGCACCCACAGGGTTGTACTTGGCGTTGAACTTGTCGAAGCGCTGAAACGTCTGCCGCCCCTGGAGTGCAGAGGTGCAGGGACAAACACTGCAAACCCACACTGGGTCCGAGGGTGGCAGCTAGACGGGGACTGACACTCCAGAATGGGAGAGACGAGAATGGCTACGCTCTGACACACCAACACCAATGTGCCCAGGGAGGGAAGAGCCATGCTGAGAGGGGGTGTGGATGGGGCTCCTGCCACTTACAGCATGGACATCCAGGGAATCCACTGTCAGGTCATAGGGGTGCAGACTGAGCTGCTGGAAAAGCTGTTTCAGAGTGAGCTGCTTGCCCTTGGTATCATAAACAACCCTGTCAGCATCCACACGGTAGGACTTCTTGATGAAGCGCAGAAGGTGCTTCTGGTTCATGCAAGCTGCAGCATGGATGTGTGTGTCTACCTGAAAAACAAGAGGAATAATAATCCAGTTTTGAGACGGAATGCTTTGGTGAACCAGCAACCCGTTGAGGGAGCCTCTCTGAATGCTGTGGGGATCATGTCCCAGCACGGGCATAGGCCAAAAGCAGCCCAGACACTCTTCCCATTAAGTTTCCTTCAGGTGAATCCAAAGCCCCCGTGTTCTGCAGAGGGAGGCACAAGGACAGCTCGGCTCCAGGGCTGCCAGCGCTGTGAGCCCTGCGTTTACCTTGCGGCAGTTATAGAAGTCCCGGTGGGGATTGTTCTTCAGCTCTTTTATCTCCTCCATCTCATTCAGCATCTCATGCACCTGGAACTTGGATGAGAGGAACTTGAGGCGCCGGTGAGTGTAGGTCTTACTAGTAAAAGGAAAGGGCAGAGCAGTGACTGGGCATCTTGCCCCTCACCGAGGCACGGGGACGGTCCCGTGTGGGAGCACGGCTTCCACATGAGTCACAGATTCCCACAGATTCCCGGCCTGCCTGCAGCTTCTCTGGGTTCGACCGTAAAGCTGCACAGGGAGATCTGGCCGGGTGGAGCAGACATGCAGGGAGGGTGTCCACCCCCCCAAAACTTACTTTGCCCAGGCCAGATGGACGAGGTGACAAGTGGGTTCTCCCTCCCCCCAGAAAGAGAAGAGGGCAGCCCTGACTTCCCCAGGTCCTCCCTCTGCCGGGTCATCCAGCACTGCAGGTTCGGGCACTTACACGGGTCCCTGTGCAATCAGGGCCAAGAGGAAGTTCATGTCATCAACAAAGTGCTCCAGGTTAGGGTAGGGAAGGTCCTTTGGTTCATTTCTGTCAGCTGCTGCCTTGTCGTTGTAGATATAAACCACTCCATCCTTCATGTGGACATGGTACCCCAGGTCTTCCTCCAGATCCTCGGTTGCAAAGGGATCCTGTCCCTCCTTCACTGGTGGGGTAAACACTGAAGCAAAGGGTGAGCAGGTTGGAGCACAGGCTACTCGTGGCACCACACGAGCTGGTGAGGGCAGGGACAGCCCTGCGGTGCTGAGGAGGTGCCTGAGGAAGCAGCTCCCTTCACAACACCCGGACAATCCCTCTCTGCCCCTGCCTGCCCTGGGATGAGGCTGGAGAAAGACTCTCCGGGTGCCTGGACATACCTGGAGCAACATCACTCGCCTTCCAGACCTCGCCTTCGATAGCGCGCAGGTACTGAGACGGGGTCCTGGGGAATCTCTGCACGGACTTTTCCATGTATTTCTCCCGGATGCACAGGGCACGGTACAAACCCTTGCAGACAAGTTCAAAATCTTCAACTGTCACCTGCAAGAGAGTTGTTGCTGGATGCAACCACACAGATGTATCCCAGCCACCTCGGCAGAGCGGGATGCAGAGAGGATGCTCTGCTGACAGGGGGATATTTACCTCCCTACCCCCTCCCTCCCACCGCTTGGGCTGAGCAGGGCAAAGAGGGGACCAAGGCAGGGAGAGGTTCCTGAAGCCAGAACAAATGAACTCCAGCTGTCATCTCCCCTTACATTCCCCACCTTAAGCTGTAGTGGGCAGTGAAATGGAAGCCAGGCCAGAAGAGAACACGAGGAACTATTTCTGGAGCCCAAACTGAAGCTGAAGCAGCACCCCCAGCATGCACAGACCCAGCACGTCAAGAATTTTTGATTTATTGCACAGACAGGTGCTGGGAGCAGCGCAGAAGGGTCACGCTGGGGCAGCACCGTGCAGCCCTGCGGTTAGCAGGGGCCACAGCAGGAGGAAGGCGCCTGCGTGAGGAGGGGCTTCCAGCTTCTCCTCATCGCTCCTCGGCCACGCGGCATCTCACAAGCAGCAGGAACACTCCAGGCCATGGAGCAGGAGAGGAGAGCGCGAGGAGCCGGCTGGGGTGTACATGGTGGCAGGCGGATAGAAACAGGCGGCGACGGAGCGAGCGCTCTGCCCTCTGCCTCCTCCAGAGAACCCCTGGGAGCTTCCCAGAGACTCCTGCCGACACCATCGGCTCACATTCCTCACGGATGCGACACGAGGTGAGCTGGGAGGCAGAGCTTTCCCCACCTGCCTCGTGCGGACGCTGCTGACACGGGCCCCAGCGAAGGCCGGGCAGGGACGGGAAGGGAAGGGAGCCGGCACCTACCCCGGAGGCGTAATCCCCGGTGATCTGCACCCGCTGGAAGTCGGGCACGGCCTGGTACAGCGGGGACGTGGAGATGACCTCGTCGATGGTGGACAGGCCGCTCGTGGCCTTGTGAGCCAGGGGCACGGCCAGGGCCACCGTCTTCAGCCGGAGCAGGCGCTTCTTCCTGCGGGCAGGAAAGGCTCAGGCCAACGGCCCTGCCGCCCCGGCCGCACCAAAACCAGCCTGCGAGCCCAGGCCGGGCCGCACGCAGCGCCCGCTCTGTGCTCGCTGTCCGAACGCTTCCAACTCCCCACCGTGTTGTCCTGCCATTGCAGGGATAGGGACGAACCCCTTTTTCCATGGGGAGTCAGAACTTACCAAGGGAAACAACAAAGGAACTAAACCCGGCCTCAAGGCCTGGCGTGATACCCACCCCACTAGATGGGCATCTGCACTCCAGCACGCTGAGCGGCTCTGCTCAACTACGGTTCCAAGAGCTGCGGGGATAGGTGTAGCCAAGAGCAGAGGCCACAGCAGAAAATGCAGCCCCAGCCTTTCAAGCCCGGTCTTTGGAAGTCACGTCTTTCCAGAGGAATAGCCCTTTCTCACCAACAACCCTGCAGTCATCGCAGCGTTGATGCCCAGGTAGGCCAGGGCTGTTTTTGCATGGGGACAGTGGGAGCAGCTGGAGAGGAACCCCTGAAGCACCCAACAGATGTCCTGGGCCTGCCAAGGATTTAATCCTTCCTGTGTGTGTTGGGCTGTTCTCGCAGGCCCTGCATTACATTCTGGATCCGGCTGAGGATGAGCCCACCCTGGCGCTCTCCCTTCCCGCTCCTGCCCTGGTTGTTCTCACCGCTTCTCTGCTGTGCTGGAGCTCTCCTGGTGCATCAGGTGCGCTCGCATTTCCTGCCGGGAGATGGGGCAGACCTCTTCCACGTCGAAAGGGGAGATCTCCTGCCTGCTCTCCTCGTCCTTCACCTCCGAGGCAAAGACCTTCTCCGCAAAGGACCGCATTGCCTCATCCATCTCTGCAAGGAAAAAGTGCAGGGTCACAGGGGCACCCAGTTAGGAGGAACATGCGCCTTATACCCATCCTAGAGCTCAGCTGGCTTTTCCTCGTGATACTTCCATCTCCACTCTGCCTGACAGCCCCGAGCACCCTCCAACCTTTGGGACAAGCTTATAGGGCCTGTGCTGCACACAGCAGGCTGGGAACATGTTTCCATGTTCTGAGCACACCAAAGAAGTTGAGCACGGCCCATGGTCCAAGAGAAGCACAGAGACTAAGAGAGGGACAAGCACTTGGGAAGGGCACTTAGAAGAACGGCACTGGGGGTAGAGGGGAAAAAATGGCAGAGCCCTTCCAGCTCCATGAAACCCAAGACCCTCCCGTTCCACAAGTCACCCAGGCGGGATGGAGAGAGGTGGAGATGAAGAGGTGCTGCAAGGCCTGCTCCCCATCTCCCCAAAGCACCAACCATGCAGTGTATGGCAGCAAGCTGCACTGGGGCCTTGCAGTTACCACCCGCCAACTTGTTACCCAGGGAGACTGGAATAGGTGCTGGGCTCCAAGGGATTTCCCGGCCCACAGCTGCTATGGAGGTAGCATTTCAGCTCCACCCTGGCCATAAGCAGGCTGGCAGTCACTTCAGCACACTGATCGGAACATCTCCAGCATGAAACTACTGCCATGCCAGGTGCAGAACAAGAGGGATTTCTCCAGCTCCTGCAGGGAAGCCAGGTTGCTGCACACCTCGGGGCAAGGCTTTGGCTGTAATTTGCTGCGGTGCCCCATGGAGCTTCCAGATACTGATATACCAAGGGATAGAGCAGCCAAAGCTCTAAGTGCACTAAAGCTTTGCCAAAGCACTAAAGCTGCCATCACAGCGCAGCTGAGCAGCTCCTGAGAGGGAGCCAGCACATGGCCTAGACCCTCGTCCGTGCTGCAAGGTGCCAACTAAGACGGCTTCACAAAAGCCTCTGGGAACTCCAGACTGGCTGGAGTTGCAGGGAGAAGGGGAAAGGTGTTGTTAAAAGCCCACATAATGCCAGCAAAATACCACAAACCAAGAACCCAAGGGCTCTTTTGGGAGCATTTTCTGGAAGCTTCTATGTGTATCCCAGCTCATGGGCACTAACTGCAGGTCAGCATGAACCACAGAATTGGTGCTGAGAGACGGACACAGGGACCACGTCCGTGACACGGCAGGCAGGACACGGCCAGCGAGCGAGGAGCCAAGCGATAAGGACCGACACGCAGGACAGCGGCGTGCCAGCCCTGGAAGGGGTTTGCAACACTGAACAGCGGCCAATTTGTGTTCCCACGGGGTCTGGAGGGAAGAAATAACCAACAGCCTCTCCCTGCCGCCCGGGATTTGCAGTTCCAAGGTCCTAGCAGCAGGTTACGGGGGAAGCCAAAGCACTAGGGGCTTCCTCTGCCACAGTAGAAGCAAAGGGACTTGTGCTGAGCTGTGAATACATGGTAAAATTCTGGCTCCAGGCCCATTTCTCAGCAGTGCCATGTCCCAGAATGAGAATTTCAGCAACACAGGTTGCCTGCTGTTGGAAAGCTGCTGGATCATCAATAGGCTGCAAGCAATTTTTTTAACAGAAAATGCAGCTTTTTGCACTATCCTATGATTGGCCACGGTTAGTGACCTGGGATGACAGATGTCTGTGTAAAAATGTTTCCTGCCGACAGGTAAGGCCTCAGCAAGCATGAAATAAGACATCAGGGGCACTGTACTGGGAGCTGCAGCCTGAATAAAGGAGATGAAAAATTGTACCTGTTCCCCCATGGACTGAATCCACTAGGAATGGGATGTATCCAAAAGAAGTTACTTTAGGGTGAGCCTAAATTATTTTAAAATAAATAAAAATAAATGTGAAGGAAATTGCAAATGTTTTTCTTCCTTCCACAGGGGAAAGGACTCTCCTAAACAAGACTTCTCTCTCCAATGTTGCTCCAGGGTGCTAGGACAATATTTAAGAAATAGCAGCTTTATCTAAAGGCTGGCACAGATGAAACAGTGAGGGGCACAGCTGGCATTGCTGAGAAATGCTCAGAAAATGCTGCGAAACAGTATCACCTTCTACGGAAAGATCACCATGATCATGTAACTGTTGTCCGTTTCCAATGATCATGTCCACCCACTAATGAAGCAGAGCATGTAATAAGTTCAACAATACTTACTTTTCTCTTCTGCTGTTTGAGATAAAGCAGAAATAAAACAAAAACAGATGTGATCAGCCCTTCAAAATCTGAGCCTTTATGCTTAATCATCTCATCAGTGTTAAAAAAAATTAAGAAAGTACAAATTTAGCTAAAATCTTACATTACAAAAGAAAAACAAAAGCAATAGCCACTCTGTACAACGTGAAGAGGAAAGCTCAGTGCTGCCTGGTCTATGACACGGCCTCGGCCAATCCAGCCGGAACAGCGCTCCGATAATCCAGCTTCCAGCTTGGGCTTCCCCTGCAGCTGCCCGGGGAGCAGCGTCCTGGAGAAGCTACACACATCAGCTCGGGCACCGCTGCAAGCAACTGCTGGATGTGCAGTCATCTAATAAGAGCCCTGTGTTTTGAAGTCTCTTTCTATACCTGTATCCAGTGGCAGGGGCACAGGAGAGCACATCCGAGAGCCGGAACGAGATTAAGGAGAACAGCATTCTCCTGCCTGAGCAAAGAGCGAGCACTGAAGTGACTCAGGGTGCCAGGGGTATTTTGCTGTTCTGTCCATGATTTGCCATCCTTTGTGCTTTAAGGATGCCCATTGGGAAGATGCCGAGGTTCCCTTTCACCTGCTGCCAGCTGCTGTCACATCCCCAGTTATTCGCTAATAGAGGAACGTGGAGCTGGGACGCTGCCCATGTTCATTCCCGGGGATGCAGGATGGCGCCAACGCCCGAGGCCGCTGCTCGTCCCCTCTCCCGTGCCCCTTGTCACGGTGTCACAACACACAACACCCGGACATGCTGCTATGAGCCCTGTTGGGGGTTGGTGTCCCCAAGGGCTCGCGCCGCAGTGACGTGGCCCTCGGGAACCTGCCTGGCTTTCCTGCCCATGTCCCGAGGTGCAGCACGCTGCAGCTTCCGAGCCCAGCCAGGCTCACCTGGATGCCCAAAATCCCTCCGACCTCTTCTGCAGTGATTTAGTTACATCATAATACTAAAAGAGGAACAACTTTGTTTTTCAGTACAAGCAGAGCGCAAGATTTAAACAATACAACCATTTCTTTGCTGCACCCTCCAAAAATGTCTACAAGCAGGAAGAGAAACCCTCAGAGACCCAGCTAAGTCCCCTAGACCGCAAAGAGAACTGCACCATCGAGGTCCCTGGTCAGGTTAGACCGTCGCTGTTGGACTGCAGCCTCTGCGGTTCCTGGCGTCACCTCTGGCTCCCAGACCTACCTGCCATTTTCACCCGTGACATCCTTGCAGCAGGTCCGTGGAGCCCCAGGTAACACCCCACCACAGCAGGGGACAGCAGCCGACTGGCCACGCAGCAGCCAGTGAGGTGAAACCCGTTTCATTGCTTTCCCCTGGCTGTAACAAGACTCTGCTGCTCTAAAAGGAAAAGGGAGCTCAACCATAGGACTATTTAAAGTGCAGCCACCAGCACTGGCAGTGAAACAGGTGAAGCCAGGGCTCAAGTTTAACTTTTTTTTTTCTCCCCAAGTTGGGCTTTCTTTTCATGTTCAGGGAGTTTCACTTGTTGTCTGGACAGGTTACTATGTCCAGAATTGAGTATTCTTCTAAGATGAGACTGTAGAAATCAGTCTTTTAAGAGACACTGAAATTCATGTCTTTTGTGCTGAACCAGTAGTTTAAGGGAAATCTTGAGGCACAGGGCTGATGTTTTTATCTGAACAGGAGCTGTGGGCCAAAAGGCCAAATAGAAACAGTGACCTCCCCACAACCAGCATCCTCATCAGAGGAAGCCTTAACTGACACAAGGATCTAACTAAAAAACTGGATTTTAGCTACAGGAACTGCACAGATGTCCTTGTATCTTCCTAGCAGAAAGAAACAGGAAAAGAGTAAAACTTTCGGGAAAGTACAGGGAGTTCTAAGGTATGATTTTGTTCCCGAGCTTGCCAGGAAGGGCTTTCATTCACCTGGAGTTGCAGCAAAGTGATTTGCAGTTAGCTGGCGAGCCCAGGTGTTGGGTAACTCGACAGCATCTACCACCACCAAAGTGCAGCAGGAAACTCCCCTCCAAGCCCCGTGTCCTGGTTCTGCCGGGCAGGCCGTCACTTTGGAAATGCCTCCCAAATCCTGGCATTAAGCAGATTCCCTCTAGCATGAAGGTAAGGAAGGCTGTACCCCATCCTTGAGAGTCTCTTCAACCCTCGTTCAGATCTCTTCCAGGAGGCTGGAAAACCATTTCTCTCTGCAAAAAATAGCGAGCCTAAACTGGCCAGGATGACACAGTGGTTTTGGTTTGAAAAGAACCTTTTCCTGTTTCTTTCCTCCTCATTCCTTGTGAGAGTTGGAGATAAACTGTACCAAGATCAAGGAAAGCATTCAGGGTTACATGTCAGCACAGCCCTGGCTGCTGGTTGAAAAGGTGACTTTGGTCATGATAGGAGGAAACATAATAACCAGGATCCCTGAAAAAGGCCATATGGTTTGGGATTATACATGCGCAGGCGGCCTTCCTGTGCTATATTTGTAGGAACAGTTAAGAAGAGAACTTGTCCTAGAATAAGACTGGATTAAGTGAAAGAGTTACTTGCGTAAGAGGTAGAAATGCAGACGACAGATTGATTTTGTCTGTGGATGCACAGAAAACCTGTGGCACAACGAATCCGTGAAGACGTGAGCTGAGACCTGGACCAGCATCTTCAGCTGAGACCATTTCCAGAGCCCCCAGAAACTCTGCGAGATCACTGCTGAACGTGCAGGAGTCAGGACTGGGTTACAGCCAGGGCAGTATTCCGAATTCAGGGAGTTTTGCTCTCCCAGGTGTTTACCAAGAGCATCAACTGGTTCACCTGCGCAGCAGAGGTGCAGCTGACACGAGGATGCTCTTGCAGTCTTGGTCTATCTACAGTACCTGATCTCTCACCCTGGTCATCAGGCTTCTGCTTCTGAATTACCCTTGTCCTTACTCATTTGTCTGCAAGTTTCCAAATGACATTATTGTTCAACTATTTCATTTAAATCCATTAAAGATATTAAAGAGCAAAAACAAAACAATCAAAAAAATCCAGTTCCCACAGAGATTATATTTGCCCCAGACCTTCCTGGACACAGCATGAAGATCTTGGGATTTACATCTGAAACCAAAAATAACCTTTAGGGTACAGAAGTCACCTTTTTAAACCACAGGGTCAAATTAACTGGGTTCATGGTAGAAATATGAGTAAAGGTTGAGCATGCAGTGCTAAAGTTAGAACTAGAGCCTCTTTAAACTGAAGTGCTGGATGCAAACATGCCACCTTCCCAGTGTTTTTCATCTGGAAACTGAGCAATTTACACCCAGAGCCTTCCGAGTGGCTCAGAGGGTCCTACCTTGGAACTCTGAACCTCCTTCATTCTGCATAGTCTAGTCAAAGGGAAAAAAAAAAAAGCCGAACACTCCAGAAATCTGGGTAGTTCTGAGTATTTAGCAGGATCTTCCTCTAGTCTCCTCAGCGGTATTGGGTAGTTGTCCAAATAGAAGCCTGGGGCAAGTTTTGCTATGAAGCCATTTGGGTTCTGGAAGGAAAGCATTAACAGATGGGGGTAACGTGGAGCCTCAGCCCTCCTTGCCGTGCTCTGACACAGCAACCTGCACCACAGGGAGCCTCGAGGAGCCCTGCAGACCCCTTGGGGCTGCCCACATCGGTGCTCGTCAGCGGGTTCTGCGGATAATCAAGCCCTTCTTTAGCATGAAGGTCCCCTCTGTGCAGCTCTGGTGTCTGATGCCCGGGCTAAGGGGCAATGCTGACTTACCTACGACCTGAGAGCGCTGGACACCCCGCAGGGTCGCTGGGCTCCAATCCACAGCGCACAGATCTGTGCCCAGATCCAAACGTGCATAGATTACAGCAGGAACCAGACGGTAATTAAGCTGGTTAATTACACTTAAGCATAGTGGTCCAACACTGCATTGCCTTAGACAGGAGAAAAGCCAACATCAAATTATTTAAGACGGAACTACATCAATTTAAAAGCCTAATGGAGGGCATGATTTGGACACAAGAATAACTTCATAGCTGATTTAACTCCCAGAACACTGAGTAAAGAGACTTCCTCCCTCCTTTTGCTCTTGGAATGGGTCCTTTCTAAGGATAGTCAACAAAAAGAGTTCTGAAAGATCTCATTGAAAATATAAAGACTCAGCAGCAACACAGGATGCATGTGACAACACAGACTGGTGAAGTCATTAAATTCAGACTATAAGACAAGCCTATAGGATATCTTAAAGTGGATTTCACCTTCTACTGGTACATGACACAGCCATTCATGCAGCATTACAGAATGTAAAATTTGAGTAAATGCAGATCCTGTTGAGAAAACACAGATAGCACTGATGAGCTTTCTGTATCCCAGCTGTAGATCCCTCCCTCAGAGCACTACCACAAGAGAAAAACTAAAGAGTTTACAGAGTTTATTCTTTAAAAAAAAGTTATTTAAGAAGCAAAATAATTTATTTAAATTTCAACAAAAAAGATGCATTATTGAAAGCAAATCATTATACAAAGTAACAGCAACTTAGCCCTTGGATGCCAAGTCCAGATCCCAACAATTCCCCCAAATCCTGGGTGTTGTACACAAACAGGCTTGGGGAGTAAAGAAGAAGCAAGCTGAGAGTTAGAATCCACTTCAAACTTCCATTATTCTCCCTTCCCCCATAGATCTGAAATTCCTTGAAATCCAACTCTAAGTAACTGATATACATAAAAGCAGTGATAGCTCGAGCATTCTGGTTACTATCTGAAGCCCTACTGATGACTGCAGAACAAGATCTGAGCACCATTGTTTAAACAAGATCACGGAGTGGGACACTAACAGGAACAAGGTACAGTGTTACACAGCCTCATTCAATAGCTGTTCGCAGTCCCTAAAACAGACACATTTTTCAGTTGCTTGCAGATGATTTTTTGAACAAGTGTTTTAACTTTTTAAATACTTTGCCTCAGTCAGGTTATTTATGCCTGTTCTTAGTCAGGATAGTGAAATTAGTCTGGCACTTACTAAGTGTTGTGTTGATAGTTCTAAATACCAACATTCAGAATAAATCTACAAAAACACCCTTTCCAGGAACTTTTCTTGTGCAAAAGCTTCTGTGCTTATGTTCTCCAAAACATAACCTCTCCAAAAACTCTTGGGGTTTGGTGCTTCCAGCACTCAAGGAGTTGCCAGCAAAAAACAGGGTAGCATTTGGCCAGTCACCCACAAGCAAATCCAGTGTCAAGTATTTTTAAGGAAGCCAGTTGGATTTCATACCTGAAAATCACAGCTAGCAAAGCCCTGATTAAAGAAGTGCATCCAACTCATGTTGTTTCCAGTAAACATGCTGCTTTCCCAGTTCAACTTAATACCCTTAACAGACACTGAGTGACCTGTAAAACAGTTACCAGAACAGCTCTGATCAGGAACCTGAGTTACAGCACTCTGCTGCCATTTTAACAGAGTATCCTGTGTGGGAGAATCATAAAACAGAGAGCAGTGAAGAAAAACAGGGTTCACGGGGATGTATGTCTTGCTGTTGCACCTCCTGGTATCATCATTAACCCAAAGAAGACAATCTGGAGCACCTGCAGGTCAGAAACCCAACCTAACACATGTATAATGAACCTGACAATCTGAAAAAAATTAAGTATTTTTAATGACTCCACTGACTTTGAGGTCAAACTTGATGAGATGGCCAAAAAGGGCCCAGCTGACAGGAATGTGGAGGATCAGAGCTGCGCACCAAGGCAGGAGACAAGTGCACAAGTTTTCTTCCTGCTGTCATCAGGCCCTGTCACAGACTATAGCTGCAAAACCAGGTTAGACTCAG
Organism: Tinamus guttatus; assembly: GCF_000705375.1. The sequence goes on from NW_010586120.1 coordinate 70,677, forward strand.
AACACAGAACCTTTTCTGCTGGCACTGGAACCGCTCCGCTGGAACGGCAAACTTTGATGCATGCTTCTGCTCCAAGATGCTTTCCCTTACTGAAACAGCTGTATCAGATCCTGCAGCAGCAAAGACCATGGTTGCACAAACACAGTTCTCCAGGAGCAGGTCATGCAAACACATTTCCACCTTCCTTGGAACATCCACCTCCTGGGCTTCAACAACCACGAGGGTAGCACGAGGCCCCCAGAACTCGGTGAAGCATTTGGAACGTTCTGCTGGTAAATCCTGACACCCAAACGCGAGAGATGACGACTCCTAAGAACAGACTTCTGTCCTGACGTGTCATGTGGTGCATATATATTAAATGCAGCCAGTGATCTTCACTGACCATAATTACTCTTAAATATAATGAGACCCAACTTTCAATAGTGATGATTACGCCATCGAGTGTTTAACTGGCAGGCATGGGATCATGTGCAAATGAACTCAGCTAGAGTCACAATGCTCTCTACACTGTTGCCCATCCCTGTGTTTGCTACTGGTAAATCATATTTTAGGTAAAAATATTTTCATTCATATCTGTGTCATATCAGTCAAGGCTAAAATAACTTGTGAAAATATGTATGGGGAGTATCCAGGGTAAACAGGTGATATAGCTTGATACCCTGCACTTCAAGAAGATGATTAAGAATGTAAATAGTGAAGGAAGCAATATTAAAAGCTACTGAGAGTAAAAGGTACTCTCAGTATTTACTGATTTCTAATTTCCATTGGAAACTGGAAAGTCTGGATTAAGATGTATGAACCTGACACCAGCCAGCTGAAATGAAGCCTTTGGCAATTGCTCTTGCTGGGCTGGCAGACTGGCCCAGCAGCCCGGTTGCCTCACCATCATTCCTGCCTCATACCCCAGCATTGCTCCAGCAGAGAGTAACTTGCCTTTCCTGTAGGATGCACTGTCTGAGGCAACAGGGCTGAACCCAAAATCAGTGGCACAAAGACTAGGGAAGACATTATCAAGAAACACCACACTGCAACAACGACCACACGTGAATGTCCCTGTTATAAGAGGTGACAGTGTTTTGTTCTAGAAGAACTCAGGAGACCTGTACAATAATTCTCTCATACTTGGAGGCTGTTAGAACAAGCCCAGATTCCCATCAGTGTATCACACATCTCTGCATTCATCACTGAACTCGCTCCTTCCTCATTTTGCAAGGACACTGCAACCACAGCCAGCTCAGTTTTCTGTTGGGGCTCATTGCTCTCCTCCCCTCAGCCTGAACATACTGAGTCTGTGGTAACAACTACACCAGTTACAATAAACCTGAAATCCTAGACTGCTTCCCTGACAAGGAGACCGTCCAACTACATTTTACAGAGAACCATTTCAAAAAGATTATATTTAAGGTCAGTTGATATGACAAAATAATTCAGAAAAAGAAATTGTAAGTTAAAGACAGAGTTGAACAACAGTTGTCCAAATGAACTAACCTCCAGTTACTAGATGAGCTATTGAGGAGCTGCCCAGAAACATTAGCAGTCTATATTAAAATGAGCAGTTGGCTAATTTGGTCCAACTTGGAAGAGAAAGAGATTCAAATGCTGTAGAAAAACAGTATAGAATATATACAATTCCACATACAAAGAGTCAAAAATGGATGCAATACACTGTCCTCCCTTGTTCAAGAGTTTTACAAATGGAATTTTCCAGCCTAAATCCTGCTGTGTCAGCCTGTTGTGCAAAGAGATCATCCACATTCTTCTTGACGCTTGACTCCTTAAGACAATGAGCTTCCAATAATGTCCTGGTCCTTGGAGTTTCCCTTGGCCTGACAAAACAGGGTAAAATTCCAGATCTTCTTAGCAAACAGGCACTTAAATAGCAAAGATATCTCATTTTTATAACGGGGAATTTTTAGGGCCACTTCTCAGACAGCACTGCAAATCTGAGTCCAATAAAATGGGGACAAAAATCATGTTTATCTTTCACTCTAGAGGTAAAGTGTCATCTTTTTCACAGCATTTAGTCTCTAAAATTCACTTCTCTCATGATTGGTTTTCTTCTTGAACAAACCCAGATAAATCAGAAAAGAATCCCAGTGCATCAAGAGATGTGACTGCTCTATTAACTGAGCAAAGAGGTATATGCCAGAGATGTTCTCTTCAGATGGAGCACAGAAAAGGACCTTGTACTAATGAGCTGGTACCAAAATGCTACAGGGCATCATCCTAAGATGCAACACAGTGGCATCGAGATTCGTCCATCAGCTACATCTGAACCAGGTGTTCTTGGCATCTGGAACAAAAAGGCATCTCTAATTAGCTGTTGTACAACTTTGGGATGAATGTGTGTTATGACAAAGTAGTACAAGTTCTGGACTAGTCTATCCATTCCTATAGTGATGAGCTACATGTTTCAGGTAACTTTTGAAAACCTGACTCAGTTGGGACATTCATAAATTTCACCACTGGCTTTATTTACTGGCTTCAGCTTTCAATACTGAATATGCCAGAGGAATACAGCTCAAGACAAGCCGTGCAGAAGTCATTCAGTCATCAACAGATCAGGACTGTAGAATTCTGCATGTTCTTTCTACTTCAGGTGATGCTTGTGTCACTTCCAAAAAGCCAAAAGGTTGTTGGGAATAGACTTTGTTCTCCTTATGCTTTGCACTCTACTAATTTTTTTTTTTAAAAAAAGAAGTAATTTACTGTAAAATCTAAGCAGAAAAACAAAACTCCAAAAAAACTAGAGAAGTCAGTATTTCTAAGCTGTGCTTATCAACAATTTAAAAGACATGCAGACAAGAAACCAGAAACTTCAATGATAGCTCACCTTCTCACATCACGACACAAGACAATCCCATACAGCCTTGATTCCCATCTTCGTTGCTGTTGAGCTTTTTCATCCGGTACTGTCGAATCTCTCTCACCAGTGTGTAAAAAGCATCTTCCACACCCTGAGTGCAAATGATCCATGTAAAGTATTTCCTTTCCTGACTTCTTTGAGATCACTGTTCTTTCCATCACAGGATTGCTTGACACATTCAAAACACACGCTTTTACAGGAGGAGTAGCCACCTTATCCCACAGTTTATGAGAGCAGGGGACTGGCACCTATGTCCAAACCTCTCCACTTAAACTGTTAACTCTTCCACTAAGGTAAATATCCAGAGTAACAGTCATTAAAAAGAGACAAAGCTAACTTTAACCACAGAGAAATCCTGTGCAGAAAACAAGCTCTACTTGCCACATTTCCATTTCAGAATTGCATGTTTTGGTTACTGCTTAACAATTGTACCTTTCCGTCTTCATCTCACATTGCTGTAGGTAGGTAGCACTGGTTGACTGGACAGGGCCACAGATTCAAATAATACTGACTCCTTCAGCTACATCACAGAATCCCAGAACGGTTGAGGTCGGAAGGGACCTCCAGGGATCACCTAGTCCAACCCCTGCTCCAGCAGGGACACCCAGAGCATGTGGCACAGGGTGGCATCCAGGCAGGTTTTGGGGATCTCCAGAGAAGGAGACTCCATTACCTCTCTGGGCAGCCTGTGCCAGGGCTCTGTCACCCTCCCAGGAAAGAAGTTCTTCCTCACATGGAGATGGAGCTTCCTGTGATTCAGCTTGTACCCACTACCCCTTGTCCTGTCACTGGCCACCACTAAGAAAAGTTTGGCCCCATCCTCTTTACGTTCTCCCCTCAGGTACT